>NW_004624805.1:8325536-8438239 GCF_000247695.1 Heterocephalus glaber
CCATCTTGTTTCCCTTTGGGGTTGCTGTAGGTGATCTGGAAGTCTGTTTTTGAGGCTTGTTTACGTGTCTTCTCATTTCCATGGTGGGGGTGGGGCTTGTGGCACCCGCAGGGCTCACCTCTGCCCTAGGTGCATGGAATGGCAGCAGGGGAGCCTCTTCCCAGGCGCTGGGATTGGCTCACCTTCTCTGCCTGTGTGGTTTTTTAATAAAATGGAGTACTACTCAGCCATAAAGAATGATAAACTAGAGCCATTTATAGCTAAATGGATGCATATTGAAGCCCTACTCTTAAGTGAAATAAATAGGACCCACATGTGTAAATACTGAATAGTTTCTGTGGTATGAGAAACTTAAAGTGTAAATAGGGATTAAAATGAATCAAAAGAATAATTGATAATTTGAAATACGAAGAAAAGGTCCAAAGGGGTAGGGGAAGTGGGAGGGGAAAGGGAAAGGAAAGAGGAGAAAGGAAAAATTGTGAGAAAAGGAAAAACTGGAAACTGACTCTTACATCTTTTATAAACCTGTCCCTTTTCTTTTATCCCCGCTGCTTCTTCCCCATCTCAGCTGTGATCACTCGTGTCTGGATTATGGCAGGCTGGGAAATGACCTTTTCCACTGGTCTTAGCCTTCGTCCATCATTTCTACACTACACTTACAAGTGATATTTTTTAAAATGCAAAACTAATCATAATATTCCAAAACTTAAATTCCCCTGTGTTTTCCTCATTGCTCTCAGGGAAAATTCGAAAGTCCTTGACATGGCTTACCAACCCAGCAAAGTCTGGTTCTAGTGTACCCACAGTGTCATCTCCTGCTCCCTCTCATCTGACCTTCATCCTGTTACAGTGAAATTCTTTTTCCTTTCCCATAATTCCACATTTTCCTTCACTTCTGGGCTCTTCTGCTTTTATGCCTTTGGCCTACTTCACTTACCCTAGCTTTCCATTGAGCTACCATCCCTACCTGCCTTTCTGAGGTCAGCTTAGAAGTCCCATGCCTGCCCTGATGTCCCCAAGTAGAATCAGGTATTGTTACAGCATTCTTTATTCTCCTCAGACTTTCTACGTTGTTTAAAACTTTCTGGTTACTTGGTTATCTCATATGCTCTCTAGACTGTAAACTCTAGGAGGGAAGGAGTTATGCCCATGTTGAGGAGAACAATAGATACTTGAAAACTATTTGTTGCATATGTACATGAAAGAAGCAACAGGCCAAGTATGACTGACTGCTAATTAATCTGACATTAGTGGGAGATTTGCTGACTCAGTTCTCCCATCTAACAATTTCCTTCTTCTCCTTCTTCTCCCTTTTCCTCTTCCTCCTCCTCTTCTTTTCCTCTTCTTCTTCTTGATCATTTTCTTTGTGTGTGCTTGTGTGTGTGTGTGTGTGTGTGTGTGTGTGTGAATTGAACCCAAGAACTGCACACTGAACTACATACCCAGCCCTTTTTATTCTAAAATGTGAGATAGAGTATTGGTCACCAAGTTCTCAGGCTGGACTTGCACATGCCAACCTCCTGCCTTAGCCTCCCAGAAGCCTGGGATTAGAGGTGAGCACAGCCACGCCTGGCTCCCTCTCAACCCTGTTCTGATGCCTTCTAAAGCTTTTAATATTTACCAAGCTGTCTGAAACAGTGGGATGAGTGCTCCCAGGGAAGGTGGCCTATTTTAAAAAATGGGTCTGGCTGCACAGCACCAAATAGACCACTTTCACTGTAACGATGCTGCTAAAGGTCACTTGCCACAAGCACTGAAATTCACAGCTACAGGAAGGAAGCCATCAAGTACATTCAAATCCACATCCAGACAAAGTCTTGCTGCTTTTGCATGAACCCATGGGAGCTTTCTGTTCCATAAACTCGTTTCTTAATAACCTCAGGTACAATTGTTGCCACACTTACAGACGTAAGCAAATTAACACGCAGGGTTACCAGATTTCCTTCCTAGTTACAGCACAAGCTCCTGATTGAGCTAGTACTCTTTGCTGACAGTGAAGAACTTTTATTTATGAACTTTGAAACAGGGTTAGTAGCAATCTTAGCTTTCTGTTTGTGATTACTAGGTCAATTCATAAAGGAAGCAGCAACAGTTACGGAGAATCCAAATTACTATGATAAGTTAATGTAGAGTCAGAAAAATATTAAATTCTGACTTAAGAAATAAAGGCCCATTGGCGGAGTTTAATCAAGCATTTAGGTAGCCTTCATTTCTCATTGCATGGACAATCTGACTCCAGTGTGAGAAGGAGGGCCTGAAAGGAAGTTTTGGCAGGCAATGCTATTGTTGTGCTTCCTCACCTGACAGGGCTGTTCTCCGTGAATATGTATTCTTGTTTTAGCACAGACAGTAGGAGAAGCCTCTTGGACATATGAGATTAACACCCTCTAAGTATGATTCAAGATCTGGAAGGGAATGTTCAATACAAAGCTCCAATAACTCATAGAAGAAATCTCATCACTTTAAAGTAAATGTATTCTTATTGCCCCTTCCTTACAAAAGAGAATCATTTCATGAATTCAGAGAAGTTATCTGGTGGAGCCATGTCACCCAAGCCCATGGGAATGCAGCAGATTCTAGGTTTGATCCCCAGAGTCTTTTGCTTTAACCTAATCAGCTGTAGCTTCCATTTTTTTCTTTGGCCCTCATTTTAAAGATGGGATGGTAACCAGGGCTTGAGGGACTCCAGAATAGCTAATTAGCTAATGTTTGGCAAGCACTTTGATGATGAAAGCATCTAGATTAAGTCCAGAATTACGACTATTATTATCACAAAGCCCAGACGCTGAGGAATTTAAAAGTGATAACTCAGGAGCCTACATTCAGGATTCTAGTCAGATTACTTCTGAATAGTCAAAATGGATTTCCTTTAAAACCAGTCAAACTATTCCTTGCAATGATCCAGGCTCTAAAAATTTATGGGGTTCAGCATGACTCTATCCCAAGTCATGGGTGACAACAAAAACTAGACTGTACCCATTCTAGTGATTTAGAAAACAATTGATAAAAGGAATCCTAAGGAGTTTTACCTTGTATTGCCTGTAAGGCCAAATCCCCAGACAATTACAAGAGGCAGCATCAGCCAGCCTGGTTAAGTGTGGTGCAGAGGAAAGCAAATGGGTATAGGCAGGGGCAGGAACCGAAGGTTATACCACATGAAACATCTCCCACATCATTACGTGAGAAATGAAAAATCCAGTAGACGCAAAACCAAAGTGGGCACCTGATCCCAGCTCTACTTCTGCAGAGATCCTGGGCACCATTATTCACCTCAATCTTGTTCCTTCTCTAAACACTGAATGAAAAAAGATGTTAGAAATTAGCTTCTCATAAATGACCTTTCTTAAGTGGAGGAAGTCCCTTCTATTCCTACAAAGTTTGTTTTTCTTTTAAAAATGGCTGGATGCTGGATTTTTGTCAAGTGTTTTTTCAGTGTCTTCTGAGATGCTTGTGTGTTTTATCTTTTCTATGATGAATAATATTGATTAATTTTTGAATGTTAAACCAACTTAGCCTTCCTAAGAGAAATGACATTTATCATAATATATTAAACTTTTGCATCTTGTTATATTTAATTTGCTAAAATTCCAGTTAGAATTCTCCATGTATTTTTTTTAAAGATACTGCATTGTACTTACCTTTTCTTGTAATGTTTCTTTTCAGTATCATGGAAATTCTGGCTTCATAAAGTTAGTTGAGAACCATTCTCTCCTTTTTAAAAGATCTTGTGTAGAATTTGGTACTATTTCTTCCCGAAATGTTTGATAGAATTTGCAGATGAAGCCATCTGAATCTGAAGATTTTATGGGAAACATTTTAACAATTTTTATATAAGGGGTATGTTTAATTTGTATTTATTTTATTGTTTTCTAATTTAATTATAATCAGAAAATATTTCATATTACTTTAATCTTGTTAGATATATTGAGATTTTTTTATGACCCAGAATATAGTTTATCTTGGTAAATGTTTTATTTACACTTGAAAAGAATATTTATTCTATATTATTGGCTGGAGTATTTCTATAGATGTCAATTAGATCAATTTGATCGTAATGTTGTTCAAATTTTCTAAAGCCTAACTGATTTTTTATTTGTTTTACTAATTATTAGGAGAGTAGTATCAAAATCACTGACAATGATTGTACATTCTGTATTTTTCCTTATAATTCTATTAGTTTTTCTTTTATATATTTGGAAATTGTTTTATTCCATGCATAAAAGTTTAGGATTGTTATATCCCTTATTGCTTTACCTCTTTATCATTATAAAATAACCTTTTAATTCTTGTTAATATCTTTTACCTTGAACAGTACTATGTGTAATACTAATATAGCCACACCACCTTTCCAAAAATGAAATTTAGCATAGTATTTTTTTTACCAGTCTTTCATTTTAAAATAATTTGTCTTTATATTTCTTATAATTCAATATAGTTGAATTTTGCTTTCTTTTTATTTTTTTAATCTAATAGCCTCTGTCTTTTAACTAGGATATTTAAACCATTTACATGTAATATAATTATCACTATGGTTAAATACAAATTTATTATCTTCTTATTTATTTTGTATTTTTCTTATATGTTCTATACTCCTTTTTTTCCACTTCTCATGCCTTATGATCAGTTGAATTTCTCAGTGATCCCATTGCATATCTCCTAGTCCATTATGGTGTTCTTCCTCCTGGTTTCAGGTAGTTCTCTCATCTGCATGATCTGGCTAGTACTCCGATAGACACTAGTGGAGAACTCTGCGTACTCTGAGTCTGTTCTCTCCCTTCTCAACAAGACACCCTATGTAGTAGTGATTAGTAACTACTATGGTCTCTCTGGACACCAAGATCCATCACCTGAGCTCGGTGAGATGACTCTGCCTGCATCCCCCCTCGCTGAATGACTTGTAAGGAAGGTGGAGTAGTAACTGGGCAATCAGAGGGTCTACCTCATCTGTCCGCCATCTTTCAGAGTCTCTGTCCCCCATTGTCTGATGTCCAATTCTTGTTTAACATGTGTTGTCCATTTGTTTGCCCTTCTGAATTGGATTAATGCTCTTATTTAAAAAAAAAAAAAAAGGAACAACTAAGAGTGCTTATTCTCCCCTTCTGCTATGTGAAGATACATAGAAAATACCATTTGTGGGGAAATGGGCCTTCATAAGACACCAAATCTGCTGGTGACTTGGTCTTAGACTTCCCCTAAGAACTATGAGCAATAAAATTCTATTGTTTATAAATTACCCAGCTCAAGGTATTCTGCCACAACAGCCTGGGTGGACTAAAGCAGTTCATTTCATTTCAGAAAGCAGGATAAATCTAATTCCTTTTATTATAGCTTAGCTGGACATTATTCTGGGTGGAATCATTAAATATTTTATGAAAACTGGATGTTTTAAAATACAAGCCTGAAGATTATCTGAAAGTAGTCATAGTTTGTCCTAAAATTTTTAACCAAACTGATTGGAACGTTTTCTTATGTTAATTAAGTACAAAATTTATAGTGTCATTAAAATATTACAACAAAATAAATCAGAAATGAATAACTAATTCTTGCTCTAGCTTAGCAATCTCTGCAAGCAATAATGTAAACTTTTTCTCAGGCTTAGTTAAAAGCAGTGTCTGTAAAGTTTATTTTATTTTAAGGAAAAAGAGATCATCATGGGTTAACAATTACTTAACTCTCTCCTTGATATAGTTTTAATCTACAAACACAGGTCTATGTTTTGAAGACTATTATACTGAGTGTAGCACACTTACTGATATTTGTGGCTAAATGCTTACCCCATTCCCTCAAGATACAAGCACAAAGATAATTTACTTCTATGCATTGTTATCTGAAAATATATGTTTTCTATGTAGTCTAAAAAGATTTCTCTATAAAACTAATGATTTTTTAAGAAAACCACATCAATACTTACACAGTTTTCCATAATTCATTTTGAAGGGTATTTTACTGGTCTCTCTATTTGATTCTAAGAAACAGTTATCATGTATCAGCTATTTTCCCTTACTCTCTTTCCTAACCCCTTCATTTTTCAAAAACATCTGACATAAACAGGGTCAGTGCCTACATTTTTGTGTTAATGATAATGCCTGAGAACTCTCTCCAAAAAATTTCTTAATGCCCATCCAGCTTATTTCTTCTGGACAGTCAGTCCTTGGTTTTGAATTATTTTATTTTCCTTTTTCTCTTTCCAAATTCTTACATATATATATCCATATGTATATAAGTGTGTGTGTGTGTGTGTGTGTGTGTGTGGTGGCCCAGGGTTAATTCCTTCCTTGATTTTAAAAAGAAAAGAAATAACATTCTTAAATTTGAGGAACAAAGAACCACCCTAACTTCCTAGGAACACGGGAAGGAAATAGTGTTGCCAGATACTGGACACTTTCTCTGTTTCCTCCCTCTGACACCAAAGGTGCACCTTAGAGGTGATGAGGATGAAGTCCTTCATAAATCAGTGTCTCCACCCTGTTCTTTCTCAAAGCTAGGTGGAATATAGTTCCTCAAATGAGTCCTTCCTGCTTCAATTTATGGCATCCTAGGTGATGCAGGAATCTCACAGCGCCTTGCTGGTTCTCGTGCACCCTGAGGTCTATCCCCAGTCTGCAACGAGCTCCTCTGGAGAGCTGCTGTCCACTGCCCACACTGAAAGTGGCCGGCTCTGTCTGCGCTCACTTTCGGCCTCTGAGGACTGATACCAGCGACTGCCCTGCTTTCCACTTGGACTTTGCTGTGTATATTAACACTGAGAGAGGTAAATCTCCATCATGACCATTTGTCCCTCCATTTCCTGCATTCCTTCACCTAATTTATTTTCAATTTCCTCTTTTCTATTCATACTTGGGGCATGGGTATACAAAGCTACACCCATTTTTCTTCTGCCTATCACCAGCCTGCTTCAGGATATGAACAGCTGAATAGGAAGGTGTAAGGAAATGCCCAAAGAGGTGGGAAAAACTGAAAATAGAGGAAAATGGAAGCACATCCAGACAGAAACGGCCTTCAACTAATCTGTATTGCCTTTCCTGTGACCTCCTGCAAATAAATGGGATGAGAGAGGGATGCCAGGATAGGAAAAATAGTGAGGAAATCAAAT
This sequence comes from Heterocephalus glaber, assembly GCF_000247695.1. The sequence goes on from NW_004624805.1 coordinate 8,332,630, forward strand.
TGCGGTAAGAATTATGAGCAGCCAAAGAATAGAGTCTAAAGATTTTGCAGAGAAATGGTAGAAAATTGAAAACTTGAGTCAATTGATGGGGAGGAGATTGGAAATTGGTGAGGAATGAAATAAAACATCTTATATAAAGGAAGTTAGGGAGCCAGCTAATGCAAGACTTTTTCACAGGAAGACATTGTGTTTTGTTGGGACTAGGCTTGGTTCCTGTTGGATATATTGCAGCAAGGAATAAAATAACTGGCAACATTTTCTTTTCTTTTCTACACAAATGTTTTTGTAGATGGGAAGGCCTGCTATCCACTGCTTTCACTATACAAAGAATTTTTCCTATGAGACTTTCCAAGGTACCATATTTCAGAATTTGGTTATGAAAAGAATTGTAAACATGGAGACATTGTCATAAGGGTTTTTTTACTTGGACCAAAAAAAAGCAAGCAGTGACAGGGACTGGAAGGGAAGGATAAATGGTCCACACATTTTATATAAAACTAAATGTAACATCGTTTACAGAGTGCTTTGTGGCAACTAAAGGAAGATTTATACACTGATTATTTTAAGAAATAATCTATCACCTATCAAGACTGATCTTGCACTCCACATGTACCAAAAACTCCTATCAAAATGAAGAGGGTTTTGCTATTGTAGATGCAGCAACACTGTACACAATTGATATTTGCCGCCATAGCCACTTCCTAACTAGGATGCATTCTCAAATCACTGTAGCTTCCTGTAACATTTCTCTGATTTCCTAGATTAAATCTTCTCTTCCTGCCTCCCCTCAGCCCATTTATGATAAAAGCAAGTGAGTTGTACTTATGTCACTAGCTGTACCCTTGTTATTTCCTTATATCCTTTGTTTAGGAATGAAGCAGCTGAATCACGATGATATTAACAGTCATATCATCTATCTGTGTTAATTTCAAATTCTTTGTAAGAGAAAAGATACATCTTCCATTATTCCAGTACAATAAAGGGGCTACTTACATTTTCTTTTTTTCTCAAAAGTAATGAACTAGGGCTCTTCTGCCAGGGTGAAGAGGACAAATCAGGAAAAGGAGAATTTGCTGGCCATTACCAAGGTCAAATGCCAGTTAAATAAATCCTAAAGAAAGTTCCACAGGCCTGAAATTCACTCCTATCTGCATGTAGATATAATGGGGAAAGAAGTTAAACATAGTTAATGCCAACTTCACTGCTTGCCATCTAAAATATGTCTTCCTTTCCTTATCATCCATCACTATGGACTCAGAGCTGACCTCAGAAGTGAAGGAGACATGGTCCAGAGGCAGGAACTGAAATGGTATGGGAATCGGGAAAACAGCTAAGTATGTCAGGGTTTAAAAGACCAGGCTAAAGGTGGAGGAGTGTGTTATCTTTGCTATGCTTGTTGTCTGCAAAGTTTTAGCATCCTTTAAATAATTAGCATTAAAAAAATTAGCATCTGTCTGTCTTTCTATTTCTCTCTCTCACTCTCTGTCTCTCTGTCTTCTCTCTATATATATATAAACATTCACACACACATATATATAAACCTATATACACACATATATAGACACTTATGGAGTTTGATCAAAATATATGCAAAATATTTGGTGAATGTTTACTTTTAAATGTTTTTGTTACAGAAAATCAACTGGCTATAAATACACTGGGATTATTTTCAATATTTTTCTTTTATTCTTGGTTCCTCCAATTTTAGTTTTGTTGCCTTCATTCTTAGATACTCCTTAGCTATATATACAAATAAAATAACAACATTAATTTTATGTATATATAATTCCATATGTAAGTGGTGACTGAAATATGCCATGAACTTTTAAGTTAAAAAATGTATCACACTAAAAGATACGCTGCCAGTTAAATAAATCCTAAAGAAAGCTCCACAGGCCTGTGATTCACTCCTGTCTATATGTAGATATAATAAGAAAAGAAGTTAAACATACTCATTATACCCCCTCACTTTGAATACACTGAGCCCATCATTCTTGCCACTTTCTGTAGCAGTTCTGGAAGTCCTTTCTTGTAAGTGTCTTTTCAAGGCATGATCAGAAATATAGTGAATGCTGTGACTGATGCCATCCAATAGAGAAACAGGCTCATAAAAACGTGACGAAGTGTCCTCATCCACCTTATTCATCAGAGCTGCCACCATGGGACTTCTGGCTCTTCCTCAAAGTCAAAATGACCATGGAAGGTGAACATTCTGAACTGATTCAAGACACTGAGGCAACCCTGACAGGGTAACTAAAGACACTCTCCAAAGAGGACTTCTAGAACTGCTTCAGAAAATGGCAAGCACAGTGAAGGGATAAGTGTATTCGAAGCAAAGGGGAGTGTTTTGAAAGGGGAATAGAGGCAATGTTTCTCTGACTGTAATAACTTTCGTTACTTTAAATATTCACCATATTTTTCAACCACACCTCATTTAATTTAAGTATTTAAAAGATATTATTAGGTCTTTCCTTATCTTTCATATGATATTCAATACTACTGTTCAAAACTGGATTTTTTTCTAAATTTGATTCAATTCACCAGAGTAGGGTGTTGGATGCTTAGCTTCCAATTTCATAGTATGGTTAGTTTCATAAACACTTCTGAGTGTGTGTCTACATGCACAACTGCACATATTTCCCCCTGGGAAGGTGGTGAGTTGAAGTAACCTTTGAATAAGAATCCAGAAACCTGGACTCAAAGCCCGAGTTTGACTCTAGTAGGTGGCCTTGGGTGGCTATGAAATGTTGGTGGAGAAAAAGGCCCAATTCTGGGCAGGGGCAGGTAGTAATGTTGGACCAAGTAAGACCCCTCCCTTCAAGTCCTTTATGGAAAACTTGACTGATCACCTTTCCCGACTGCCTCTTGGATGCTGTAAGCATCCCCTGAGAGAAAGGGTCCATCTCGGTAAGACCCAGTATTATTTGGCTTTTATTTGCGTTTATCATCCTATGAAGTGCTCATCAAGGTCCCAAACATAGCTTGTTTTATGGTGGACTTAAAATAAGGAATATTTAGCTACTGTGGACATTATCCTGAAAAATGAGACCGCAAAGGGTTTGTGCAGAAAAGTGATCAATTTTTCAATATCCTAAAATACTACTTTCTGCCATTTCTTTCCCAAATGAAACCTAGGCATCTTTCAGTACTTGAAGATCTACAGGAAGAGTTCAAGTATGCTTACCCTCAATGGGTCTTGATCTTGCTACCTCTGTCTTGAGTCTAAATGAAAAATTAATTTTCAAACAAATTTGGAGCACCAAATCTGACCATTTTGTTTGGTTTTTTGGTGCTGGGGATGGAACCCAGAACCTTGCACATGCTAAATGCCCTCTGCCACTGAGCTACTCCCCAGCCCTCAGACGATTCTAAAAGTTATGCAGAGAGCCTTGACTCCTGCCTCCACAGTGCTGCTGATGTGTTGTCTCTCATTTTTCACCTTCTATGGAAGCAGTATCTTCAGTAGAGCCTGTATTTATCTCTCTATGGAACTGGATTTCATTCTACTTTCTCTCTATGGTCTTATCACATCGTTTACAAACACTTTATCTCTGTTACGGAAAATAAATGAAATTCCAGGCTTTCGATGAAATGTCATGCTGAAATGGATGGTCCAAAAATCTATATTTAGATGACTGACTCCTGCTTGAGGAAGACATGATAAATGTTTCATGCATATAAACTGAAGGATGATGGATTTAATGATCATACCCTAACTGGGGAATGCTATTTTGGAATAATTAAATGTTCCATCATTTGCAAGTCTAAATAGTCCATTGTCAGTTCCTGGTTTTGTCTGTCAACAGATCCTTCCATTTTCTAAAGGAAATTTATCGTTAAAACAATTGAGCTGATAGCGACATACCACTGGGGTATGTTAGCAATATAGCACATTTCATGGGCCTCTAACTCATAGCTACAGTTTAGGAAAACTTAATTTATGTATGACTCTACTTTATAAATGGCAAACATGACAAGCATTGTTTAAAAGCTACTGGTAGATATTTATCTTCAGATATTGAACAGGTTGTCTGCTTTAGGAGGTGGCTACGCCTTCTGTCAGAGGAAAAGTTTCAAGGGCTGAAAAAGCATTCAAAAAAGTATCTTATAACTAATTAATAATGTCATAATTTATCTTCTCGCCGATCCATGCACTTTAGAGGTTTTCACACCTTACATTCATTATAAAGTATTCATTATTTTCAAGGCATTTTAAGATAACTTTGCATCATATGTATACTTTCTATATATCTTAATATATAATTTTTCTAGGTCTTGATCTTTTCAGCTGAAAAATGAGGGAGGAGAGAATGAGTAGTGCTGGGGAGTATACCATTAAAAACATAGGTAAACATACAGGTAGGTAGAGAAGTACATATCTACTAGCTATGTGCACAAATTAAATTCTCAGGGAAATTTTTTCTTATTAAACAAGGATATAGAAAAATTGCTCTAAACTCTATCAAAATGTGTGTCCTCATAGTTAGGATCTCTATACACCCCTCTGCACATTTATATAGATACAATAACCCTGTCATAGGAATGGCACCCTTACCACGTTAGGAATACCTGTGAGGAACGAGCCACTCATCTGTGGGCTGAATGGCTCCTTGCCCTTATCACACTTCTGTTCATATGAACTATATCAATACTGCTGTGTTGTCTATTTTGAGAACTTAGTTAAAACTTCACTATTTCTGTGCCTGGATCCTAGAAGTTCAAACAACTATACCAATCATCAAAAAAGCCTGGGCACATTATCGACCACACTGAATCATTGAATTATCGATTCAGATGCTACTCAGTTAATTATTAGGGGGACTGAAAATACCAGACGGATCATCTGAGGACTAACAGATTTTGATTGCTTTGCATATGCTGTGTGGTCCAAATGGGGAACATTTGCAGAGATGGAGGACTGGCTGGGAGTGATGACAATCACAGGAGGCCATTCACACCTACTTAGTGTGTCCAGGCAGTAGAAGGGACATGTTGGTGAAGCAGTGACTAAATTGCCTCTGCTTGATTCAACTGGCAGTAATGGTGGCATTAGAAATTCATTAGAAACTATAATCAGCTTGTATGATTTTCTAAATCTTGGGCAAGGCTTCTTGTAATTCTTGTTGATTATTTTTTACTCAATTCAAGTACAACCAGAGTCTTACTGTTCTTGAATGACCTAAAACAATCTCCTACTTTTGAGCAAGGCCGCTTGAAGATGGTAAGTTCCTGAATATAAACTTTAATGAAACATGGCCATCTAAAACCCATCAAATCTGACCTGGTCAATTTGATATCTTCAGATTCTCTAATGATCAAATGTACTGAATTTCTCAAAATAATTCTTTGGAATTTCAAACTCAATTTATATGTGATTTCTATAATTAAGGATATAGTGAAGCTGAATCATGTGCAATTTAGGAGATTTCATGAAAAGAAGTATCAATGATTTAACCACCTGCCCCTGAAAAGATAAGGTCTTACACTAAAAATGGGCTTGTTTCAGAAGATATGGATGGATTTTTATGAGTTTCCCTGGGAGAAAAAAAAATCTTTAAAAAATGTTCCAGTAAATATTTTTAAAATAATTTCAATAAGAGACAAGAAAGTGCTTAGTTACTGAAATCAAAAGTATAAGGCATCACATAAGTTATAGAAAGATTGATTGATAATTCATTGAAAGCTATACTTTAGTATTTTTCAAAATATTTTATTAACCAAGGTGATACTGTGAACTCAAAATACTGAAGGAGATATAAACATGAAAATAGTGCCATGACTCAAGTTTTTATTTTAAAAAGTCAGTCCAATATTACTGTCAGTGACTCACATGAATTTATTGCAGGACTTGTCAGATTAGCTAGAAGTTAGTTATTAAAGAAATAATAAAAGCAAAATGTACCCTCAAAAGTTTTGATTTAATGAATCAAAGTAGACATGGTTTTATCAGAGATTAATTGCAGTTTAATCATAGTCTTAACCAAAAATGAACACTAAGCCATAATTCAAAATTATGAAATGGTCACTGAGAAAGTTGATTTACAGAGGGTCTGGGAGACAGAGCTGACTTCATGCAGCAAAGCTCTGGTAGAATTTCAGGAAATATTGTGCATACAAATGTGAGCTTCTCAGAAGGAGAAGGTGGGTCTCATTTTGTTTATCTACTCTTTCTCAATACCTTCTCCGATGTCTTCTTGTACAAATTAATGATTTTTCAACAATTATTTAACTGTTAAAACATTGCATGAAAAAAATTAGAAAAAGTAAAAGAAAAGAAAAGGGAAACCACTGGACATAGTTCTACTTCTCGCTCTGTCCCTTGCTTTGTTGCTGTGGGGTTGAAGTCACCTAACTTTGGAGTCCTGTATAAAATTAGAACTAGATCTGTTTCTGTCTAAAACCATCAAGCAAAAAAATTACATATGCAAGTACTTTGGATATGGCAAGATAGTAAAAGAATGAAATGATGATGTTGCTATTTACATCTGTAATTCACACTAGACAAGTCTGACTTGATAGCAGAAAGATATGTGGGTGGGTAACATGATAGTGTTGCATAAATCAGATATTTTCCCCACTCCATCTTTACACTAGTCTTTCAAATAATAACATCATTTGCTTTTGTAGAAGTGCAACATGATTATTATTTTAAAGTTGAGATATTATAGACAAGAAATAAGAGGAGAGACAAAAAGCAGTCTACTATCTAGAAGCAACCTCTTTAATGTCATTATACACGTGCATGCATACAGGCAGATAATCAACAGATGAATTGATACACACATATATACTAAAAGAAAAGGAGTATTACATATAACTATTAAATCTAACCAATATTTAATAGAGGAAAGATGAATTGAAATAAAAATGAAATAATTGGTAAACCTCAGATCATCTTTCTTCATCAAAAGTATTATTTCTTAAATGTTCCGCATAGTTTCATTATAAGAAAAATATTTTTTAAACATTAAAAAGTCACCATTACTATTTGATTTCCTACTTAAATCACACAGAAATTCATGCACTGAGACTCCTACATTTTGATCTATATCTATAATTCTCACAGTAGTGCAGATCTAATTTTATATTTAAATAAGTCTGATACTAGGACCTAGGGTTATTTTGTCTTTTTTTTTTGTCTATTTGTTTCTGCCTTTCCACTACAGTTTCTCTATTTCTTAACTCCCCATGTGGTATGTCTCTTTCTTTCTTGGTAATATTCCATCTGTCTATAGATTTTTCAAGAAAAGCCTATGTGTAGTGTATTCCCTAAATCCTTGCTTTCTTGAAGATGGAAGTCTCTTGGCTTTAGTCTTTGAGGACAGGTTTTCTCGGTATAAAATTCTTCAGTTTTCTGGATCACATTTTCTTACTTTCAGGTTTTTTTGCTTGATATTGCTCCACTATCTTCGTACCTGAAATGTTACTATGGTCAAGGGGTGACCCAAATGATTTACCTGCCTTATGTAAGATCTCTCTCTCTCTCTCTCTCTCTCTCTCTCCTTGCTTCTTCTCCCTCTCTCCTTGCTTATTCTTTTTTTTTTGGTACCGGGATCCGGGTCCTTGCACTTGCGAGGCAGGTAGCAGAACCACTGAGCTAAATCCCTGGCCCTCTTGCTTATTCTTTTACATGATACATAGAATCATGTATTCTTTGCTGAAAAGCTGAAATGATGTTTTGAAGATAAATCAAATTGTGTTATCCTCTTAAAGTTCTGGTACTACTTGCGGCAGTATTTAAAACCAATTCAGACATCTCCAAGTGGTTTTCAAGGACCCTATTGTCCTCTTTTAGACACCATTCTCTTAAGCAACACACCAGACATATTCACCAGCCACCAGCCATCTTTTGTTCTTGGTATTTGACAGCACACCTGCCTATTCCCATCCCAGGGCCATAGCCATCTACCCAGAATTCATTTCCTCAGGGTAGCTGGCTGTCTGGTGTGACTTTTCTCACCACTCGTGCTTCAGCTTACATGCCTTGTCCTCAGAGAAACTTTCCCTGATCATCTTGTCTCTCCCACCCAACCACCCCAGACTTGTTCATACTGCTTCATCACCCAGTTTGGTCTGCTTCACCTGTCAGCCTGCTCAGCTATGGACTGAAGATGCACATGATTGATAATGAATTAGTGGTCATCTAATAACGTAATGAAAACACTCTATGTCTGCCTCCTTGTGAATCTCTCTAAGGCTCAATGGAAATATATACTAGGAACAGAATTGCTGGGATAGTAGCAATTCATGGGCACTCTCAAATTCATAAAATATTTAGAATTTTTTCTCAGATTGATGTGCCAGGTTGTATCTTCTCCAACAATAGGGCCTGTGTTCATCTGTCTTATTCTACTTTATTCTCTGTAAAACTTGATTTCTCTAGCTTATCCATTTTTATCATTTTATCAACTTACTATGGGGGTCTCTGCTTCATAATGAAGTTGAGTGTCTTATTAGCCATCAAGCTTTCACTTATGTTTAGCTCAATTCTTTTCGACTTTGACTTGTAAAATTTCATGTACATGTTAATTCTGTAGCAGCAGTGACAATTGGAAACATCTCTTTCACTCTATTTCCTATTTATTACCTTGATTTCAGAGATCTGTCCCATTTATTTATGATTTTTGCATGTTATTAAAAAATATCCCCAAAAACAATTATAAAAATTATACATTTATTGTTTTCTAATAGATACACATATTTTTCCTTTCATGGTTAAAACTTGAAACCATCTGTAATTTATTTTGGCATATGGTGCAGATAGGGAACAAAATCAATTTTCATACATATGGTCAAATAATTTTCCCAGCACAATTTATTTAAAAATTGATATTTCCCACTGGTTTGTAATCTCTCTGTGTTGCATATTAAGTTTTCATACATATGGGTTTGATTCTGATCTATTGTTCAAGTTGATTATTTTCTAGTACCAAATTTCTTTAATATGTGGACTTGATAGATATCATAACATGTGAAAAACTGTGATCCTCATGAAGATCTTCCTTTTAGGAATATTCTTAACTACTTATGGCCTTCATTTTTGTCTATATAAATGTTAAATAGTTGGTCTAAATCTGCCAAAGCTCTTATGGTGGTACTGATGGGAATAAGGTTATCTGAAGTGAACAGATATTCCTCAGACAAAGAAGTACAAACAGCAAGTAAACATATGAAAAAATGTGCTGCAACATCACTGGTCATTTGAGAGATGCAAATGAAAACAATGCTGAGATTCTACTTCACTCAAGAAAGAATGGCTGCTATCAAGAAATCAATCAATAACAAATGCTGATGAGGTTGTGGGGAAAAAGGAACCCTTCTCCACTGCTGGTGGGAGTGCAGACTGGTGCAACCACTGTGGAAATCGGTATGGAGATACCTCAAAAAACTAGGATTGAAGGTCCCATTTGACCCAGCTATTCTCCTGCTGGGTATCTTCCCCAAAGAATTCATCATACCATAGCGATATATGTGCACCCATGTTCATAGCAGCACAGTTTTTAATAGCTAAAACTTGGAAACAGCCCAATTGCCAATCAACTGGTGATTGGATAATATTGAAACATCTTTAAAATGTTCAATCTTCCTATCTTAAGACATGTTCTATTTCTTTATTTGTTTAGGTATTATTTATTATCCTTCAAGAGAGTTTAAATTTTTTCCATAAATGTCTTTATATTTTTTGTTATGACTAGAACTCTACTGCACCCTTGCTAGTCAATTTATTCTGCCTAATGATTTAATATTTACAGGGTGTACATTTTTCTTTATATTGATTATTTATTTAATCAGTAATAAAGTAGATTTTTTAAAAATCAGCTAGATTTTTTAAAGTCTCTGTTCAAATTCTTTTCCTTTATATTGAGAAACTATGACTCCATTTACTTCTCTCTTCGACTGTGGCTGTGAAACTCTGATATTAATATGATTCTTGTTCATTTCTAGGTAGTCTACTATTTATTTTTAAAGCTTCAACATTCTCTTTGATTTGATCTTTTTAAATTATTGTACATTGCTTTTCAAATATATATTTTTCACTCATTTGTCTTTTTTATTTCTTAAACAGCACTCTGTGATCCTTAATGAGTTATGCTTTTATGTAAATCTGAGAATTCTTAGCCATTATTTCTTTAAAAATTACTCACCCAGCTGTGTGACTGTAATCTCATCACTCTGGTAGGCTAAAACAGCCAGATCTCAAGTTTGAGCACAACCTGGTCAACTAGGCTGGTCAAGACCATGTCTCAAAATAATAATAATAACAACAGCAACAACAATAATAAAAAGGACTGGGAATATAGCTGACTAGGAAAGCCCCAGTACCAAAATTAGATAGATAGATAGATAGATAGATAGATAAATAGATAGATGATAGACAGATAGATAGAATAATTTTTTTAAAGTATTAGACTTTAAAAACACCTCACTTCTGGTCCTGACCAGGCATTGCCTGAGCCTGCCTGACACCAAATAGATAGTCACTATGAAGTTCGACCCCTTTGTGACTTTGGACAGCTAGAAAACGCACAAAAACCCCTTAGTGCTGCCTGGTACATGCACAGGACCCTGCTCCCTAAGGAGAACAGCGTTGGCTTCGTGCCCACCTGCAGGGAAACAAGGTCCAGGCGGCAGGAGGTTGCTCGGAGTTTACCAAGTCAGCAAGGTTGTTCCTGTGTGTGCAAAGAAGTGAGTCACTCTCACTGTGCAGGTGCAGTGTAAGGCCAAGGTACAGCCACACACGCACATGCACATCCCCAAGCACGAGTGATCAGCTGGAGAAAATAGGACAAAGCTGAAAAAGTTCTGCCATGCAAAGCCAAGGCTCCAGACACAGTTGGAAAGAAAAAGGCAAACATGAGGGAGAGCTTCCTGAGAAATACAGGAAGAAAAGTAACCAGCCGTGCAGCCACATTTAGCTGCATAATTCCAGCCCGGGGGGTGCTGCTTGGGAATGCTCAGATATCCCTGGACGCCTCCTCATCTCCTGTTTTGTTATTCATGAGTGGCTTTGCAAATCGGCATTTCAATTTTGATTAATAATTTTATAAATAAAATAGAAATTTTTCTTAATTGCAAATGACATTTCTATCATTTTATATGTAAAATTCATCTTATTAAAAATTACTTATCTTTTCATTAATTCCATTTATCATCATCTTTCTTTCAAAGAACTTGAACTTCCTGCTTGCTGTGGAAACATCCTGTAGCCACATTCCTTACCTTGGAGCTGTCATCTGCCTGCTTGTGATATCACCCATGGTTGCTTGGCTTTATAATTCTTATCTTGAACTTAAAGAATGGATGGGACATGCCCTGCTCCTTTGTGTCATCTAAGAGTGTCTTGTTCATTCATTTGTTTATTTGCTTTATATCTCCCTGGTTAGAATGTAAACTCCATGAGAAAAATGACTTTCTGTCCCCAGTTCTATTTATTATCCCCAAAATAGTGTACTACATACCCAAGGAATAAGTATTCTATGAATGAGTGTATAAATGACTTCCTATGCCAGCTTACACGGGCAAGGTTATGTGGTAGAATGAAAGAACCTAAAAATCTCAGTAGCGTGGAGCACATTTATAATGGGACAGCGAGGTGGTTTGCTTCGTGGGCCAGTGTAGTCCTCGAACACAATGAGCCGGGCAGGGTGGAGGAGAGGATGCAAGATGAGCTCAGAAAGGGCTGGGTCAGGTGACCTTGGAAAGCCAAAGAGCAGAGATGCTTTGGATCTTAGGGTCTTCTTTTCAATCTGAGTAAATCCACTGGAGGCTTTCAGGAAGGGAAATAAAAAGATCAGATTTAGGTTACTCTGCTTGCTGTGTAGGGAATGGATTGCAGGGGACAAGAGAAGACTCAGGACAGCCACCCAGCTGGCTCCAGCAGCGTTTTGGGTGAGAGACAATGACAGCTCAGACAGATGCTTGGGTGAGAGACAGGCAGAAGGTCTTTGGGATCCGTTCTAGAGGTGCAATGGACAGAACTTGTGATGGAGGGAAACAGGAAGTGAGGGAAGAGAAGGAGTCAAAGATGGCATCTCTGTTCTTGGCTAGAGCAACATGGAAGATGCTGGAGTATTTTGCAGACAAGGGCAGACTGGGAATAAGTTTGTGGGGCGAGATCAAGAATTCTGTTTTAAACCCCAAGTTGAGAGCCTATGAGTCATTGAAATGTAGAAGTCAAACAACTAGTGGAGGTCAGGCAGAAGTAATAGATCTGGGATTCATTAGCATATAGATGATAGTTAGGGCAAAGGGACTTGATGAGATTACCTAGGGAGGAAGCAAAGATATAGAAGAGGAGACGGATTATGATTTGGATGTCGAACAGAGGAAAAGAAGCCAGCAAAGGGGACAAGAAGAAGGAGCTGTCAAAGAAAAGGAAAGAACTCGGGGTCAGGGAAACTAAGAGCAGACACTGTTTTACAAAGTGGTGAATGTTCAAGTGTTTCAAAAATGACTAAGCCAAGTAAGAAAAGGAAAAAGAAATGACCACAGTGCGTTGAAAAGAGCAATTTCAGAGGATGATGGGGACAGGAGCTGATTGGAGAGGGGTAAGTGCTGAAACGAGGTAAGAAGTAACACTTTCAAGAAGTGTTATGGCAAAGGGGGCAGCGGGAATTAGTCAGAAGTGCTGACAGATCTGGTTTCTCCTTTTTCAGGGAGGAAATCACGAGTTTGGTTCCAGAGAAAGAATAAGGAAAAGAAGAAAAATCAATACAAAGTGAAATTTTCACAAAATCAGATAAAAGTAATAAAAAAGTTGGTTTTCTTATGTGGAAATTTTTAGGTACATAATGGCTTACTTGGGAACACATTTTTACCTCTATTTTTCATAGAAGCTGAAAAACTATGTAACCAATGAGATATACATACTCATTTATTATTTTATATTGCTCCTAAAATTATATAGATAATTTTCATTTATGTAGATACAGAACTAGTAAGATACAGAACTAGATCCTTGCAATTTAAAAATTATCACATGCCAATAAAACTATTAAATTATCGTTTTGGACCATGAAAATGAATAATTTAAAGGCAATGAGGAAAGCTTTCAGTTTAATAAGTTCATAAGGTATCAGATTTTGCAATTTATTATAGATTCTCTACCTAATTTGCTATAATTAATTTGAATGAAAAATATTTCATTGCCTAAATATCCAGTTTATGTATTCCTTTCTAATGATGAAACAAAAGGATTAATTTGTTAAAGATGTTCTTTAATTGATTCCAAAGGGAATACTTAGAATATAATTTGCTAACTGGCTTTGTGCAATTTCTGATTCCTACCACTCAATGATGCCCATAATTTCATAAAGACGAAACAGCATAATCATACAATAATGTGATTCCCAGGCACCAGAGTTTCCCATTAATTTTCCCTATCAACTGCATGGTTTAATAGAAAGAACCTTGGAATTAAAGCTTGCATAATCTAGGCCCTGTTTAGCCATGAACCAGTTGTGCAATCTTGGTTGTTTAGTTTGGCTGAAGACAATTTTTTTTTTTATTCTAAAGGTTGAGATAAAAATGAATTCTTCCAGCAACAGAGAACCTTCTACCAAAAACAAACCATATGTATTGCCGTTTGCTACCACTTTGCCAGTTTAAGACAGAAGAAGGTCTCCAAGTAAGATTTACAGGGCTCTCCCTAGAGCACCAAGAATAATACAGGTTGACGTCTGCCTAAGGGACTTCAGAGAGACTGGCTGGGTTTGTCTGCTCAGGGAAAAGACAGTGCTTCTGTTAGCTGCTTTCTTTTATACTTAACAACATGTTGTCTGGGCACTTGGTGGACATTCAAAACAAAAACAAAAAATTCACCAACACTCTCAGTTATATCCTATAATTCTAATACAGCAGTAGTAGCTAGATTTTCACAACTACTCTACAATTAAATTGCATTTTTCTCATTAGTGTTTTCAATAACTTTTGGGAGAATCTGGAGGCAAAGCATTTGGTGGAAGAAGCAGGTCGGAACAATTTTTAGTTTAGATTAGATTTACAATTTACTTAAGTACATACTACCATATCTAAACCTTAGTTTGCTCAACAGTGAAAGGACAATAGAACTAGGAAACAACTAACATTCTCTGCCAGGAAGTTTGGGAGATCATCCAAGATAAGGCCAATGGAGACAGGCAGGTAAGTTCATCCTGCCTGGCCAATAGAAGGAAGCTGTAACCCTACTTTCTTTGAGGGAGGGCGGTGTTCAAACATCAACATTCTAATTACATTGGATATTTGTTCCAATACCACCCTTGTAGAGGGTAGTGACTCCTGAATTCTAGCACCCTGAAGAGAAGTTTAGTGAGCGTTTCATAGAACCAAGACTTCACTGTAGCTCTGGAAGTCCTGACAGGCAGGACAAATGCAGGCCAGGACATGGTAGCTAACATCAGGAAGCAAACTCACTAACCCTACCTGTCATACCTTAGGCCCTTTATTAATGTGCTCCATGGAGATGGGGTCTTTACTACTAAAGAGACAGAAAATTTGGATGAGGCCCAGAGGAGAACATGACAATTATTAATGACTTAGAGAAGGGACCGGTGAAGAAAGTTCAAAGAAACTCAGAACTTTTTAGAAGAGACTTAAGTATCGTCACAAATTAAAAGTGGATAACTAAAATCATTAACACAGAATCAAAGCGAGGGTAGCCTGCCTGTTAAAGCTGTTAAATATCACAAGATGTTTCCAAGGGACAATGTGGAATTTTATCTAGAGGTGATTAAGGGTTGGTGGCCTTTTGTTGGATGATTTCAATCTTCTGTTATCTTAAGCCATGAGCATTAGTCAGGGGACTTTTTGAGGTCATTTTTAAAAGAGATGGAAGACTTATCCCAAAAGAGATGTTTATTCCCAATGTTGGACTTACAGCTAAAACACAATGGCTAAAAATATTGAGATTCTACATTTTCAATCCGGGAGATTAATTATGATACCCTTGATATGATTTGTTAAAAGAAAAATCTGCTCAGAATATTCAATTTTGGATTCAGTTCCTTCTTAGAGATAACCTATTTTATGCCCTCAGCATACTGACTGAACACATCACGAGTTCACCCAATAAACCCTTACATTTATTTGAACCTTTTTTTACGTTCTTCTATACTATAATGCCTTTGTTTACTCTCTCTACCTGTTAAATACTGTCATTCTATTTCCCATTACTCAAGGACAATTCAGCTGACATTTTCTCCAAGCAAACTTTCTTAATTTTTTCCTTCCACTCTGTTGGAACTAATATCTCCCATATGCATGTATGGAAGTATAGCTTATACAGCAATTTATGTCTTTATTTTGCTTTTACTTTTGAAAATAGATGCTCCATTATTTATTTACCTTCTCACTTAAGAATAAAGTTCCTTGAGGACCAGAGAAATTATTCATCTTTCTACTTTGCATAATGCCATGTATTTAATAAATTCTCAGGAAATATTCTCTGCAGTGATTGACATTTATTATAAGCCCTTGCACATTTTTTGCTTTATAACTGGAATATACTCTCATCCAGAGAAAAGTAATCTGTTTGTCTTCTTCAAAACTCTGTGCTGGGCCAGGGATTTAGCTCAGTGGTTTCACTGCCTGCTGCGCAAGCACAAGGACCCAAGTTAGATCCCTGGTACCAAAAAAAAACAACTCTGTGCAGGATTTATATCCTCAATTCTGATTTTCTAAACTAATCCCACAGAGACATTGGTTCACACTGTTGAGGAATATAGACCAAAATCTGTACTGGTTATCCGTGACTTTATAACAAATTACCCTCAAAATTTAGTAGTGAAAAATTTTGTTCTCTTACAGTTTCTGTGGATCAGGAATCAGCCAGGACTTACCTAGTCCCTTACAGGTGCCAGCAGGGTGTGGGCCTGGGGTCCTACATGATTGTTGGCAAGATCTAGCCTATTTTCACTGGGAATTGACCCCAGAGAGTGCTAAACTACAGCCCCAGCCCCTTTTTGAATTTTTTTTTTTTTTTTGAGACAAGGTCTTGCTAAGGTACCCAGACTGTCCTGAGACTTGCCATCCTCCTGCTACATCATTCCAGGGTAAACATATTAAAAGTTGCACAATTAAGTTTCCCAAATCTGTTTAGGATGGGACCCCTCTGATAATTTATAAAGCTAATGCCCCTTAGAATGCACTTACATGGATGTGGTATTATTAATTAATCTAATGACAGTAATCACTTCTAAGAATGTCCCAAAATACAAGAAATGGAAAGCACCTGAATGTTATCTTATTTCATGGAAGTTACTCAGGACAATGGGACAGGACGGTAGAGTGGTACAGTTAGAATGCTCACGACTGGGCGTATTCCATGAAAATTGGTTTGTATGAATGCAGCTCATGGGTGTATATAGGCTGTCACAAATCCAGCCACAAAACCAGATAATGAGGTCTTGCTTGTGTTACCTATTTCACAAGAGTAAACTTAGTAACATCCTCTGGAAAACCTGGGCTATGTCCCCACCTTCCTTTTCCCCTCCCACCATCCCTGAATGTTTTCAGATTTAAGGGGAATGTTATGAGGGTAGGGATGAAAAAAGAAAGTAGTCAGACTAAGTCATTTACCGAAAACTGAGCATCAAGGGTGTGCTTCTCTGTCCTGAACAATCCCACGGTACAGGGGGAGGGGCAGTAGAACCGGAAAGGACTTCTAGCAGAGGCTGGAAATGTGTTTCAGACAGCCGTGAAATCTGCTGAGCCACGACCAACTGCCCGATCACCGCAGATTTTATTCTCTAGTGAGATTTCATCCCATATGCCTCCAAAGTACGGTATTAATAAATTGTTCTGGAAAACATCAAAGTTACTTGGAAAAATCCATTATGGCATATTATTTCTTTATGCAAAATGGCTGTTGAACAAGATTGCCTCCTTGAACTTTTCACATGAATAGGAAAGCCAATCTCGTTTGCTAATGGAAGCTTTACAGCAGATCTTTTCCCTGCCCTTGTCTCTCTTTACCATTCTTTTATGGATAATAATTTACAATTTGTGTAAGCTATAGGAAAAAATTACCCTAGAGCATAGGGTGGCATTCTCAGAGCCACCATATGGCGTGTACATCCAGAGGTGCATTTTAAGGAAGCCAGCCCAGTCGGTGGTGTTGGAGGCCTGAAGGGAAGCTGAGAAGGACAGGGGACTCTTGTCACTGAGGCAAGACCAGAGTTGACTTCATAAGCTTCCAGCCTTTGCTCAAGGAATTCCACTCACGAGACAGTTTCCATCGGTTTCCATTAAGAAGGCAAAGTCTTCCCAAGGAAGGAGCTGCACCCTTCTTGTTCAGATTTGAGCTCAGCCTGGCTATATGGGTAATTAGGCTGCTACTCCTGCTACTATTGATTATTCAAGTGAGTAGGGGAGAGGCGAGATCAGAGAAGGAACTGTAGCAATAATGGAGCAAGAAAAAATGTCCTGGGCAGGAGCTCATCCTGTATGCAGACACCCAACTCAAGGGTGGGTGCTGGGAAGAATTAGCTGCCCTTTCCTGAGCTTGGCAGCCCTGGAAACCACTCGCCGGACATCACAGGGAATGTTTCGTGTTCTCTGGAGAATTCTTCTGCAGCTTTATGTTGAATGGATGAACCTCTCCATGCAGCAGGCGAAGGTGTTTTCCACTGCTTTTCAGAAGAGGAAAGAGAGGAAGGTTGCAGAGGCAACCCAGGTTCCCTGGATAGGAAGAGGAAAAACAAAGAGGAATTTACTAAATATGCGGGATATAATAAGATCAAAAGAGGAAGAAAATTAAGGAGTTATAGGATATTTTCTCAAGGATGATGAATTTTTAAATGATCCCAGGGATGAGATTTTCGGGAAAGTACAATGCAAAAAGCAATTAACCGAGGCGCTATTTTGGTTTTGTTTCTTCTAGGCACAAGTCCTGAGTAACCGAAAACATTTTGAGAGAAGAAAAGGGTTGAAAATTTACTAGTTGGTCAAGATTTTAATTAGAATAAGAAACAGTAATTATTTCTCTTGTTAAACTCACTGTTATTCATGGATGAGCACAAACTATTGAAAAAAGTAATTTTAAGTACATCAACTCCAACATTGGCCACATTATAACAACTGCCATTTAACTTCTCTGGTTGGTAGTTTCCTTGACTCTGTTGAATATACAGTCCTTTCCACCAGAGACCATCCCATTAATGCAAGGAATTGTAGGATGTCTGAGACTATGAGCCCTTCCAAGGAGCGAAAGGGACAGATAAGTTTCTCTGCTACAAGAGATGTTTCTTTGTTTTGGAGGATTTAATACTTCTTCTTCCTTAGCATGATGTAAGAATGCCAAATCAAAAAACAAAAATCCAAAAGTAAAAGATATCTTTCATTCTTCCATCAACCATTATTCCTTAATCAATTGATATTCCAATGTAGGATTTCTTGATTTGGGAATTGAAGTTAAAATAGCCCTACAAAACCTTAGGTGGTGTGCGTGCGTGTGTGTGTGTGTGTGTGTGCGCGCGCATGTGTGTGTGTGTACATATTTGTGTGTTAAAGACCTTTCCAAGCAGACAGAAAAAGACAAGATTAAGAAAGACAGCCTTTAGAGAACTAGGGCTATAGGATACCCCATACTAAATGGTTACACAAAACCCACCAGAATGCTTGTGGAGACCAGTCACCCTCAGATGAGTGGCCAAGATGAATGTGTACTTGCAACAAAAGGGCCTGATTAAACAGGTACCTAAAGAAAAACATCCCCAGGCTATCAGATCATTTTTTGCATTGTGCTTATCTATCATTATAATTTTAAAAGTATCAAATCACCCATCCATTGGTTATTACAAGATTCCAAGTTAATCCAAATATATGCAAGGCTTAGGAGTAATCAACTGTGTTTGCTTAAGATATGTGGACACTTCTTTCAGATAAGAACGACAAGGTAATATTTTCATGGGGAGAGTAACTTGAATCACATAAGAATGTTATCCTTGAAGAGTTTATAGGTAAGTGTTCATGAATAGTTAAAGAAATGTGGCTACTTCAAGAAAACCATAAACTATCTTGCGCCAGAAAAAGAAAAAGAAGGTCAGAGAAAGAGAAAAAGGAGGAAAACTTTTGATAAGTTTTACCAGTCTGTGCGTCTTGTAACTTTTTAATTTTACACTTCTTTAGAAGAAGGCACATCTGCTGTCATGTAGTGAAGTATCATTTTTTAAACAAACAGCATAATATATCCAACCTTTTTAAAAAAATGTGTAACATAAACACTGTATTTTCACAAATGCCAAAAAATGTTCCTTTAGAGTGTTTGCCACAAAGACACCGCGAGAAGGACAAAAGAAAATTTGTTTCACATGAAAGATAATTTGTAGTACATAGTGTTGTAAAGAAAATTTCCACTATTTTGCCCACTTAAAGCAAATGTCTTTTGTTGGTTATGCTGGACAGTACTTTCATCCTGTACTGTTAAAATGATGAAGGCGTCAGAATGAATTTATATTCTTAAGAGAGGATATCTGTTTAAAAGTAATCTTTTCTTATAAAATGAATGTGAAAACATTAAAATGTAATCTAAGTGACTTTTCTTTGCAATTATCTAAAGCATTTCCTTAATATAATGCTAATTTATACCACGACAATCCTTATAAAAACATAAAGAACATGGAACCATGTGCTGATTGATGTATATATGTATAGTATTATACATATGAAGACACATGTGAAAATTCTAATATGAAAAAATATTCGAATGCTTGCCTTTCATTTACTGTGATGGGCTGTGAAGGTCAAAGAGAGATCAATCCACAGAGGCCAGTAATGTTAGGAGTAATTTAATTAAGGTTGTCTAGATCTGAAATATCATCTAATCCACTTATTGCTGGTAGGGAAATATGTGTATTTATGTTTGTCAGAAGTGATTATGTACTTTTATAACCTGCAAAGAATTATACCACAAATTCCATGAAGAAGACAGTCCTATAATAAAAATTAAACTGGCAACACTTCATGTCACATTCAAACATTTTCTAAGGAAAGGTGATATTTTTTCTCTTTATATGAAAACTACGCATCATAACGATCATGAACAGTCAGGTAAAATGTGTTTATGCCTAGTTTCTTCCTGCCCATCACATTCACTCAGGCGGCACAGATTGGTCTTCGGGTCCCCACCAGTAGGTTAACTTCAAGGACATGTTGTTACCTGCAGGGTTCTAGGACCCACAACTTGGAGAGAAGCCAATGTTATCCAACATCCGCCATCACTCTGCCCAGGACCAGATTTTCACATCGAATAATATTACAGGCTGCAAGGCTGAATGTGGAATGCAGGGCTCCAGAGAAGCTTCCTGATGTGCTTAGCCAGAAGGTAAAATGAAGCTCTCATTTGCCATTTCCCTAGGACCAAATATGAGTGGCAGCTCAGAAGGACAGGGCCATTCACCTGGGGGTCCCACACCTAAGGAGTTATGCAAATACAGTGAACAAAACACATTTGCTTTGTTACCATCTGAGATTCTAGAATTCGACTGCTAACAGGGCACTGTTAACCAGAGGGCTGTCTGCTTTTCAGAAGCTCTTCTAATTTTTTTCGCCCTCAGTCTTTCTTCGTAGACACCAAATCCACAGAGAAGCTGATAAGAGAAATTATAATTAACAATTAATAAATAAGGCTCGTTTGCGAGGAAGTCCCTTATTCCCAAAGGCTTCTAGATGCATTTAGTGACTAATTGCTTAGCAGTTCCATCACCTGTGACCTTGCATTGAGACCTCTCATTACAAAGAAAGCTTCCCAAAGTTAGTCGATTTATTCCAGGAAAATGGAGTTTATGTAAAATCTCATTCCTGGCTGTAAGAGTTTACAAAGTGCAGATGTATGTTGCCTAGAGTTCAGCTCCAGTGAGACCCAAAGGTTTTATTAAATTATCCCCATTTCATCTAGTATTTTCCTAAGTCCTGCATGCTACTAAGTGAATATAACATCAGCTTTCCTTTTTGTTTTCTTAACAGAAATGGAAGGGAGGGTGGGAGGACAAGGATTGAAATTACTGGAAAACAAATTTCTGAGTGTTTGTCCTCATGTAGAGAGGCTTCATTGTGGTAGGTAGGATAGTAGGATGCTCAGACTTCAGATCTACAATTTTTCAATGTGCTTATACCTAAAGGACCAAAACTTGGGAACATTTAGAAATTTTGGAAAAAATTAGAACTTTAAAATTACAAGCCCAAAACCAGCATTTAAATGGCAACAGAGAAAGGGAGCTGTTGAGTAATCCCCATGATTGACTTCAAATGGAGCAACCAGAGCTGAACAGAGCTTGGGGTTCATATTGAGTTCCAGATTGCCATATGGGTTCAGATGACAGTTAGAGTCAATGAGTTGGCGACTTTTCAAATAAGATACATGACAATTTGGTAGGAACACAGGGGTGGTTTTAAAAAATACACTTTAATTAAAGATCACCGCATGGTTTCCACAGTTTTTTTGTATTTAGAATTGGCAAGTCTAGGCTGAGTCCACACTAATGACCATGGACAGAAAGAAAAATACTTGTTTCTCATGTTTTTATAACACTGTTTTCCCCTGAGAGGTGAGTATCATTTATAGACTTTTCTTATGATGCTTATAATTTCATGGCTAAGAGACTTTGAGATTTGGTGTCAGACAGATCTGGTTTTGAATCCCAGGACTCTATTCACTGGGTGACATTGGCCAAACTGGTTAACATTGAGATTTCCTTAGTGTTCCAGTTATCAATTGCCATATAATAAAACACACCAAGACTTAAAAATAAGCCTGCAAACAACCATTTGTTGTGTCCCTGGATTAAGATTAGGAACTCAGGCCATAGCAGAGTTTGGCTTGTCTCACTCCATAATATCAAAGACCAATGATCGAAAGACAGAACTACAAGGTGTCAGAATACTGGGTTGTGGCACATCCAGGCAAAGACTACTTCAGACCACACTGCCACCCAGAGCATCCCGACATGCCCTGGACTTCTTCACAGTACGGTGGCCTCAAGGGGTCAACCTGTTCTGTGATGGCTCATGGCTCAGAGAGTAAATGTGCCTCAAGGCAAGACAGGGTCCCGTGACCTTGTAAGACTCCTTGAAAAGTCACACAGGATCACTTGCACTGTATTCTTCTGCTCAGAGCAGTCACAAGCTTGCCCAAGTGCTGAGAACAAGATACAGACACTAACTCAGAGTCACTACCAACCACCAGCCTCACTGTACGGGTGCAGGGAGAATGAAATGAGAACACATATAAAATGCTATCACATAACAGCAGGTATGAGAGGCGCAATGAGCTAAACATTTGCTGCTCTGTGGTCACTTACAGGCCTGAGAAGATAAATTAATGTACTTTTTGGAATCTTGTAGGGACAATAATCACTAAAGTAGTTTATTAAGGAGCGTTGTTCATGTCCCAAAGCACTTAAGAAAGGTGCTTTGGAATTGCTGACAAATTATACTTTGGACATTGATATTGATAAATGTGTCAATGCAATGATTTAATTTCATGAGGACACAACTGCATAGTTCTCTCCTGAAGCCCTGGGCTCCCTTATTGTCACTTAACAATGTCACTTACTTAGCATCTTAAGAATGCAACTTTTCCTGAACTTTTCGTTGTCGTTGTTTTGTTACATTCATACAGGAGAGATTGTGCAAACCAATGAAAGGAGAAGTTAGACAAGAGGACTGTGCTGGCCAAAATGAGTTTGCACAGCTGTGAGCAATAAAACACAGCAGCCATGGCAACCCTCTCCAGTGTCCCGATAACACATCCGAAATGAGGTTATTAGAATTATTAATTCACATTAGTGGCTATTAAAATTACTACCTGCAGATTTGCCTCCTGAAAGCCCTTTTTGTGTGTATCAGGAAGACCACGTTTCCAGAGGGATCTGGGTATTTAAATAGGTGCAATCTATTGTATGTGAGGCTTTGGAGGAAGACTAGCAGATAAAGCTTTGCAGTGAGATTTGGATCTCACCATGTAAGGCAAGGAAGGCAGATGTAAGGAAGCCTTTGTTCTCCTGGTGATGGCAGAGAACTAGCCAGGTTCTGACACTGGGATAACTGGTCACTCGGGTCCTGAGTTCCCTGGAAGATATTGCCAAAAATCCAACACAGTGTGGGCTGTGTCATGAAATTCTGAGTGGCATAGAAAATATTCTCCCTTGGTAAAGCAAAAACAAAATCAAAGGAAGTCAGCTGAAAATGTGAGCTATTTGTAAGGGAGTTATGGGGATTCTCAGAAAGCCCTCGGAGACTTGGCTCGCTCCCTTCCATCCCCCATTAACTCACTCAAAAAGCAGATGCCTGCTGTTTTAAGCAAAAGAAGAAACACCATTCCAGAGAGGCCATGGTAGGAATTAATCAGGGGAAGCAACCATATAGCTGAGAAAGAACATTTTATTTATGGAAATGAGCAGGAAAACACATACACACATGGGAAAGAAAACATACAGATACAGAAATGTAACTACGGTTGCAAGACCATAGCTGCCTCCCCTTCCTCTAGGTCAGCAGTGTTGCGGGGCGTGTGGAGAACTGGCATCCCTCAGGAGTGTCTCCTTGGGGACAACAGTGCCCCAACTCAGCTTGAGCAGGAAGGAACCCAGTGAGTCACACACAAGGTCAAAGAGGTGGGAGACACCAAGGAACCCTGGGTCCATTTTGAAAGGTGGAGGGTAGAAGAAGCTAGTCCCCATTCCTACCTTTGGGAGACAACTCCACCAAGTGCTGTACCCCCTCAAAGGCATAACACTCACAGCCCCAAAAGGTAGCCTCCCTGCACCCTACCAGTAAAGGGGTGTCTTGAATCTGTGACTGCAGCACCCCCATCAGTTGCATGGGCCCTGTCTGTCTCTGCTGTGTTTCCAGAGGAAGCCATTGTGGGAGTCAGGCTAAGGCAGTGCTCTGATAGGTGATGTATAAATCCAGCTGCCACATTCTCCAGTCTGTTTCAAACACACAATCCACAGAGGACTTGGGTGTTGCTTCCAAATTCCCAGACCAACATGAGTCATAGAGTTCACAAGGCAAAAATGCTGAACTTGTTGGAACATTCCGATGGTTTGTGGGATGACTTGATAATACATTTGAAATTAAGTCTGGCTCAGAAAAACAGAATGTATGTGTTTCCTAAGAGGTCACATACAGAAAACTTCCTGAATAGGATTTTGCCATGGAGATGAACCTCAAAGAGTGGTTCATTCCCACCCAAAGAGCTACCGTGAGATTTTCTAATAATCTCCAGATCTTTATAGATTATGGATCTGTATATTTCAACTGAGTTCAATCTACTCAGCAAGTCTCTACTGAGGACTTGTCTTTATCCCAGACCTATGGTGGGGGAGGGAGGACATTCTAAATAAATGGCAACGGTTGTTAGTATTTTGAAATCATGTCTTAAAGTTCTTACTTTCTGGCAAAAATGCAACACATCTCATGGAACTACATTAAAAAAGATTTTTTAAAGGATTAACTGCTTAAATATTTGGGCATTAAGAGGGCTTACCCTTTCACTTGGCTTAATTTTCAAAGTTATCTGGCTTTCTTCAAAGTTATCTGACTTAAAAGTAAAGATTTTTTTTTCGGTTATGAAAGACATTAAAATGTTAAATAATATAAAAATATGAAAGTATAAAATGAATGCTCTTCAGGAGATCACCCACCTGCAGATGAGCAGCTCCTCATATTTTTCCATGCATGTGTCTGAGTGTGAAAAGGAAGCTAATGGAGGTACAGATTAATATCCTTTGGTGATCTTCAACTCCTACTCTCTATCTGTGGATCAGAAAATCTATTGAGATTCTAGATTTCCAAAGCTTTCACCAGGAGTCCCAAATGGATCTTTTCTTAAATAACAAAAATTCTGGATTTTGTTTCAGCAGTAGCTTACATTCCCCTTTAGATTATTAATCACTCCATTTATCAAGTCTCTGCTTGTTCTGTATCCCTGGTGCACAAATCAGTCAAAAACATCCCTTCTTTTGTGGTTCCCTCGGGTGCTGGTTCTGTGAGTATCTGCTGGTGAGGATGTGGTAGAGGTTGCCTTTGTTTCTTGGGGTAGAGGACAAGCAGCCCTCTCCTTTGGATGTCACTGCAGACATTTGCTTTGATCCCCGAGATATCTCCTTCAAGGTCTTCCAAACGCTCATCTATTTAATCTCACCCTATTCCCCTTGCTCCTCTGCTTGTGCCACTTTCTCTGTACTTTCAAAACCACCCTTGGTGTATGTCCTGTCAAAATCATATCTGCCTTCTTTTCTGCCTTCCTTCTGCTTATTTATAAAGTTTCACTCACACCAACAAATGAGAAATATGCCATTTACCCTTTGCTTTATCCACCAGCTCATCTCCGGCTTCCTCATCCTTTCCTTACTTTAATCGCCAAAGATTCATTCTTTCATTCAGTCAGGAGCAGATTCGACAAGCTGTGTGAGCCTGCTGAATGCACTGAAAGACTGACAGCTGTAGATTCACAGGAAACAGAATCTGGACAAGGCCTCCAGCTAACTCTCAACCAGCCTCGCTCCTGGCTTTTCACCTCCTGCTAAACTTGGCCTTCAGACATTTTTTATGAGCTTGTGGAGTGAATGGAGTCATCCCTGGGGGTAGTGCTCCCTTTGGCCTTCTCTCCTAGACACTTCCTCCCCCAGGTCTTGACTTTTGAAGTGTTTCTCCTCATACATCAATTAACCAACCTAAAAGTGAGCCCTGTTTGCTTCATTTTTGACACCTTCTTTCCCTTCTTGACTGTCAATAACACCTCCCTGCTTCCCAAACTCAAGGGCTTGGCCATCATCTGTTATTCTTCCATTTCCTTCTCCGGCCTCACTCATTCCCACGGGACCCTCTCTCTACTTCCTGAGCAGAAACCCGACAAATTGAGAGTTTTCTTTCTCACTTCCACTGCGTCTCTAGTTGAGGCTGAAATAATTTCCTGCTGAACCTGTGATGGACTCTATCTTCCCACCCTCCTCACGCTCCTCATACTCTTTTCATTCCGAAGGCTCTTAAACTTTACTATCAAAACACTTTCTTTTCTCTGCCCGCTCACACTCCCAGCCCCAAATGGAGTCCATTCATGCGGTTATTTTTTTCTGTTAGATATCCAGATTGAGTTTTCATTTCTCAATATAAAGGTCAGGTTTTTTACACCATTTATATGACCCTCCCTTTTATATAAAAATATTTCACAATATATGTATGACCTTCCTTTTTGTCTCATCTTTGCCACTCCTGAGTTCTACACCCACCCTTACCCTCCGGCCGGCATAGACACCGTGTTGTAACATCCTTTAACTTACAGAGCCCCTTTACTTTAATATATTTGACATAAAGCTTAAGCATTGCAATATATACATATATATACATATATATGTGTGTGTATATATATATATCCTATGTACCATGTCTTCCTCCGGAAGTCTGCTTACAAATCACAAGGCTGTGTTGTATTTTACTTCTACATAGCAAACAATTTCTAAACACTTGTTGTTTTGAATCCTAACATGCTGTGTCATGATCATTGCTGTTTCTTTAAGAATACTTCCTGACCTTGGACAGGAAATGGGAAGTGGAGCAGCCCTAGAATAGCCTTGAGGAAGTGCTGTTTTGGAAACTGCTGTGGGGATAACACGGAACATTTCCTAAGACCCAGGTAAAGCAAAAGCAAGAGAACCCTATCTCAGCTGCTTCTCAGGGAGTTTTCATGCACTGAAAACTGTGAAAATGTCCCTCCGCTATTTTAATGGAGAAAGCGTTTGAGATTGTAGGACTGATTTTTCTAACACTGATGAAGCTAGGTTAGTGCCTAATGTAAGCACAGCACAGGGGGCCCTGCTGCCTGCTTTCTGAATTCCTTGCCTGCACCCTGGATGACGCCTCTGTGGCATTTGCACTCACACTTCAGCTGGAACACCCTTTGGATCCCATTGCTATAAAAGCCATATTTCCTCCCATATAACTGAAACCTATTGGTTCATAGCAGTCACACGATGCTGATCATGCTGTGTTAGATTTCCACCGCTGTAAAAATAACTGAGATAATCAATTTGCAAAGAGGAAAGGTTTATTTTGGCTCATGGTTTCAGAGGTTTCGGTCCATGGTCTCTTGGCTCAATTACCTTTTGGCAAGGTAGTACATCATGGCAGGAGCATGTGGTGGGGCAAAGCTGATCTCCTCGTGGCTAAGAAGTGAAAAAGAGCAGAGGAAGTGGCTGAAGTCCCATTGTTCCCTTCAAGGGCACACCTTCAGTGACTGGAAGACCTCCCACCAGGCCCCTCCTCTCAAAGTTTCCACCTCCTCATAGCTCCGAGCTGGGGACTAACCCTTTAACACATGGGTCTTAGGGAGATAGTCCAGGTCCAAATGACAGTGCTATTGACTTTCTCCCTCACCCGCTCTTAGGCATCACTCAGAGCCCTCACAAGAGAAGCAGGGAAATGGCTGATGCTTGCAACCACCACAGCAACAACCACAAGAGCTTCTGAGAGCTGCTCCCCAGTAGAGTCAGCTATTGTTCTAATGCCGCCCCAAGCTGGACTCCCTCAGACCACCCCTGGGAACCCTGTCACAGTTGCTTGCGCTGTTTCACCTCTTAGATTTTAATACATATTCACAGAATCTAAATGAGATTTTTCATTGAGGTAATTCCAATTTCTACCCAAAGATAGGCAGGGAAAGCAGCATGATGCTTTGCCAGCTGCGGCTTTAGCGCTTTGATGGAAAGATGCAAGCTCACTCTTTATCTCTTTATGGATCACAAAGGCCTGAACTAATTAGTACTTATTAGAAAGCCAATTAGAAATACATTTTATTTCTCCATGTGGTGTAAATGGAATATGCCAAGATTGATTGTGGATGGAGATATGCTCTCCAGCACTACTGCAGACATGGAGTCTGGAGAGCAGAGCACAACTAGTAGTATGGGATGCTCTTTCCTGGATGCTAATTGGACCCAAAGGTCTGAAAATGCTAGTACCTAGAGCTTTGGGCAATGAATGCCCTTTCCTAATTATGTCTAATCTCCCTGGCAATCCAGTGGGGTGCTCTTCTATAGTATTTCCTTTTCATTCCCATCTTCCTTCTTCTAAAACTTGTACATACTGGGTCTTGTTGAATTCATACTAGATACCTATGCTTATATACACATGCATCTATGTTCCGGAGCCATCCATCCTCTTCTCTGACTCTTCTTATTCAGTTTTCTAGGGGTGTATAATCAGGGTGGCTATGTCTCTTCTCCCACATAACCACTGCACCTTGCACTGACCTTCAAAAGATATGCTCCTCATCTTTCCCTAAGGGATCTTTTGCCAATTGACTTAGCTATGGAATGCAAAGGATTTGGACCCATATTTCTTAGCAAATTTTGCATTTACCCAGTTGCTATGCCAATAACTTTTTATTAAATATAAAATCTCTTATATCATCTATCCATTCATCCCTTTTTTCTCTTAGGAACAAACTTTAGTAGCAACCCCTATGGGATAATGTGGGAGGTTAGAAGAGAGGACTCTGTCCAGTGCTTTCCTGTGACTCCAACACAGTATGTAACCCACTTCTGGCCCTCCACTCACAACATGTATCTGTACGCATTCCTATCAAGTGTCACCTTTTCCTCATCAGAATAAATGTTACTTCATAACCAGTACTATGTTCTCTTTGAAATGGACACCATAAGTTTTGTGATTTCCAATGTGGACAAAAGATATTTGTTAATTATCAAAAGTACTTGCTCAGGAGCTCAACTCCATCCCACTGTTGCTGCTGAGCTAGAGCTGACTAAGTCATCTGCCAGCCCTCTTTCTTACACTGTATAGTTTGGGGTCTCCCGTGTGTCATTCTGAAAGCCACCACTGCTACTCGCTGAATTGCTTTCTGCAGCTCATAGTCCTTATTGCCATTGTCTTATTTTAGAATCTTACATTGTTCTCATCTTTCACTTGCCTTTGAGCTTAAACAAAATTGACCTCATTGTATATGGGTCACTGTTTAATGGTTATTCAAAAATTAAATATAGCCTTCGGCACTGGAAAGTCTAATAAAGACAATTACTTATTTTATTCTGTAGTATCACTGCTGTGTGCATCTGTGTGTGTTTATGTGTGTGTGTGTGTGTGTGTGTATGTGTGTGTGTCTGTGTGTGTGTATACCAGGGACAAAATTTCAAAGTTGTGGCTCTAAATAAAAATGGCCGAAAAGTTTCATTACCTGTAAAGTACAAGATAAACAGCTGTCCCCAGAACAGTCATATTGGCTACTCATGTGACATTGACATTGATATTTTCTTCTAGTTTTACCATGAGATGTGCTTCATCTCCTCTTTTTATAAGCATATCTTTGGTACTGATTTATTGTAAGTAGACTCCATCACATGTTTTTCTTTGTACCCGGTAACGGATAATGTGGAACTTCATTTGTCCCCAAAATCAACTCTTCCCTTCCATCCCCAGACATCATGAAGCTCTATACCTTCATTTTGGATGATAAAAGTTTTACCTCCATCCTGTGTTGATTCATGAGCCTTTGTTTAGTGAAAGAAATTGAGCTGGCACTCAATTCTGACCCAGGAATGCTTCTAAAATTCTGTTCTGAAACCCTATTCAAAGTAATGAAGATTCTAACACAATCTGGATGTGCTTGCCATAAATTAAAAGTATGCTTTACTCTTTTTGCAAAGATTCTTCAGACTTTGGGCTTTGGAATGCTCAACAATGAGGTCTCCAAATGCATAGCCTATTTTCCATCATCCTTTAATATTACATATCATTCATTCTTTATGATTCTGTTCCTAGCCATGTTCTTTGGTATTATAGTTTGCTGATGCTGTATTTTCCAGTACATACAGATATTTCTCCAGTGCCATCCTCAACTTCTGTCTGACAGGCTAAACTCCTGTCTGCTTCTTGAGTCCCAATTTAGTCATTTCTATACACACACAGTTGATCATTTTTCTTGTCCCTTAGGCTTCAAGAAAGCTCTTAAGCATAATGCTGGTCCTCTTCTCATTTTGTTCTGTTAGGTGGTTGGAGAAGTGTTTTGGGATTTGTTACCTCCTCATAGATCCTGCCTGTACCATGGAGATCCACATCTCCCATGCTGCTGAGATCACGGTTAGCTCCTAAGGTAGATTGTCTGAGATTTGTATGGCCTGCTGGGAACTAGAACTACTGGTGAACTATCATTTCCTGAGTCACCAAAGTGCATTTTTGTTATTTATCAAATGATCAAGCAGGATTTAAACTTCCCTAGTACTTTTGATATCTAGAATTTATACATACATTAATACACTTTTACAATCTGGTAGATGTGCACTTTTTCAGAATGCAACAATCCCAAGGAAGCAGTTATGCCTCAGAAAGATGCCATGTAGCCCTTCCTCCTGTCTCTAGTTCTGTCTCATATGCCTGTTCCGTCTGACTGCTCGACACACACAAATACAGCTCTCTCTGCCATCTGGGTCACGAGGCACCACTTCCCTATGGGCACCACATCTGAAGCATGTGAATCTGAGAAAATTAATAACAAAATGTTCCCTAACTGCACATGGCATTGGTGGGAAGTTACGGAACCTATCTGTACACATTCTACCCTCCTTCCTTCAAAATGATTCCAGAACAGGGCTGGGGATTTAGCTCAGTGAGTCTACGGCCTGCCTCACAAGCACATGGTCCCAAGTTCAATCCCCGGTACCAAAAAAAAAAAAAATGATTCCAGAACAAAAGAGTTATTCCAGCTCTCCTTTGTTATGCACACTCCTAACTTCATTGCCACATCTATTCAGTAATCTCCAGCAAAGACATCCTTCTGTCCGTCCACTGTGTCAGCTCTAGTTCTCTTGACTGCTCAGGCGCACTGACAGCTCTTCTCCTTGGCCTGCTTAGCCCACTGCTGCCGAGGCAGCCCCCATCCTGCCCTCAGAACAACTCAGAAACTGCTCCGAAAGGTTTACTCTCTCCTCTCTCAACTGTGGAATCTGAATCACAACTAAAACACGCGTGAGTCATGGCCGGAGTTTCAAGATTGAAAGTCCCCACGACTGATGTGCCCGTGTGGGCAGTCACCACATTCTTCCGGACTCATTCTGATGATGAATCAGCCTCTAGCTGCCTTGTGATCTGCTCTCTCCTTTCTCCTTGATCCTCCACAGATCTGCTCTTCCTCCAGCCAATTAGTTTCTCCTGGGAGGAAGCTTAGTGGGATTAATCGTCAATTCCACTCACTCACTCACTCACAGCTTTGTTAAACCAAATGTTTTCCCAGCCTTGCTAGGTCCTCTTCCTCCTCCTCTTTCCTTTAAGCCGCAGATGCCTTCATGAGGTCTCTGGCATATCTTTTCCTGGCTTTTAAGGGCTTACCCTGATCCTAACAGCATCCCCCATTCTGTTGGTGTCTGTACTTTTCCAGAACATTCTTTGCCAGACCCAATTCCTTTTGGCTGTTTTGCAACCTTCTCTGATCTAACCTGCCATGTCCCTGTGGTGGCTGTAGGTGCTGCCCTCCCCATTCCTGTTCCTTGTGGAAAGCATCTATCTGGGCTGAGTCCACACATTTCTCAGATTTAGGGGGGTTTACACAGCAGTATACAAGCCCAATATCATGACTGGACTTTTAGGGAAATAGTTCTCATCCATCCAAAACTATCACTTTGAGAATGAACATATAAACTAAGATGGCAAACAGAGAGAAGAAAAATATTCAAGACAAAATTTTAATTTCTTGACAGTGCATCGGGGAAGCGAAGTAACAGTAAACCAAAAGCTAGAGAACCATCTTTCTCCAGATAGGTGAGCAAGAAAGTGCTTGAGCTCTCCTAGTTTCATGCTCACAGATGCTGGAATGTTCTGGGTGAATGCCATGGGCGGTGGAAATTCCTCCCTTTCTCTCCTGACCAATCTTTGTACCAATCTTTAAGCTAGGGTGGATAAGAATGCATCTCTAGAGCACTGGAGGATACCCTAGAGATAGAACATTGCAAGACAACAACCAGATACAATTTCTGAATTCCCATCACCGAAACAGCAGCACAATGATTTCATGGATATGTCCCAAAGCATGAAATCAAAACTTCAGGATATCCTACTTCCCCTAAAGTCAGCTTACTGTCTAGCTCTTCTATCCTCCCTGCCCCAGGGTTACCACCAGTGTCCAGTCTGCCCAAAGCTTTGGGTTTTTCTCCTTCTTTATCCTAGATGATAGCCAGCCTGCTGTAGCTTTTTTGATTCCCTTGCCATGTTGGAATGGGGTCCCACCATCTTCCTCTGGGATTATCGCACTGGTCTCATAGATGGGAACCACTGCACCCCCTGTTCCCTCACTGCTGCTGGCTCATCCCCAACTCTGTGTTCAGTACCTCCCTGTCTTGCTCGAGAAAGTGAATTGGCTCCATTTTCTCCATTTTTCCAACAGCAAGCTGCTCTTTCTGAATCCCAAGGTGAACAATTATTTCCATCAGTCTCTGCTCTTGTATCTTTCAAGGCTCTTTAGTTAGGTGTATATAGGAGCACATTGTTCTAAATCTTTTGTTCTTCTAAGTATTATGCAATGTCGTGTTTTGACCTCTATTGTTTCTGTCTTAAACTCTAATTTATCTGATTAACATTATCAAACTAAATCTCTTTGGATAAATATTTGCAAGATGTATCTTTTGACATCCATTCATCTTTAATTGCTGTGTTCAAATTGCCTCTTTAACCAACATATATCCAGATTTTTATTATGATATCTAATCAAGTGATCTCTTTTTCCAATACATGAATTTAATTCATTATATTAACTAAGATTAAACATATATTTGGACTAACTTTCATCCTTTTAGTTACTATTTTCTTTGACCTTTTCATGCCCTTGTGTTGTGATGGAATGTTGCTACATTTGTGTTTGTACAAGATGTGATCATTATATATAGTGAATATTTCAATTAATAAATTTATTACAGTAAAAGACACATTGCCATTAATTCCCCTCAAAATATTACCCTTCACTTTAAGAACACTTATCCCATCATTCTTGCCACTTCCTGAAGCTTTTCTGAAAATCTTTTAGTGATTACCTTTGCAAGGTATAATCAAAACATGGTGAATGCTGCTGCCAGTACCCCCCGCAGAAAGGCGGGCTCATAAAAACATCCTGGTTTGTAGTTTTTCACTTTAGTTACCAGATCTGGCACCGTGCAACTTCTGGTTCTTCCCCAAAGTGCAAATGACCATGAGAGTCAAACATTTCTAATCGACTCGGGACCTTAAGCCAGCCGTGGCAGCACAGCTAAAGACATTCATGCAAGAGGACTCCAGAATGGCCAGTGTGAGCTCCACTGCAATTCTTTTGGAACTGGGGTTCCTTCATTGGAATTCTTTTGTCTCTTATTTTGGAGGAGCTGATCTCTAGCTGTTACTGCCTGGTGCCTGACCCAACTTCATCCCACACATGGCTTTGACCCTGCTTACCATTTTGAATTTGTCTTTCATTTTTGGTCGATAGAAATGTTCAATAGTATTTGGCTGCTGTGATGTTCTCCTTTCATAGTCACTCTGTCACTTCAGGACGTGTGACGTGGGGGGCAGGTGGCAGGTGTGTCGCAGTCTCCTCTCCCTGCCCTAGCTTGACCCCAGACAGCCTCGCCTTGCACCCTGGCCGGACTCAGTCCTTTGACTCAGTCAGGGAGCTCAGCCATGTGCCTTGTCTGTGCCTCCCTGCCGTCGCCCCTGCTGACTCCTGAACTGGCAACCCTCTCTCTGCCTTGTGGGTCCTTGCAGTCTCAGTCCAACTCCCTCCTCCCTGCTGAAGATTTCTCCCAGCGCTCTACCCCCACTGCTCAGTCCTCCTTGGAATTCTTCAAGCCGTGCAGACATTTGGCAAACAAAAAATCCAATCTTCAGAGTTTAGTCATTTTAGGAACTATTTTGAAGGTTCATGATTAATAGTGGCTTATGATTTGGCTCAGGCATAAAATATCTAGTTAGTAAAATTAGAAGAATGTGAATAATGCTGACTTTATTATTCTTTATCACATTGTCAGTTACTGTTAAAACGACAAAAAGTTTTTCTATTTCAGCTTTGGATAAGTTCATAAGTATCATTATTACACATCCATACACAATATGGTAGAGTTTATTTTAGTTATAGAATTAATTTAATGACACAGGATTTCTGTACTCATATAGTTTTATGTTTTAAATGAGATCATTGTATTTTTGCATTATATTTCTTTGGATTTTAAAAAGAAGGGGGAATGCATTTTTAAGGAATATTTTCAAGTTTGGGAAACTTAAGACAATGCAGAAGCTTTTGCTCATCAAAGTTAAGCATAAAATCCTCTGTTCAGCACCCATAGCTTAGCTTCTGGTTTTTTTCATTTGTCTCTGCAACTTTCATTGCTTTATTTCCCCTCATTCAATATATCTTTTTATGGGTCAAGCTTCCTCATATGTCAAATGAACTTGACTCATATTGAAAATGTTTTCTCCCCTCTGAGGCCCTCTTTATTCTCCATGAGGGTCCCCAACTGAACTGACTTCATCCACACCGAAAGACCCCAGGACTCCGTGCCTCCCTTTAGTGCTTCTCACAATACAAGAAGGGGGCAAGAGCTCATTCCCTTTCCAGAGGCTGTTGACACCAACCTCTGGGCAGAATTTAACAAGCACAGGTCAAGGGCTCCACTAGCCAGAATTTAGATTACAGCAGATTCAACTTTTTTGCTTTGTTTTTTGAGAAAGGGTCTCACATGTAGTCAAGTAATGCCTGCTGGCCTTGAACACACCATGTGGCCCAGACTGGCCTCAAACTTTGGATCCTCCTGCTTCTGCCTCCCAAGCGCTGAGATTACAGTCGTGCAGCACCATGTCTGGTTCAACACTGAATAAATATTAATGGAGCATCTGCTGTATGTCTGGCACTGTTATGGGAGCCAGAGTAGAAAGCTGGACAAAGTCCCTGCCCTCACAGACGTTATAGGTACCTTTTTCCTAATTTGGAGAAATCAAGAATTCATTTTTCTATCTTTTTTTAATCAAACTGCTTTTTATTATCATGATAATAAATAATCTTGGGCCAGGCCGGGCATTTAGCTCAGTGGTTTCGCCGCCTGTCATGCAAGCTCAAGGAGCCGAGTTCGATCCCCGGTACCAAAAAAAAAAAACAAAAAACCCCAAGATAATAAATAATCTTACTAAGTGAAGAAGGAACGTTGGACTAGCTGGCGCATCGGACCCACGGGGGACAAGTGGGCCTTCCAAGCGAGTGCCAGCCCCGGAGGAGACAGGGGTGGGCTATGAGGTGCAGGATGTGGAAATGGGCCGAGCCTATGGGGTGGCAGCCCCAGGCGCAGCTCCCGGGAAGGGCCTGGGGTCCGGAGGCCCCGCGGGGCGGCAGCCTCACGCCATGGGCTCCTGGGGCTGCTTAGGAAGGCGCCCGCGACCCGGCTGGCCAGTGGGGCATTGCGGGGAATTCGGGGCCACGCTATCAGACCCCAGTCCTGGACGCAGCCGAGGCAAAGCTCAAGGGAGAAGTGGACAGGGTCCGGACCAGGAGGCGGTTGGTTTCGGGGCTCATGCCAGGCTCGTGGGCCCCGGGCGCGGGCCAGCTTCTGTCCTCCGGAGCCCAGCTTGGCCAGCACTGCGCCCCGAGACACGGGGAAGTCCACGCGGTCACCAGGCTGCTCTCCCCGAGACGCGGAAGGAGCTGGCATCCCTTCTGGCCTCCCACTGCTGCCCAGGGACACTGTGGGGCTGGAGGGGCCTAGCCAGGGCCTCCCCCCTCCGACTGGACCTTCGGGCTCCTGGGGTCCCAGGGACGCAGAGTTAGCAGGTCTGCCTGCACACAGCCCTCGACAGAGGGACGCTGCCCTTCCTCATTGCTAAAGCGCACAGAAAACATGCGGACGCTTCTTTCTCCCTTTTTTCCTCTTTCCTTTTTTCTTTCTCTCTCTCCCCCTCACCCCCACCCTAAAGAATTCATTTTTCAGCTCAGTAAGTGAAGAACGCCTGGGGACAGCATTAGCGATTACAAACTGTCTTAATTACTTTCTCCTCCTCGCTGGCACAAATCCCTTCCCCACGCAACCTACAGGGAGAGAGGTTTATTTTGGCTTTGGTTTCTCGTCCCTGGCTGGTCCATCCAAGTCAGGCCGGTATGGTGGAAAGGCCGAGGGAAAGGAAGCTGCTCAGGTCATGGCTGGCGATCGGGAAGCCTAGCTTTTAATTTTATGTAATAGTTTATGTTTTGGGGTTTTCCAACTGGATTTCCTCGGCACAGAATGTCCTTCAGAGTCCTGAAGATAGGAACCCTGCCCAGTTCACTCACACAAACCTGTGTTTAGACAAGGTATGGCATGCGGAAGAAAATAAGTATTTCCTTTGTTTTGTTCTATTGTGCAAACAATTCATTTTTATTTTCTTCGGTCTTATCTATAGCAGATAAGGCATGATAAGAATCAGGCAACAAATACCTGTTATTTATGGCTGACTTTGTTTATATCGGTGCATAAATTAAAAGCAGGCATACAGTCTCAGGACACGGAGACCAAGGTCTGTTATGAGCTACTATCATCTGGATTGCTGCATGGAGCTTTCTGTGTATTTTAAAGTCCTTCAGGGACAGAGTTGTGTGTTCTACCTCTTTTGTATCTCACTTAGCGCCGAATGTGGTAACACACACCTACTTAGACACTCAACAAATTGTTGCATGAATGCCCCTTGTAGAGACTCCTACACAGTGAAATGAGAGCTTGAACAGTGTCCTGCTGGAAATGGAATTGGAGAACTGGGGATCAGCATGAGAGATGCTCTGGCAGTAGGTCTTGGATGCAGAGGCATCCTACTTTCTGCCAGTTGCACCAGCTCTGTGGCAAGTCCCATATCCTAGAATTATCCTAGATTATCTATCTCTATGTCTTCCCTTTCCCAGGTCCCCTAGGTCCAATAGTTTGACAGGTTGGGATAATGCCAAACAACAGTAGTGGCTAGCCTTTGTCTGACTTGTGATTCGTTTTTCTTAGTTGTTCTTGTACTTCAACCTGTGCCTCCTGAGACTTTGATGCCGGGCACATATTTTATTTATCTGAATTTTAAAAAGCTACTGTCCTTTGTGAGAATAGATATGTTAGAGGGTTTTGTTTGGTTCCCCCTGTGGAGCTGTTCTTTGTTTTATAAGTAATGTGTGTGCTGGAGAACAACTTTAATGGGATCTGGTCTGAGTGTCTTGAAGGACATAGGTGGACTGGAATTCTTTCTTTAATTTTTCTGGTTCTGGGAAGATTCCACCATTCTGACTGTGCCTATGCTTTAGCTTTTGCCTGCAGTAGTAGGCTGGATCCAAAGTTCCCCACGGATACCTGTGCCCTGATTTTTGAAACCCGTGATTGTTACCTTACGTAATAAAAAGGACTTTGCAGATGTGATCAAGTTAAAGATTTTGAGATTGGGAGGTTGTCCTACCTTGTCCTGGTAGTCTCCACACAGTCACAAGTGTCCTTATAGAGGGAGGGAGAGAGCAGTTTCTGTACAGAGGAGAAAAGATGCTGTGATGATAGAAAAGCAAAGATTGAGTGGTTCAATCTGAAGCTGGAAGGAGTCACAAGCCAAAAGAATACGGGGAGCCATTGAAAAAGGGGAAATGGGGGAACCAGATTCTTCCCCAGAGCCTTCAGCTCTGCTGACACTGAGATTTAGCCCAGTAAAAGTGGGCTTCTGACTTCCAGAAATGTAAAAAAAAAAATCTTTTAAAAAAAGGATTGTGTTGTTTTAAGTCACTGGAGCTATGGCAATTTGTTACAGCAGCAATCGGAAACTAATACACATACCACATAGTGTAAGTTTCTAGCTCACTTATAAACCGACATGGACCATCGAAGCTGTACTTAAAAGGAGCCTTGAAATGCATGTAGTCCAACATGCAAAGTGATGTGTGGATGCCATGGCAGGGGTGGATGGAGAAGGAATTACCAACTCAGCTTCTGGTCCATTTCACCTCATGTAACTCCATGTAGGGGGAAGTAACATATCACAGAAAATTTTTCCTGAAGGACCTTTGAGACAATGGAGTTGGGCAGATAGGTTTGAGTCCTGAATGCATCTGAGGGCTCTCTTCCACACCATGAGGATGAAACATACAGGCTCACGGGATTGCTGGAACTATCTGAGATCCCACTATAACACACTGACATTTGTTAGTCACTCACCAGGTGAGAGGCACAGCAATTTTGGTTGTGAAATACGTCAGTTTTTCCCTCTCACACAGTGCTCACCAGCATCAGACGGTGATGTTAGGCGGTGTTAGGAAACCAGCCTGCTCTGGGTGATTGGATGCACCCCAGGATGGCTTCTCCAGTGAATAAATTTCCCAATGACCAAATAACCTACAGC
The DNA here is from genome assembly GCF_000247695.1 of Heterocephalus glaber. The sequence goes on from NW_004624805.1 coordinate 8,370,970, forward strand.
TTCCAAAAATAGAATGATTAACCTAGGAAAAACAACCCGTAGAGGAATCCTTAGAGTTCTCTAAACCAGTTTGCACTTCACAAGCTAGAACACAGTCTCTGATTGATGTTAGGGTCTTGAATTACTTAACCCTGGTTCCCCTTTAATCCATGAATCATTTACTAAAAGGGGGGAAATCATATAAATGATTATTTATTTACTGGTTTGGTTCCTTTCTTGGAGCATTCTCTAGACTAGTCTATATTTCAGAGCATGTCAGTCCTCTTCAATCATTTGCTCTTGACATAAGCTGATTTCTGAATTTGATATTTATTGCAACCTAGCTAATGTATTGCTCTGTGGGGTATTTTTCTGATAGAGTTTGAAAATATGTGCTTATTTTTCCACGAGAATTGTTACTAACTTTCTGGTGCCTATTTATTTGATTGTTTTTATTTCCAAACAATAAGTTACACAGTCAAACGAAATTCTTTTGGTAGCATCCTATTCTGGGAAGAAAAATCTGTCCAAATGGATATTTCTTTAAGTTAGTTGGAGAAAGCAACAAAATTTCCACCTTACACTGTCTAGCATAAGTCTTCAGTAATTCCCCCATATCGCTAAATTAACTAATTACTATGTGTCTTAGTTACTTTCTGGTTGCTGAGACACAATACCTGACACCCACAAATTAAGGGAGGAGAGGTCTACTTTAACTCACTATTTGTAGAACTTTCAGTCCATAGTCACCTGGCTCCGAAGCAGGCTGCATGGCAGAGGCTTGCTTGTGGCAGGACAGTGGGAGGCAGAGAGAGGGAGCAAGGGAGGAGGAAGGAGATGCACCCCACCAGGCCCCAGTGACCCATCTCCAACCGGGCTTCACCTCTCAAATCACATTTGGCTATAAACTCATCACTAGGATAATTCACAAATGAGTATCGTAACCCCATGCCAATCACCTCCCCAAATCCCCTCCTCTGAGCGCGTGAGGCTTTGGGGGGACATATAACCCCTCATATAAACCATAACACTCAGGCTTAATTCTATTATGGTGTAGTGATTGTACACATGCTGATTCAGCAGCTATGCTGGTGAATTAAGGTTTCTCTCTTGAACTCATTGGATAAAAAACACAAATAGAAAGTCTAGGATACCTTTAATTTAAAACACCCAAGAAGATGAGGAGAATCAGGAGTGAAAAGTTGCTCTTTGCTGGGTGAGGAGATTTTTTCCAGTGTAAATCAAACACAGACAACTGCCCACCAATTGTCATGGCTCTCACTTGCCAGGCCACCGAGCTGCTTAGTGAACAGTTTTCTTTAGAGATGCACAAATAACAAGCTTTAGCTGGACCTAAAACCAAACTTTCTTGCTTAAGCACAAGTCATAGCATACCTTACTAAGTAAATACTCTTCAGTACAACCAGTGGCCGGGAGGAGCAAAAACAGTGGGCAGGACCAGTTCCAATTACTTCTATTAAAAATCATTTCTTGCACATGGTCTGAGTAATCTGCTTAAATAAAATGCACTGGACACTTAATGTGACTTTTCTTTCTTTTAATGTGACTTAATGTGACATTTCATTCTCTTTCATGAAAAAATCTGTTTAGTTAAAACACAGGATAAGATTTAGACCACTGCATAGGTAAGAGTGAAAAATGGTAGAATATAGCAATATAATTAGAAAGTGAGCAAGAGACATAAACAAGATTGTAGCAAAGAGGATAGACAGATAGCAAATAACCTCATGAGAAGATATTCCACATCTTTAGCTATTAAGGAAAAGCAAATTAAAATCACATCAGATAGCACTACATATTTGTTAGAATGGCTGAAAACAATCATATAGAGAAATTTAATGTATCAAATGCTGGCAAAAATTCCAAGACACTAGAATCTTCATACATTGCTGGTAGAAATATGAAATGGTGTAGCCACTCTGGAAAAAAACATGGTGGTTTCTTACACTTGATCTTAGCCAGAAGGCCGAGAAGCGATAACATGGTGGTTTCTTATAGAACCAAACTCTTGATAATCAGAAAAGCCAACAGTGGTATTCTTAGATCTTTGCTCCAGAGAAACCAAAGCTGATGTTCACACAAAAACCTACACACAAATGTTGCTGTATCTTTATTTCTAATAGCTAAAACCTGAAGACCAGAAGTCTTTCAGTGGAAGAATGGCTAAAAGAACTGTGGTCAATGGGCATATACACTAGATTACAGCACCCAGCATCACAAAGAACATCAGCAAGACATATCACAACTTTGATGGCTCTCAAGGGAATGATATAAAATGGAAAAAGCTGATATCAAAAGGTTCCATGATGCATGTTTCCATTTATAAGATAATCCTAAAATAACCGAATTATAGAAATGAAGAACGTATTATCAAAACCTGGGGAGCCCAGAGGTGAAGCTCTTATCTACTGTGCACACAGCCCTGGGTGCCATCCCAAGCACTGATAAAAAGCACATCATTAGCTGCTAGGATCTATGAAGTGAGAGAAGGAGGCACGTGGCTGAGGCAAGGACTCCCTGTGTGGGACCATCATAAGTCTTGACTGCTGTGGCCACGCGAATCTACACATAGGGTCAAATTTCATAGAACCAGACACACACAGACACAGATAAGTGCATGCAAAACTGGTGAAATGTGAATAAGACTGGTGGAGGGGATCAATGTCATTCTCTCAGTTGTGCTATCATAGCATAGTTGTTCAGAATATCAACCTGAGGGCAGGTTGAGTGAAAGGTACACAGGGTCTCTATGTCTTATTGCTAACAACTGCCTGGGAATCGACAATTATCTCAAAGTAAAAAACTAAAAACTAATACTGGAACAATGCCTCTAAACTGTTGATTGATAAGATTGAGATTTTTGATTAATAAATGTATTCTTCTGAGAAATTGTCACACTAGGGAGATGTAGACTATCATAACGGGTTCAAACATACTCAGGGTATGAAAACAACAGTCATGAGTTCTAGACCTCAGCCTTCATTTTTCTCTTTTTTTCATAGCCTTTCACATTCTATCATCAAACCCTACTCCCTGTACACTCCTTAAAACTTATCTCCTCCCCTCTTTCTACTACTGCTGTCTTGGTACAGGCCCTTGTAGTCCTTCCTTCAATGGACTACTGGCCTATTTATTAGAGTTGAGGCTATGCTCTTTGTTCTATGTCTATGCTCTTTTTCCTGATATCACAAGCTACATACACTAGTTCTGTTTTTCTCAAGACTCATACATCACATTTCTTACCTTCAGCTTTAGCCCTAATACACCACATTACCTACTTCCAGCTTTATGTCTTGCTCTATGCCACCACTAGTATTGATGCTTCAAAGATTCTGAAGAACTTGGAGAACTAGTCACATGATAAGCATTACTGCTTCCATACCTTTGTCCACTTCTCCCTTCTCTTTTGATCCATACCACCCTTGCCTTCTAGTCCACCTCCTATTCCCCAACTTGGATACCATCTTTTCCATAAAGGGTTGAGTAGAATTTAATCAATTCATTTTCTGACTGGGGTACTGTTAAATTTGTAACATTGGGTACTACATGTTGGTTTGCAAGTCTATTTCCCTCCTTAGACAATGAGCCCCTTATAGAAAGATTCTATGTCTTTATCTCCCTCTCCTCAGGATTTCACACAGTGCTTAGCAAACAGTAGGTATTTAATAAAATTGCTGAATTGAATTGCAGAGAAATTATAGAAGTCCAGCAGTCTTATTGAATTGGCCATGGCTATTTGGTGTCAGTAATTTAAATAGCAGCTGTAATTGGTTGCACTGATGGCCCAAGTTAATGGCTTTCTTTTTTTATGTAAATGTACAGCTCCTCCTGTCAATATCTTTTTCTCCGCCCCTTAATTCTAGGCTGGCCTCGTTTAGCTTTGGCAAATAGAATAAGGCCAAAATGTCACTGGGCACGACAGCTCTGAGCCCAGGACTTCAAGAGGCCCTCTCCTGGACCTCTGTGCAACTGCCATGTGAAAGAGCCAGCCTGGTCTGCTGAAGGACAAGTCCCCACGTGAAGGCCTGCTGTCCCAAGAGCCCATGCCAGACAAGCCTCTAATGAGCCAACACACCAGGAGAAGTTAGGAGAACCATTTGATATGCACTCAGCAGGAGAAAAATTTCTAATCCAGTCACAATCAGACCTGTAGATTCATGAACAAAACTAAATGATTATTACCGCAGTTTGATTTTATAGGATTTTTTTTTGGTACCAGGGATCAATATAGGATATTATATTGGTAATAAATAATGATGAAGAAATTGGTACTACAAGTAGAATGCTGATATAACCAAAAATCTAAAATGTGTAGCATCAATTTTAAAGCAGTCAGAGTGGATGATGGAAACTCAGTAAGTACACTGCATAATGGAGAAATTGTATTCAAAGCTGGAAGACTGGTAACTGGTGTGATGGAGCACAAAAAATATTTGCAAAACTGTTACTCCTGCAGTTTATACTAAATGAAAGAAGTCAGTTGCAAAGGACACATATGGTATAACTCCATTTATATGCAATGACTGAAATAGGTCGATCTAAAGAAACAAAAATTAGATGAATGCTTGCCAAAAGCTGGAGAAAGAGAGCAATGTGGAATGACTGCTTGTGGGTACTGAAGTTTGGGGGAATCAAAAATGTTCTAAAATTAGAGCATGGTAATGGCTGGACAACCACAGAAACGTAAAATTTGAAGATGTATCTTTGTAGTATGCAGATTATTTCCAGTGTTGCTGTTATTTTTTTAAACTTTCATTTACTGCAAGATAAATATATATAGATGGACAGACAGATGATCATCAAATGTACCTAAAAATGTTTGAATTCTGTCAAGAGAATCCTATCAGAATGTTGAAAGTGTTAGGTGGTTGCTTACAGCCATGTTTGACAAAGGACATCAAGAAAGAGATGCCATGAAGAACTAGCCAGTTTATTAATAGAATGACTTATTGGAATGGAAAACATAACAATTCCTCAATTCCAGTCTTTTACTTTATCAAAGTAAAATACAGACTAAGGACGCAGTCAAGGGTATGGCTGTGTAACCTCTCGTTAAACCTCTGAAATGATTCTTAAACCATTTTGTCTGGACCAAATAACTCTAGAATATTCATATCATGATCTCACAAAAACCTAATTCCAAAGTACTAGTGTGTAAATCAAGAGAGTTATGTCTAGAAAACAATGGTGGCTGTTAACTTCCATCTAATTAAGAGGATAAAATCATTAGATTAGTAAGAAAGCCATCACATTTTTTCTTTCAGGAGGCTGCTCAGTCAAAAGTGACACTAGACTAAACTTACAAGAAATGTAATTGTTTAAAATATGCAAAGGGCTTTGAGACACCTATGTCATATAGGCAGAAGTAGGTTAAGAAAGCCAGTCATCTGCTAACATGGTCCGTTTCTTCACATATGGCCAAGAAGGGTGATGGGAGGAAAAAGGATCTCAGAGAGTAATTAAGGAAACCAAAGGGTGAAATAAAAACTTTGTAGAATAAAATGACCAGGAACCACTCAATGATGGGAGCCAAGGTCTAATGATGGAAAATTCCATGTTTCCCATTGCCATACTTGGGGGACCCTGGGAACATTAACCACAAGGATTTCAGAATTACCATGGAATAGTTACTGCTGCTGCTTCCCATTCTTTCTCTTCTCCAGTGGGCAGTTGTCCTGCTTATTGCATCATTATTATATAATGGGCCTCTAGGGATAAGTAACTTGTTTCTATATTTCAAAGCCTTTCAGATCAAAAAGAGCCACATCCAAAGAGTCATGGATGGAACAGATACTGATTTTGATGCTGCGATTAGATGAGATTTTGAGGGTCTTGGGAAAGTGCAGTGCGCAGTAGGAGATGCATGAATAATGGGGACCAGAGGACAGACTATCACAAACTGATTGCATTGATAGTTCCAATTAATGACCTTTCCTACACACACTCCTAAAGTGATTTTGTTATTCCTCCTATCAAAAAATAGAGAATGGTTTGCCACCTTTTGGATTTGTTTGAAAAGCTTCTAGTTCTGACCAGCAGAATGTGGTATAAAAGCACTGGGTTAGTTTAATACCAAGGCTGCAAGACCTTTTGCATTTCTCCTTTCTCTTAGAATGCCACTTCCACAATGAGAACAAAGTTGGCAAGGCTGCTTGAAGTATAAAAGTAAATAAATGGCTTAAATGCCACTGTCACCTGTAGTTGGTCCAGCCAGCCTGCAGCTGCCTGCAGATGTGTAAGGGACCAAACCAAAGCCAGATGAACCACACAGCTGAGCCCAGTCTGATTTTCAGTCTGAAGAATTGTGAACAAAGCAAATGCATGTTGTCTTAATCTGCCGGTTTAGGAATGGTTTCTTATGTAGCAATAGCTAACTGATAGAATAAGGAACATAAATTGACCACTTACTTCCTGTCAGATATTGTTTCAGTCACTTTATTAGCTATTTTATTTCTTACATCCCTGTGAATTGAGTATTATTATTGTGGCTGTATTACAGGGAATGACACTGAGTTCAACAGAGGAAAATAATTTGCTAAGGTCACCAAGTAGTAAGTAGTGAAGCTAGAATTCAAAAATAGGCAGTCTGGAGCTAGTGTCCACACTTTCAAGTTAGTATAACATATAACAATTGAATTGAGCAGGAGACTTGATAACAAAGATCATTATTTACCTCTGTTTTCCCAATACTTGCCATTTATGAGCTTGATAAGAAATTGACTTTTCCACTTGTATCAACATGCATGAGCATATTCTTAATTCCCAGATGTTACTAACCACAAGGAGCTAGTACCTGGAGAGTAAAGCTTGAGTCTTTTAAGTAGCTCACAATGTAACTTTGGCTATCACCACCACCATGCCCACCCCACCCCTCCCCGTACATACCTGGGTAATTCTCAGTCAACAGTGTATTCTGACCACACTGCTCATATGTCCAGAAAACAGTGGCTCAATATTTATGGCATGTTATATACTGAGTTCAGTGCTTTTTATGTACTAAACAGGGCTTGATTCTCACAGCTCTACAAAGTATTTATCCTTGTGTATAAATGTGCACAGGTTTCTTATTTTTTAGGATACAAGTACAGGTGCAATAACAGAATGAACCAAAATGTCAGTGTTTTAAACAATAAAAAAATCTAGTTCTCTTTTTTTTAATAGACTAAATATAAAATGTCTGCAGAAAGTAGGGAGCCTCACAAGGTAACAGATCTGGGCAATTTTTGTCTTTGTGTTACATAATCCTCAACTCTCCGCTTTTGCTGTGTAGTCCGTTAGCTGAATCAGTTCCAGCCATCATATCTCGATTCTAGCCACCAGGAATTGGAGAAATAAAAAAGTAGAAAAACATATTCTTTGCTTTTAAAGGCATGACTTAGAACTTGCATACACCATTTTTTTCCTCATATCCCATCAGCCAGAACTTGGTCACATGTCCACATCCACTGACAAAGGAGGCAAGGAATGATCATCTTTAGCAAAGTAGCCATGTGCCTGGTCTAAAAATTGTGTCTGTGTGAGAGTCAAAGAAGAGGGATCAGGGCACAATGAAGTCTGTGTCACCTCAAGGTCAGAGAGCCAGTGAGTGACAGATTTGCGATCTTAATCAGGCTGTTCGGACAGCTATGCCATGCTTGGTGCTATAGATTGCCCTTCCCCTTTTTGCTCCCTTAGCCAGTTATTTTTGCTTCTGGTGGAGTGTTAGTGCTGCCTTCTGTGTGTCTCCATCTCCAGTCTGCAGGGTTCCTGGGGAACACATTGCTGCTTTCTTCATCATTCTGGCTTCTAAGCCTCCAATCTCCTGCTTCTAATAGCCTTCACCTATCCCTCACAGGAGAAAATCCTACTGACATCTGTATTTCAAAGGCCAGGAAACTGGCACCTAGAGAGAAGGGGACTTCACCCCAATCATGCAACTAGAAAGTGTCCATACCGAGCCTTGAACCCAGGCCTCCCTGCTTCCCAAGCCCCTCCTGATGCTCTCCGTCCCACCCTGACCTCAGCCGGAGAAGGTCATGATTCCATCCAGCCTCATTTGCTCAGTAAGCCCCTGATTATGCCACTGAAACAGTACCTTTGGGGATGATAAATGAGGATTATTGTCTTGTCCTCATTCCCCACAACCCCCTGGGTTCTTGGGATCCATCTGAGTTAGGACAGAAGATATAAAATAGGTAGAAAGGATGAAAGGAGAATCACATTTAAAATTTATACTTTTAAGAAGACTGAAACTTCCAGGATCCAAGGAAATCTACCCAAGACAATCCATACTGGCATTCTGTTGCTTAATGTAGGTTCCCTTCCTGCCAGTCCCATCATACTCAAATCCCTTAAGAAGAGTGTAAATCCATTAAGTTGGCTTCATTGAGAAAGTAAAGAGCAGGAACTTGATCCTAAAATAAAGGAAAGAGGATTCAGAGAATGGTTAAATTCTTATTAAATGGTCCATTCTTATTAAAACAATGAAACCTGGGCTCATACCTGTAAAATGGGCCAGTACCCTTCTGGGGGATGAGTCAGCTTTTCCCCCAGAAGCATAAATGTCGCAGGTTCCCAAAAATGGCATACCTCTCTGTCTTGAGGGCCCACACCCTATTTCTTTGAGTGTGCTCTTTTAAATATCTGTCTAATCATTTTAGACCTCCTTCTGATGCATACTGAAAATTCTTCTTTTATAACAGGAGTCAGCAAACCTAGAAACTTATTCTATCGGTAGAGCAGATTAGGCTTCTTATCTCAGCTCCGGGAAACTCCTCAGGACCTGGAGAAATTTTCTCCTGCCTAGCCAGAGGTAGGAGGTAAAAGGGCCATCAGGATCATGACTGAATAAGTCCAGCCAAAGGCTTTTCATGTTTTCCTTCTTCCCTCAACCTCTTGCCCTCTGAAGTGTTGCTTATTTCTTTTTTTCTTTTTTCCCCCTTTTTCTTCTTCCCTTTCTGCAAATTCCTGCAGGCTTAAGGGGTTTTTTTCCTTTTCAGCAGTTAGAGGCTCCCAAGTCCTAGAAAAGTGAGCGCTTAGCTATAAAAGCTCTGACGACAAGGGGCACCGGCTCCTCTAACCAGAAATGGACAGCAGTGTTGAGAGGGGCGAGCTCTCTGATGTGGCTTGGCCTCATTAAGTATTCCCTGGGTCAACATCCTGCATTCTGGGGTCAGATGGGGCTAAAATTTGCTCACTGGAGAGAAAGATATAAGAAGACCCAGCAAGGAGCTCAAGCAAAGTTTCTTATGGAGCCACTGTGGGAAACCTAGTCCTGAGACACCATGGAGTGGACCAGCCTTTGGGGAGACACCCAAAGAAGAGATCTCCTTAAATCATGAGCACCTTTAGTAACAATTTAGATAAAAAGAGATCCTCTAAACTGCTCTTCTCATACCCCCACCTCTCTCACTCTCAAAACCAAAAGGCATAAACTCGGTCTGTCTGATGCTATTGCTCCCCTTAGGTGGCAGGCCTGCATCCTACGCCGAGCAGTTTCAAGCAGTTATTGGGGTGATAGCTGATGCTATCCTCAGGACCTTGTGGAGCCCGTGGACTCAAACCAAGAAGGAAACCACTGGTTTTCTTTTCCCTTCTCCCTCCCCTAAGAGCCCATTTCCCTTCTCATACTTTGGCCTCTCCCATCTAAGCCTCCTTCATCTGTCAGAAAGCTCAAATCCTTCCAACTTTTCTCACACTAGTTAGCAGGAAGAGGCAGGGAGCTGGAGGGGAGAGGGGATTGATGGGAACTGGGGAGCTCAGGAAGCTTTCTCACCTCTCAGGATAGTTCCTGTGCCTCTGCCTGAGTGGGGCAGAGACATCCATGCTCTGTGTCTCCCCTGTATATTGGGAGAAAACAATAAGTGGTGATTCAGGGGATTGGCACTGCTGGCCAGAATCCAACCATCTCTCTTTCTCGGGCAACAAGACCACACTGAGCCAGAGAAAAGAGGAGACAAATATTTCCCTGCACTGGGTCTCACCTGGAAGATGCAGGGCAGGGTTGTCCCCCAGCCCACCATGGGCAGGGCTCTATCTCAGCCCTTCACAGCGGCCAGCACTGGGTCTACCACGACTTTCCTGCCCCACTGCAGTTCTCCTCTGGGGCCTCACCGAGTTGCTTCTGTAATGGTAGTTTGCTTGCTTTCTTTCCATATCTAAAATGGTATGTGACTCGTAGTTGCTAAATGGCATCTTCAGACTTTTTTAAAAAACTTCCGAGTTTCTTGCATGTGTTACAGGTCCCCAGATATAAAGATTTTGGGAGTAACTGTTCTTTTTAGTGAAGCCCAGCTATCATGTACCGTTTTTTTCCTGCTTTTCTGATCTACTGACAAAGGTTTGGATAGCTATGTGCCAGAGACAAAGATGCCGGTCCTAGCCATGACAGCAACCGGACTGGCCAATGTCACTTGATCTTGGGAAAAATGTCTACCTGACTGGCAGGGACACCTGTAATATCATGACCAAAAATGGGGTGGGCTGCACATGCAGTGTGAATCCTGGGAAAACTGCTTGGGAGATCTGACTCAGGGACCTGAATAGGATACTCCTCCCCTGACTTCCACCACCTTTCTAATTTTTTTTTCTTTCTCTCTTTATCTCTTTTCAAAAATACAAAAGGGAAATCAGGAAGGTGTGCACTGCGTCTCACTGGAGTAGGGGTAACTCAGTATCTATCCCTGAAATAGGACTTTTAGGTTGTATTTTATAAAGTTGGAACTGTTTTGAAATGGAGGATTTAAAAAGGAAAAGACGATGTTTCCTTTGCAACTAAGTTTGGACTCGATATAAAATAGAAAGTGGGGAGATGTGGCCTCCAAACACAACTTAAAATTTTAACACAATATCTCAGCTTGTTTTGTAAGACGAATGAAAAAAAACGGACAAAATTCCTATATGTCCAGATTTTTATGACCTAATACAAAGGTGCAAAATTATGTAGAACTTGGACAATCCGTTATGCCCTTGTGCCCATAGAACCAGTCAGAACAGGGCCAGACCCGGTAGAAGATGGGCTCCCTAGATGTGGGTTAAAGGGAAAAATGACAAGGCTTCAAACTTGCTTTTATAATCAAAAGGGAAAATGAACAAAGCTCCCATCTAGCAACCTACACCTCTTTCCTCTCTTTCCCCTTCTAACTTTCATGGTTATAAGTTCATCATGTTAGCTAACATGGGACAAAAGCATTCAGAGTAGCTTACAGTGTTAGAGAAAATACTGTTATAACTTGCATGATTAAAGGCTCTAATTTATACGCCCAAGGGAGAATTCTGACTAATCTATAGTTTTAAGGCTAAGAAAAAAAGATTATATTAATTTAAATTGGCCAATACATCTAAAAGTACACTTTGATTGAATGCAATTGTTGCAAGTATTCTATATGTTTTTGTGTCCATTTGACAATGGTTCATCAAATAAGAAAACTTACCTTCCTTAACATCAGTCAGGGTGGGATTTTTGCCTGGCTAAGCAAGATCAATCCCCTCCTCGGCCCAAGGCAGTTACAAGAATGTGGACTCTTCACCCTTCTGCATCCCTTAGGAACAAGGGATTGAAGTCTTGGAGGCAGAAATGATATAGGATAGAAGAAATAAAATAAGTAGAAAGAAGACTTGGTAAATCATAACTAAAACATTATACTTTTAAGAAGAGTGCAATTTCTGGGACACAGATTTCCCCAAAGTGATCCCTACCCTTGGCTCAGTTAGGTTCGTTTCCCTCCAGACTCATCACACCAAAACTTCCCCAAGAATACGGAAGTCCCTAAATTGGCTTCATTGAGAAAGTAAAGAGCAGGAGCCTGATCCTAAGGTAAAGGAGCAGAGGGTGGACCCCTTTTCCTGGGGTCCCTTCCACCTCAAGGGAAGCATCAACGTTCCAAGTTCCAGGAAATAATGTGCTTCTCTCTCTCCAGGCCCACACTCTATTTCTTTTCATGGTTTCAAATTTCTGCCTAATCAATCCCTTTATGCCTCTTAGTGACACATCCTGAAAATTCTTTTTCCATAACAGGAATTAGCAAATCTGCAGACTTACTGTGCAGATGGTGTAGGTGAGGCTCTCATGCCTGGTTCGGGGATCTCTTCAGCCCTATCTGGTGATGCGCTGGCCTCCTGTCTGCCTTCTGTTCCTGGTGGGTGGATGTCACTTCCTCTCTGCTGGGAGCCTCCTTCTCCTAGTCCCTAAGGATGAGTACCAGGCAAACCCGCTATGGTCTGGGCTGTCCCCCTGGGTCCTTCTACCTTAAAGACCGCATGTACCCTCCTGGAATCTCCTCTGGGGAAATGGCCTGAGGAACCTTTCTCCCACCTTTCCCTTCTTCTGAGCTCCCAGCTGTGCACCTACCTGTGGGCTCCTTCCTTGAGGAACTGTGCTCTCAGCCTAAACTTGCAGTGTCCAAAATGCAGCCTCTTTGCCCCTCCTCCAACTCTATCCCTCAAACCAAAATTAAAACGAGACTGGCTTCCCCTGTTGATGCTGGCATGCCACTGCTCTCTTCTGACCCCAGTTCTCCACTCTCTGAGCAGTTGCCGCCTCTGGCTTGCTGCTCACCTGAGTCCTCACCCCCCCCCCACGTGGCCCCTCCTTCCCCCTGCTGTTGCAACCCTGAGTTGGACAAGACACAGACCTCTCTCGGGCCTCTGTGCTGCCACTTCAGCCCGTGTCACCAAGTGCAGCTGGTAGAGTTACGTGTAATCTCTTTCTGCTCTGGATTTTTTCTTAGTTTGGTTTGGTTTTGCCCCCCTGGCTTTGCGGCTGCAGTTCAGTGGGACAGGGAAGCACACACTGGTACTTGGTGCACATGCCATCCGACCTCCCCGCATTCTCTGTCCCCTGCATGGTTTTCTGGACCCCTGGGCCTTGGCTCCCAGGGTCCCTCGCTCCTGTTCCCCTCCTTGCCGGGCCCTGGGAAGTACAGGTTCGGGCACATGCTGCTTGGTGTGCGATCTCAGGATGGGTCGTTGATCCCATCATCCCCGCCCCAGGCCGGCAGCAAGACAGCAGAGGACTGGATGGTAGCTCACCGGGGCTGTCTGCCAGTCTCTTGCCCCTCCAGGTGCCCAGCTCACCCAGGAGCAATGCCCCCGAGGTCAGTCCTCTGATGCAGCCAGGGCAGCTGGCCACAGGGAGGGACAGAGCCTGGCTCAGCCGGGACCAGCACCTTGGCTCAGGTGCTGGCAGGAGGGAGGCCGCCTGTGAGTATGAACTAGGACTTTCCCTACCAGCATCAAGGACGCTGACACGAAGTAACAGCAAAGAAACAACAATAACAGCAACAACAATAGCAGCTACAAACTTGTGCTACGCGGAGGTGGACCACAGAGAAAAAGATAGCAGCTTTCTGTTTTAAGAGCTCAGTGGTGTTTGTTTTTCTGCATTTTGAGCCAGGGCCCCACTTTCCGTTCTGCACTAGGCCCTGGGAGTTAGCCCCAAAGCACCTCTGCACTCCGGCAGCCCCCTCTGCAGTAGCTCCCCCAGGGACCTGGCAAAATCGAAACGTGGGAGTACTTTGCCCAGCAGATGGGTTGCTCCCCTCTGGCCATCAGAATATGTCCACCATCCCTGTCCCCTCTCTGCCCCTTTCCTGGGTTCTGTGCTTGCTTTGCTCCTGGGAGCTCCTTTGGAAATGCCAGGCAGTGACCTCACCTCAATCCCCCCATGTGCCAGGGCCCTGCTTCTCCTTCAGGCCCTGCTCCAACACCTCTCCCCGAAGGTGCTGCTCTCTTCTGCCCAAACTCCTACATCACTGCTTTAGTGAGTCTATCTTTAGAGGTCTCTTTTTTTAAAAATGATTTTTAAAATGATTTTTTAAAAATCATTTTAAGGGCGGGCATGGTGGGGTGTATGCCTATGATCCCAGCACTCAAGAGGCTGAGGCAGGAGGGTCACCACAAGTTCGAGGCCAGCCTGGACTCCATAGCAAGAGCCTGTTTCGAAAAACCAAAACCAAAACCAAAACTCATTTGAAGGAAATTTTAAACTCCTGGAGAGTAGTTCCTGGCTGAAGTGGCAGCATTTCAAAAAGTCACATTTCACTTTGTCTGAACAACCATGTCGGAATGTTCTTGAATCCTGAGCACAATTTTGCCTTCCCACGCCAGGAGCCCCAGGTGCTGTTTCCATGCATTCATCTTCCTAATTATATCTCCCTGCCCGCTGGAAAATGTGATTTACAAATGCGGGCTGTGGCTGCCCGGCCGTCTTGGTGACAGCCTGTTATGCCGATGACACAGGCCATGAGGAGGAGCTGCTTCTGCTTCCCCACCTTGCTGGCTTTGTCTCAAGACCTGTCCCTCACGGAAGGCTTCTGTGCCACTGGTTTATGATGATATTTGGGGTAAGTGTTGAGGTTCTTCTTTGTGATCGCAGTCAGGTAGAGAGGAACTGAGTTCCGTGTGCAAGAAAGGGAAGAGGATTTGGGATTTTCTTTACAACTGCTCTGGGCCAGAGCTTTGTCGAATTTGTGAGATGCGGCACAAGGTCACCACAGTCCCGGACCCCAAGCAAGCTCATTCAGGCAATCACAAGGACGCGAGGATCAGACTCTTTTTATACCACGAAATGGCTTCTTGGTTTGAATTTTCTGTGTCTTTTCAACCTCTGGAGGATGAGGGAGCCCAGAAACTTCCCAGCATTCCCGAGCATCAGAATCTCACCCGTCTTGGGGGGTCCGAGAGTCCAAAGGGCTTTGAAAGCGCTCCTGCATGTGGCATTCTCTTCCATGTGGCACTCTAGAGTTGCTTTTGATGATTTTATTTTGGTAAGATCTTCAGATGCTTTGTAAAATTTTTTTGAGTTGACCGTTTGCTCAATATTTCACTGATGTCTCAACAGATAGAACTTTTGTCCAAAAGGACTCTGAACTTGTAAGTAAATAACATCCTTAAAAAAAGTACATTAAAATCCACCTTAAGGCTAATTTTAAATCTAATTAAAATCACCGGAAACGCATTTACACTGTAATAAACAGATGAATGGAAAGGATTATTCTTTTTTACAAAAATACATCCAATCAAATGATCCTGAGGTCCAAATATATTCAACACTGTCAAATACAAGGTTATCTTTATAACAAAGCAAATAGCTACAGATTCCTTTAGCTTTTAGACAAAATTCCATTTTGTCTAGATATAAACTACAGAGAATTTGTCTATTAGGAAATAAAGATGCTGCAGTAGTTTTGTCTTAGTTTAATATGCGATTGCTATTTGAGATGTTTACATGGGTCCTAGATATTTCTTTTACTCCAAGAAAGGAAGCCTATCATCAGCTTCTATCTAAATCAAGAGTACTAAACAATATAATTATTTTTGCCCCTTTAACAAGTCCCTTCTCCTATCTTAGAGACCATAAAAACAAAAAACAAAAGCAAAACTGTTTCCTAAAATTATCTATTACTCTGTCATCTTCTTAAAATCTTTAATCAATCCCTTTCCTGAAATCTTCCTGTAATTAAGGTGTGCAATATCTACTTTTTATTCATTCATTCATACAACAGACATTCTCTCGACGAATTCTCATTTCTCCAGTCCAATTTTGGCTTTTCAAGCAAGCCTGGTATTTATTTCTGGGACTGATCGATGCCTCTCAGTTTAATCCTCAAATAATTATATTCAAACATCCAAAGAGCACAAATGTAGCAGCCTGACTATTTAACTCAAATTCTAAATCACTAGTTATTCATGCTAATGGTTATAATGAGTTTTTAAAGCATATATTATCATTATTTAACATGCTGGAAGAGAAGTTCAGGATTTCGGCTCCTTGCTCAATTTCAACAATCGCTGAGCCTGAAGCATCCTAGATGCTTTCGGTTGACCTTCGGGTACACAGGTCCCTGCCCTCCCTTTTCCTGTCCGAGTCTCCTTTCTCCTTTACTGTTATCTTCCATAGAGAGTAAAGAGTAGACAGGATCCAACGAGCTGAGGGTCTCCATTTTTCATTTCTTCCCTACACACTCACACAGGTTCATTTGGCAAGATAATGGACAAGACTGAAAAGCTGTAACAGCAAGAGTACTACACACACACACACACACACACACACACACACGCGACAATGTTACTGCTCCCTGATCTCACACCCTTTTCAATTATCCCAGCTGTTCATGCTGCAAAGATTGAAGGGATACACTGGTTTTTGCTGCAGTAAAGCAGCTCCCTCCAACAATGGAAGACTGGCAGTTAAGAGTTAACTGTTGGCTCTGTGCCCCTCCAGCAAAAGAAAGCAAACAATAGCCCTGTTAGCTGAGTCTCCACCTCCTTCCATTCTCCAGCCTTAGCCAGGTCACTGTCAAACCCAAGTAAGTACAGCATAGAGCTGAGGAAGCCATGAACACCAAGGATTGGCTCAGACTAGGTGGAGGAGCCACAGAGGAGGACACATGGGGAACGAGAAAGGACTCCTGACCTACACTGTTCCTCCTGCCCTTCCCAGCCAGGACTCCTTCATACTAACCTGGTCCGGACAGACCTCCAATTTTCCTCAACCTTTCTGACTCATGTATCCCTTTACCCATCATCTTTCCCACCTATTGGTTCAGGAATTTCTCTCACTCCTTCCCAGAAGGAGATAGAATAGGCTTTTGGAGATGCACCCCGTGTCAGGGTCTTCTTAAACTGCTGGTATGTGGGGCAGTGACCATGCCTGCGGCCCTTGCAAGTCTCCTGTCTGTCCAGTGTATCACCGTTGACTCTGAGCAGTGGGCAGTAGTGGTGACAAGCTATTTGTACAGGGGACTTGTGAGGACTGTCTGCCTGTGCAGTCTGACCATGTAGATGTCCCCTCTGTCCAAGACCAGTGAAACTGAGGGACAAACTGAATGAATCCTCCAGCTTCACTTGCTTTTAATTCACTTCAAAAATCACTGATTTGGGGACATCACATGGCTGAGCAATCTATTACTGGCCTCCCACCAGCTTTGCTAAGGATGACACTTTGGGTCAAGCTGACAGTGGCTGTGTAGGCTACTATTCAGGGACCTGAAGGGCTTTTGGGTTGAAAGCACCTACTTTTCACTTGGGCCTGTACAGATGTCTCATGGGTGACCATTGTGGAAGCTGCAAACTGCACCCTCATGTCAGGCTAATGCTGCCATTTTTCTGAACATGCCTCCTACGAAGAGCCATGAAGATCAGTCACACACCCAGACCACTAATGACTTCAAGTCCAGTCATTTTTCCCCACAGGCATGGTAGTGAATGCCTGCAATCCTAGCACTCAAGAGGCTAAGGCAGGATCCCAGGGAGTTTGAGGCCAGTCTGAGGAAGAGCCTGAACTACGAAGTGTGATATTACCTCAAAAACAAATTCTAAAAAACTCATCTTTCCCTTAAATCACCCTGCTTCTTTATGCTATAAATATCCCTCAATCCTGTCCTCGGGAAGGTGGACTCGGGACTCCAACCTCCACATTTGACTGCCTTGCAAGTAAACTCTCTCTTTTGCTAAACTCCTTGTTCGGGTGATTGGTCTACTGCTCAGGGCACAAAATGGACCAGACTCGAAACTTGAGCTCAGAACATATAAAGTAAGCCATACAGGACAGCCTTCCTAATCATGATTCTTACATCAAAGATCGACAAGGAGCCAGGAGTAGAGGTGCACACTTGTAATTCCAGCACTCAGGAGGGGGCTGAGGCAAGACCATGAGTGCAAATCCTGAGCTATGGAGCAAGTTCAGGTGAGATACTGTCTCAAAAAAACAAAACTAAAAATTAAAGTCAATGTCACTTTGGTTGTCTTCTAAAGCATATTGCCTAAAATGAAATTTTTATTCAGAGTTAGGGAGGTGCCCTGCCTGCCTGACCAGGGATGATTCAGTCAGAAGTTTTCGTCCTTAGTGCTAGAAGGTCTCGAGAATGGTCTTTGACTCTTGGCAATGTCATTCCAAAAAGCATTCTTTCAGCACTGTAAGTTGTTTTTTGATGTTGTTGTTGTTTGTTTTTTGCTGCCCTGGGGACCCAAGGCTTCAGGCTTCTCACACCAGGCCCAGGCGAGCCCCCTGCTGCTGAGCCACATCCAGGGCCCCTTCAACATTACAATGGAGGCTAGATTTGGTATTCAGGAGTGAAGATTTCCCTGTCCTTCCTGCCAACCTCAGGCATCCCTAAAGCTGCAAAAGACAAAAAGATTCAGTAACTGCCAAGAGTAAATGAATCTGTCCCCAAAAGCTGCAGTAAAAATTATGAAGGAAATAGCAGGCCAAGATCACCCAGTGCAAGAAACAATGGTCATTTTAAATGTAAACGTCATGGTTTTTATGTTACAAAAGAAACAAACAAATTAGTAGAGGCCTTAGGCCCAGAGAAATTAGTCTGGAATTTCAAAAGAAAGTATGACAAATTAGTTTAAAGATTTAACAAAAATTGGCATTTTTATCCAAAGCACAAGTCTTGCATTTCATCAATCTTCTTAGAAGATCATAAAATACTCTATTATGAATATAGTGGAAACCTGATGAACTATTTTTTTTGGCTTGTTTGCAAGAGAGCAATAGTGTTGCCTTTTCTTGGCCATTATCAAGATTCTTACTATCATAACATTGCATGAACCTATATTATCTTTAATTTTGTTTTTGCAAACTGATAGTCCTAAGAAATCTCTTCTTTCCACTTAGTGAATTACTTTATTTTCATTCTCTCCTTTGGTATGATCTCAACTCCCAGGAAAAAGGAGTTGAGAAACTCATAGGAAATTGACAAGGACAGGTCGTAATAGTCAGCAAGGGGCACAATAAAGCCCTGGTAAATCTATAACTGTTATTGGTTTAATTTCACACACACCATCATCATTCACAATTGGCCTCAAGATATATGTAATGAATGAAGGAATTTTGATTTGTTGGGCAGTTTAGTGGGCATTCCTTTTCCTCTGGTCACCCAGCGTTGCAGGGCAGCCATGCCTAGGAGCCCAAGGTGCCCATGTAATAGACTATCTGGTATGTCTTCTGGAGGGAAGGTTTGGCCCAAAGTGGCTCCATGGGTTCATGCTTGTATAGCAAGTTAGGCTGGGGGTGTAGCTCAGTGGTAGAGCACTTGCCTAGCAGACATGAGGTCCCAGATTCCATCCACAAACACAGCAACATCCATTAGTCAATAAATCCTGTAGAGTCCCCACATTGTCCCTGGAGTCCCAAGTCCAGCCCCTCAATCTTACCTGCTGCTTAAGGGACAGGACAAGGTGGGGCCTTCTGATGCAATGAAAGGACAGCATTAATTCAAATAAAAACACAATTTAAGAGTCCTAATCCCTCACAAGATTAGACGATAGCTGCAGAGCCAGTAGGAGAAGGAAGCTTCACATCTGTGAGACAGAAGCATCCCGAGGGAGGAGGAAGATAGAAAGCATAACAAAATTAAGGTAAAAATCATCCAGAGCTGATGCTGCTCCCAAAGGAGCAGGCAGGAAAGAAGCACAGAGAGGACAGTGCCAGCCTGGAGAGGAAGAGCGAGGCACTCCACATCCTTCCAGCCCAATGGGCAGTGTTCCTCCCTTCCTGTCTCTCCTATGTCTACCTGGAGCCTCTTGCTTAAAGTTCCTTGAGTTAAAACTTTAAGGCACCTTCAGCGAAACTGAGGGACCATAGTACAAGGAAGGTCCACAAGTAAACAAGACTCTGCCCCTTCCTGCCAAGAGAGTGAGGACCCTAGAAATTGAGAACTCCTTTCTTCAAAGGTGGGGGTATCCAAGAAATCATACGATGTGCTTCTAATTTTACAAATTAGGAAGAAAGGAGATTTATTCAAAATGGCACAGTCACTGTGGCCTCCAAGTCTTCTGGCTCCTTCCATTACATGGCACTACCTCTCCAGGACTCAGATTTCTGAGGAATAATGAAGCTAATGGAATTAGGTAACTTGTAACCCAATTTCTCATTTCTCAATGAGATCAGGAAAGGAAATATGAAGTCAGGATGTGCGTGACAAGAAGATAGGGCAGCTGCGAGGAGCCCATGGGTAGGCAGGGGTTTACACTGTGCCCATTACGGTGACAGCTTCCATCAGGGTCTGCGGAGGTGTGAAGAAAGGGCTGAGCACTGCAGCAGGTGTGCAGGCCCAGTCGGCTGCCCAGGTCAACAGCAATGGGTGGGACCCATTTGTTCTGGATCAGTGCTAAGGAGTGGATTGTTTATGCCTCCTGGTCAAAGGCTCTTCATCTCCCTAGTTGCATGAGGTCCTTGGTGCATGGACAGATAAGAAGCTGGCCTATTCTGGCACTTTTTCCAGGGAGAAGCCATGTCTCACAGGTGCTGATAGAGGCTGCCCAACAGCTACCAGGCCCAGCTCCTAGGAACAAGGATATGAAAATTCTAGCAGACTTCACCTGAAGAACCAAACTATGTTTAATTATTGAGAAGAATGTATATACATACTCACTGGGGATCTAGATATAAGAAATAGAGCTAATAAGATCTATTTTTATCTTCTAAAAAAAAAAGGAAAAAAGAAAACTAGGATTAGTATACAGACCACCCTATAGAGCTCAAGGTCAGGAAACGCTTAGCCTTCAGTGAGGACTGGGCATTGCTAGGATTCTCTACTTGCTCTGTCTGCTCTCTATAGATAAATAGCTCACTCTCTCTCTCTCCCCTCCCCTTATCCCCACCACACACACCATGGCCACCTCTTGTCCAGCTCTCCACGCTGGGCAGAAGGCAGCCACCCACCCCTTTGTTCCCCAAGTCACAGAGCAGCCATGGCCAATTCCATTTCTCAGTCCTCAAGCCGGACCCCGAGTACAGTACAATGAAGAAGCAATGTGCCCCTTCCACCTGGATCCCAGAGCCCACCTCTGGCCTAAACAGCTATGTCCAGGGACAGTTGTGCTGCAGAGTCAGACAGACTGGGGGCTGAGCAGTCTCAGGAAAGAGGCGATGAGAGAGCCCTGGGGCACCTGCTCTCTATTCACTGATGGAATTTAAGGCTAGGGCCCTTGGACAGCTTCCAGGCCAAGCCAACCATTTTGTAAATAAAGAATATGAAGCACCAAGAAGTAGAATGCTTGCTTGCCCAAGCTCACAAAACCTGCAATTGCAAAGCTAGAATTAATCTGAAGTCCTCCTGTTCCATCACGCATTCATCCAACTCCTGTTGGCTACCATATATCAACTTTCTACCTAAAAGGCTCTTGCCCAGAGACAAGGAACATGGCCGTTTTCAAGCCAGATAAGATCTTAGCCTCTTTGAAGTGTATGACATGTGGAAAAAAGAGCACACACAGAAGTGTAAAATTTTAAACCTGAGCAATGTGAAAAAAATCATACAGTATGAATGCACTTTCACTGTTCAGGGGCATTAGCCAGGTCAAAAGATCAGCCAGGCCCTGGGCACTACAAACTAAGAAGGACTGCATCCAAAATAAACTTTAACATTTTACAATTTCATCAATTAACATAGCTTATGTAGACACAGGCCCTCTTAGAATCCTGAGACGTGTACTCAAAGCACCCATGAATCTGGCAGGGCCCCCAAACTGTACAATTGTTTACCAGCTAACACCATTTCATCCTAGATCTTTATCTTGTTTAATTGGCATTAGCTGAACATTTGGAAACAGCAGAATTACTTCGTCAACTCAAAATATACTGCCTTTCTCACAGATCCTCATATAATACCATCCTAGATATTTCTTTTTCAGACATGTGCTACTCCTCAGCTAAGCTGCTGTCATCAAAAATGTAAAAGCCGATGAAAAATTAAAATGACTTTGGTTTGGCTGGGGCCCTCAGCTGGAATAATATCATCGCATGTCTTCACTTCTCTTGTATGTATGGAATTGTACTTCTGGGATTTTATTTTCTTCTCTTTTCTTCTTATTGCTAAAATCATGTCGATTTCTAAGTATCTAGCTGCCTTTCTTCCTAAGGAAGTGTTCTTAATTTTCATATTTTCTGCGATTATAATGTGGCTCTTTCTCTAAACAAGTGGCATTCCTACTCTTTTCTTCTATCCCATGAAACACAAACTGATTTGGAAAAAAAAAATCCAACATAGCATCTTTCTATTTTTGCCATTTTATATGATTATAACATGCTAGAAATGTCACTATAATTATAGCAACAAATTATTTCAACAATCCTCACAAGCCATGCTATTTATAGACCATCAGGAGAATACAGAGAAGATGAACCCACCCTAGCAGAAAATCTGCTTATGGCTGGGTGGGAGACTAGGGCCAGCTCCACCTGGTACCACATGATTCAGGGTAAAAACGAGGGGCACCATGAGTCTTCATTCAAAACTGGAGCATGAGAAAGGGAATAAAAAAACCATTTAAGTGATTATGGCTTGGCATTTACTCTGCATTCTTAGTGTGTTAGATACTGTACTATGAATAAAAAATGACAATCACTGCTTACCGCTCCTTTAAGACTTAATGCTGATCTCCCTACCAGAGAGCCTTGCAGGTTGAGGAAAGGTGATGCGTGGGTCAGGGGGTGGGGTTAGGGTATATACATGTTCCTTACCTAGGATCATTTGCAGACTGTTAAGGCGGAGAAAATACAATCAGTTATCTTGTGCCCTGCTTACTTCCGTTCAGCTCATCCTGAGCAGGGGAAAGGAGCTGGCTAGAATTGCTTCTTTGTTATTAGTTTTTCCTCTATTTATTTTTAGCCTCTTTTGTTTTATGGTTCTTATACCATTTTGTTTAACAAAGCTGTAAATTCAAGGATGAAATAAATTTCATGGTGGCTCTTTAGCTCTCCATGCATTTGTAGAATTCTTAATTTAGCAAGGAAAATTCTGCCCAGGGTGGGCATCAGAGAGGATAAAAACATCATTTAACCAAAAGGAGGCCCTCGGTAAATCACGATTTGTGCCAACCTCTCTGTGTCTTTTGCATTTGCTTAATGCAGCTCTCTCCCTGGGTCACTGCATAGAGGGCGCAGAGCTCATTCTGAGGGTGACGGGTGAGCAGCTTTCCTCTCTGCCCTAGAACCTGACCAGGCCACTCTGGGGGGCACCCAGGAAGTGTGAACAGCCGCCACAATTCATGATGATGACAATCTTACGTTTGACTCTTTTTAGCTAACAAAAGTATGTCCCCAACTTCCCTAACCTCTTTGTGGGTATATGCTTTTGTGTCATCAAATGCTCACCTGGCATATTTGAGATTCCATAGAAGAGCCCATCCTCCTCATCAGTATTTTTCTGGCATGGATTATCGCCTCCAGTCTCTAAGGGTAAACCCGCCATTGGTTGGCTGTCCCTATGTGGTGGGAGCATATATTCAGAGTGGAGTTTACACAGGGCACAAGTAGAACTTCTAGCAACAACTGCCTGGCATCCAGAACATGGTCTGAGGCCACACCTCACTGGTAAATGTTCAGGGCAGAGTATTGCCTCAAAGGCAAAGGACAAAGATTTCAGTGGTTAACTGCTGCTTGCTTCTTCTGCTCCATGGGAAGAACCAACCAGGAGAGGAAAACTAACAACAACAAACCACCTCAAAACACGTGTGCAGCAAGGACTGTGGCCGCAGCTCCATTTGGAACGAATAAACATGTGCTAATCATTAGAGTTTGAAACGGATCCCAGCGTATGTTGCACTGTAGCTACAGACACGGAAAATGAATCATTCCACAGACAATAGCCATGCATGCTTAGAGGGCTACAAAGCCACTCCTCATAGAGTGGGGCTCAGGGTGGGCTGGGGAGGGGAGCATGGTGTCCTGTGTCACATTCAAGGAAGAGGGAGATGCATTTTCTGGGGAGACAGCAAGATGCTCGCTGGCACGCAATCTACCAGCTTTGTAAGGGTTTCCAGATGGATGCTGAGAATAAGACACTAAACACAGCAACAACATGCTAGTTGGACAGCTACCTGACAGCACTGGAAGACGCCTGCAGAAAGGGTCCCTTCATTAAGCTAATAATACACCGGCTTATGCGGTTTACCAAAGCCAAGGGCTGGGGATAATTTTACAAAATGGAAAAAATTTAGCTGCCATGGTAACCTGGACAGCGACAGTTCTTCTGGATGTGACAAGATTCCAGGCTGAATTACACAAAGTCACCATAAGCCCAGAAAGCAAAGTGGATTTAATTAGTCAGTTAAGTCTGCAGCAAGGAAGGATGGCAGCATTTATCCTTTATTCTCTTTCCAAACTAACAATGCGTCACTAGCCTGAGCGTTCCTAGAAAAGGAGCATTTTTAGCTAAGCACGTGATTGCAAAATGATGCTGCACATGGGAAATCCCCAAATTTAAATTCCCTCAAAATTCCAGGTCCAAATTAGCCATGACTACTTGAGGGATGCGTGGAAAACAGCCTTCATTTTATGTCATTTCCAAACGCCGAGTCTTCAAACACTTCTCCCATAGCCACAGATGCCAAGATTAGCACCTTCTAATTTTAACAGTTGATTAAGATAACTTTAGCACAGAAACCTTCCTCGATTTATTAATCAAAATATATTTGGTAAGTACATATGGCACTTTATTACATATTAAATAAAGCGACTCTCACCAGAGCAGATTCTTGTGGACTGGGATTTTACTCTATGATGATGACATGCGTGTTATCGTAGACAGATCCTTGCAGGCCCAGCAAATTTGCCTGGTACAGTGGAAGGATTTACAGAGCTGTTACCTGCTCATCTTGCCTTGTATAAACCTCATCTCCTTCGTGTCTTGGCTGCGTTTTAGACTATTTTCAATAACACCTTTAAAAATGTTTGCAGGTTCGGGGTGTGGCATAGTGGTAGAGCACTTGTCCAGCATGTGGGGTGAGGCCCTGGGCTTCATCCCCAGCACCACACAAAAAAAGAGTAAAACTTTTTCATAACCCCCATCTTGGACCACTCATAATCTCGTTCATGGCTCCTCTTCCCCAAGTATTCTTTGTCTTCCTCTCTCATGTTATTTCAGGCACCTGAGCTCACCTTTCTCCAATATGGCATTTGATATTTACATTTCCCAGAGTCAGCTTGCGTATCTAAAATTGAGCTCTACCCTTGCCTTCCCTGAAGTAGCATTGTATCCAGGTTTCCATCGTGGTTCCACCACTTTCAAACTTGGAGCTTCAGGTGTAGTTATTTTTATGTCTCACATCCTCATCAGTCACCAGCTCTTGTGGGTTCTTTCTTTATTCAGATTTTCCCTCCATCCTATCCACATATTTTACACTTTTCACTTGTCGATATCAAATGAATTACAGCTCTGTAAATAGACCACGGTCTCCCAGGTCTGGACTTGCTTTATGCAAACATCATCAGGTAACAAGCCTTAGAGAATTGAAGATGTTCACAATAAAGAGGTAACGATTTTCAAGAGTCAGAGAAACCTCGCACGCTTTAAGGCAGGAAGAAAAGTCCAGCTTGCAGGACTGGAGCTGAGGATAAGGAAGTGTCAACCAGGCGGGATTTCTCTGTGCCCGGAAAGCCTCTATTGGTTCACTTTGACTGAGTCCAGCGTTCTGTGTTTGCCCATCACCATGCGAATGACTCCCAAGCATGGACACTCACCAGGCCCACTTCCTGCTATTATCTGGCAACATAGTGGATCTTTTGCCTCCCACTCTCAAAGGAACAAGAGACTGGACTTATGCACGTGTTTAACCCCGTGTTTACCCTCATGGGTTTTACATGTATGTAGTTTACTGGGCCACTGGCTGGGGTCATCAGTGGGTGAGGTGACAGGTGCGGAACCCCCCATCAGCCGTGGCCAGAAAGGAGGAGGGAACAGGGCAAGTGCAGCTGTTGTTTTAGGAAACTGTGGGTGGACATGGCCATTGGCGTGGGCCCTGGAGAGGCCAGGCAACACAACAATCCTTGTTTAAAGTACTGTTTCCTGGACTATTCTTTCCCCACCCACCTCCTCACAACACTACTCCTATTCATTCTATGAAACCCAAAAGGGTGTGCCATTTGTTCCACATTTCACCCATTTTGCTCAGCACCCCCAGCAGAAAAACCCCAAGCCTTGCTCTGTGCTCTTACTCTTTCCGGAGCTCAAATCCATGACTGCACAGAAATCACTAAAGTGTAATTACTTATTTGCATGATTAGGTCCTCTGTTGAACCTGGAGTCTCTTAAGGTTAGGTTTTGAACTTTATTTATTTCATTATTTCCAGCTTTGATCACAGTGTCTGGTAGTAAGTCCTCAACAAATGTCTTGGTGACTGAATTGCTTTTAATATGCTAATTGATTAATTAATATTTATGAACAATGTCTCCTAAGTCTGCCCCTTGCCTTGGAGAATTAATTGTATGTAATTGAAAGGGCAGAAGTTGCAGTTAGAAGCAATGAATTAGAAGCATCCATAAAAATATGGATGAGCCTTAAAAATATACAGTAGTCCTTAGTGAAAAAAATAAGAATTTAGTGTCTTTTTCATAAATTAAAAATATATGCACACAAAATAATAATGACTATTTTCCAAAAACACACCCAAAAAAACCCCAAATGTACATCAAACACACTAAAATTGTTTGGGATTAGAGATATACACTCTTCTAGGGATTTTTTTTTTAAGAATAAAAATAAATAAAGGAAATAAGAAAGGGGTTTTGCACAGATTAAAGAGGATAATGTGTCTTGAACTAAAGACAATGATTAACTCAACCATCTGTTTTTGACTTAAAAATAAAAAATAAAGAAAGATATGGGCTTTAAAATTATAGAGATTTAGGTTCACACCCTAGCTTTTACTTGTGAGTGAATTGACCCTGGGAAATCTATTTAAATCTTATTTTATCTTAGTTGCTCTTAGTTTATAAAAGTGAGATATTAATATCAAACTCATAGGGTTGTCTTAAAATTAATTTAGAAAATATATATAGAAAAAATAGAGAGAGAGAGTACATGTCACACAGTAATGCAAGCAATGTCCATAATTCATATAAATGGATTGAGACAGACTCCCTTCTTGCACTTGGCTATGGATTTTTTTTCCAGTTCAAATACACCTATTATTAAATCAAACTTTCAAAGATATCAGGCTCCTGCTCAAAAACTTTCTACTGTATCTTACTTCCTGTATTATATATTTCTTGATTTATTGGGAACTGGGTAGACGGTGTTGGCCGGAAATAGGTCTTAGAAATTAGTTGTCTGTAATTTCAATACAGTGTGGGAAGACATGGTTGAAATCACAAGCATGAGAACAGGAAATGATTGCCCTTATACCGCAGGGCTGGACCATGGAATTGGCTACTGGACCACTTAGCCCTCTCCTACAACGTAAGGAATGGCCTCACCTGCCACCTGATGCTGTGCTAGTCGATGTTTAGTGATTCAAGACCCTGTCGACTGTTTTTTATAAATGTTTGGCTCTAGACAAACTGATTTTGCTATTATTCTATCTGTTGGAGACTTGATATTTCCTAGATCTACCAGTTTACTGAAGGGATTCCACATGTAAAATGTCTTCTTTCCTTGTGACCTATTTCAATATTATCCATTCTTGGGGACCAGATAAAACCATCTGTTGTATAAAACTTCCCCAGATCACCCCAACTTTTGAATAATTTCCCCTTGCAAGGTAATCATATTTACTTGACACTACCTATTGTCTTTTCATAAACTGAGTCATCTGCTCAATTTGCATGATACTGATATTAGAGTGCAGAATGTTTTATCTTCATGGTATCTCTGCCTGAATAGTGACTTGTGTATAGTAAACCTGAAAAAAAAGATCATTTAATGAAGAAGTTCATTCAGTAGTTTACAACAATGTCATATTCAGATAAATTAATTGATAACTAAAATATCAATTTATTCAATCAGCCAGGAGTGTGTAGGTGGAGCAAATAGCTATCATATCTGTGAGCCAATGAATGTAGGAGTCAAATTTGTTCTTTTGAGTTTTTTATTGCCCTCTCTGTCCTTTTGCTTATCTGTAGAGGTTTATGGATATATTATTTTGGGATAAGTCACAACTACATGCCCTGTTTTGCTATTTGTAAAATAAAAGTGATCGCCTAGACCTTTCTTCAACTGAAATCTCAATGTGGAAACCCAATCAACAACACAGAAAAAATGAGGCTACTGTAACTGATGTTGAGGGGGAGCTGAGACCCTATCTTTTTGCCCATCCTCTGTTTCCCAAGCTCTTTGAAGCTGATTTTGAAAACCCCAGGATGAAACAGTCCCCAAAGCTCTCAGATGTCTCTCAGTTGATGACTCCAAATGCAGGAGCTTCTTTTGTACCACCTTTCCATGAGGCTGGTTTTCAGGATGGTACACATTATGTAGAAGACTGTTTGAAAAGCTAGATGCCTCACTATCCTCCCAAGAGTCTATGAAGGTCATTTTGACCCATGTTTGCCAACAGAAAGGCATGATGGCATTATTCATATTTAGCTGGTAATAGTTGTTACTCTTTATTACTACTTTGCAGCACTGTTTTAGAGAGAATTATCCCTGTTTTACTGAAAGATGAGGACATGGAAGCTCACAGGAGCTAAATAAGTACCTCATATCAGGCAAAATCAAAGATAACAGAATAATGATTCCAGCTACAGATTTCATTTTTTTTTTTTGGTACCGGGGATCGAACTCGGGTCCTTGCTCTGTGAGGCAGGCAGCAGAACCACTGAGCTAAATCCCCGGCCCCAGATTTCGGTTTTTTAACTCCAAAGTTGATATTTTCAAAGCACTGTGCTGCCTCTATCTGACTTAAGAAAAAGGGCCGGAAACAAAAGATGACTTTTGAAAAATCTACTTCAAATAACACAACTTACAGCTCCTCTCGGATAAGCCTATTCACATGTCTGAAGAGCTTACTGTAAACCTTATTTGCTTCTCAGAGAAAGCCTGAGGCATGGGCAGTGTTGCAGGTGGTAGAATAATAACCTGCTCTGGTTTGGAGGAGTGGCAAGGTCCTAAAGGTCCATGGTCCCTAGGGTAGCACTATTAAGAGGTGGTGGCCTGGTTAGGAGTTAGGGCTTAGTGGGAGGTCTTTAGGTCACTGGAGCCATGGCCTTAAAGGGGACTGTGGGACCTGGCTGTCCTCTTGGCCTCTCTTTACTTCCTGGATCATGATGTATGGAGTTGGCTCCACCACACCTTCCCACCATGATGTTCTACAGTTGCAAGAGGGCCCCATGTTGGACTGAAACTCTAGAACTATGAGCACTATGAGCCAAAATGAATTGTTTTTTCTTCATAAGTTAGTTATTTCAGGTTATTTTCCTATAGTAATGTGAAGCTGACTACTACAGGTTCTCTCCATGAGTTTAAAAGGCAGTTAAAGTTGTCATAGGGCAGGAAATACTCGCCAGTCGAATTTACCAGGACCCAGGGATTTTGCTCCTGGAAAGGGTCGATTCTGTTCCTGGGTTACTTCTCTTCTGATCTTTATCTCCCATTCTCATGACAACTTGACATGTTTCCATGTCTGGTTTGCTAATCACTCTCTTCCCATAGATCTCAGCCTAATACTCTGACACTGCAGATAAGACCTGCACATGGTACACATCCACATACTCACTATTTTCTGGGGTCAAACTTGTGCACTTGCTTTTTATTTTCCCAGCTCAGGGCCCATCAGTCATGACAGGGAACTGCAATGATGCCACCTGCATTAGTGAGATGAAGCTACTCGCCCAAGAGCACCCAGACAGTGACAAATGCAATGTCCAAACTCCACATCCACTGTATAGCTCTTGGACTCACATTACAAACTGGCCTGTCTATATAACCATCTGATGCCATTAAGGACTTGCAGGGTATGTGAAACTCAGCATTTTCTTCTTCAGGATGCTATTTGATTCTCATATAATCAAACTCTGAACATGTTATATTTCAGGTCTGCAAAATCAATATGTACTATATGATAGAAATACAACATGATGCTATCTTTTTAAAGAAATTTCTATACAAGGAGTGAAAGGGAGCAGATATTTGCTTTTATTCAGTTATTGGATCTCCTATTTCTTTTTATTTTCAAGTGCTTTTTCAATTATTAATCACCCAATAAAGGCCTTTTCTTTTGTCTTTCTTTCTTCTTTTTTCAAAGCCAGCTCTGGGATCTCAAGAACTTTTACTCAGAGGGAATCCCAGACATGGAGGGTCTGGGCTTTAGGGAAGGTCTTCAATGCAGGCTTCTGAGTGGTTCACTTGCCTTGTGCTATACTTTGGGTTTAAAATGTTCCCCAAGGTCTGCGTGTTAAAGACCTGGTCTCCATCAGACGGCATTGAAGAGCAGTAGTGGAAACTTTAGGAGGTGGGACCCAATACAAAGAAGTTGGTCCAATGGAGGATGTGCCCTCAAAGGTGGTGGTGGGATCCTTGTCCCCCCCACCCCACCCTGCCTGGCCCATGAGGTGAACACATTCCTGCTATCATGCACTGTGCTGCCACAAGCCTGAGAGCAATAGAGCCAAGTGACCATGAACTGAAACCTCTGAAACCATGAGCCACAATAAACCTTTCTTTCTCAGAAGTTGTTTACCTCGATTTTCTTTCATAGTGATGGAAAACTGACTAACACACTCTGGTTTCAGAAAGAGCTGGGACTAGAACTCAAAATCAGAACAGGCTCCAAAACCTTAGCTTATAATATATGCTCTATCCCAGTAAGTCTAGAAAGTCCAGTAAGTCTACAGTTTCATTAAACTTTAAACTTCAAAGAAGGCTATCTCTTAATGTATCACAAAAAAATCAATGGTGGGCCAGGGATTTAGCTCAGTGGTTCCAGCACCTGCCTCACAAGCACAAGGTCCCGAGTTTGATCCCCAGTACCAAAAAATAAAGTCAATGGTATTTGATAGATTATTAGTAAAAACCAAATAACCAAACTTTAGTTCATAACATTTGGATCCAACATCATGAAATGAGTACCATTTAGAATTTCCATTACCATAATTTAACATCAAACTAACACAAAATGTACTTATAACTCATCAGATTAAATCTTTCCATTTTAACTTGGGAGAATCATGGATTAAAGAATGAAACAAAATTATTACAGTTCTAAATGTCTAAAAATATTCACCACAGTTTGTTTTGTTTGGGGAAAAAAACCTTGATTTTCAGTTCATTCAAATCAGAGTAGGCACTGCAAACAAAATTTTAGAATGTAGACAGAAGCTCTGTGAAGCATAAATTATAGGTGTTGTCCTAATTGGTTTGTATGAAGGACTTGCTAGATCATAAAAGTTTAATTCACTAAAATTCAGTTTTTTTGAAAAGTTAATGAGCTTGGCTTAACGAATCACATTCATTCACTTAAAAAAATTCTTACCAGGTGTCTGGAATGTGCTGAGCAGTGTGCTTGTCAACATGGAATACACATATATCAGCAGAAAGATGCTGTTAAGGCCCCTTGTTGCTTTTGCTGTCTTTGCCTGTAATGAACTATTGCTCTTCAGCGATGCCCTTCTGCCAGGTTCCACTCTGCCTTGGAACCAGCCAACTATGGACGGAAACCTCTATGAACTCTGAGCCAAATAAACCTTTTCCTCCTTTAACTTTGGGTGTCGGGAATTTTGTCTCAGCAACGAGAAAAGTCACTAAGACAGGCACACATGAATATAAAATGATGAATAGCCTATAATCACTGCCCTTAAGGAGTTTACAGTCTTGTAATCATTTTGATACCTAGGCAATGTTCAAGACAGAAGGGAAGTCTCCTGTCTTCACAAAGCACACATAAATAGTTCTGAATACAGGGATTGGGGAAATGCAGAAACCAGATAACACCCAAGTTGCATTTTGTACAAAGGGGACGATGTTAAAAAGATTGGCAGACTGAGTTCTGAGACTGAAGCCTAACACAAAAGAAAAGTACACTTCAGGGAGCCGATTTCAATTGCTGGACCCAAACCTTATTGGTTTGGACAGATGATCTGGACCAAAAGAAACCTTTAGGAATACCCTCTGTTGATACAATGCTGGGTACTTATCCAAACTGGGGTCTGTGTGTGCCTATTAGTTAGGAATTGATATCTATCTGGTTATCATAGGAGGTGGCCACTTCCCAGAAAGAGAGGTCCAGAGATCCAAGATTAAATCTCAGGAGAACAGCAGAGCCCACATCCACCCCACCTGCACATCCCTCCACTGCTTCCCACCTCGTACCCACCCCGTCGGCCCCCCCCCCCACACCACACACAAAGCAGGAAAGCAGGGCCTTGAAAGGCCTGCATCACTATGAAAAGTATCCACCCCAGCCAGTTTAGACCTTCACAACTGAGATCCTGAACTTTTTTCCTAGGCAGAATATAGATGAAATAACAAACACATAAGGCTCAAGGTAAGTGAGAAGGTGACCCTGGTCTCTTGGACACTAACACTGTACCATCGTGCAAATTTTAAACTTCAGCACTGTATTAGCAATGGCCTTTTTATTCTTAATATAAGACCAAGGCACAAGGAAACCTTTGAAAAATCTGGGTTAAAATTTTTTTCACATTAAGTAAAATTGTCAGCATTGAAGCTATGACAAATTTCCCCTCCCTCCAAACGTTTGAATTATTTTAAAAAGAATATCAGAGAATCACAGAAATTGAAGTTGGAAAGGACTCAGGAAGTAGTATCCATAGTTGATTAATGATTCTCCTGGGACTTCACCACCACGGAAAAACCTAAGGAATTGATGATTCTGTACCGAGAGTTAAGTGTTCCTCTTCCTTCAACATTGCCCCTTGTCCTTGACAATTTCTGCCTATGTAAGAAGCTCTACTGCTCACATTTCCTAAACTAATTTGGCAAATGTGATTATATGTTTTCCTCCAAGAGACAGGGCAAAGTAACTTTAACAAAAACAAAACAAATCCGAACTTGAACTAAGCAACACATAAGGAAATCTTACCATTCAAACAAGTAATATGAGAATGAAGATTTCCCATTCCCGCACTTTTTTAAACCTTTGACTATCTCTAGTGTAAATTTATTCATTTTTTAACTTCTCAACACCCACATTTTTTTCCAACTCTTACCTTTTCCTTAATGCCGTAGTCTCCCTATTTAGAGTCAACTATGGGATTATTTTTAAGTCACATTTTAAAAAGAGAAATAAAATTTAGTGAATAAATGCAAAATAATTCCAACATATTATAAATTACCAATCTGAGGCAAAAAAGAGTTTAGCAACTTGCTTAAGTGAATATACCTATATATCTAGGTTCCAGTTTCCAGGAAGATTATAGTCAGATATACACATACTCTGAAGACAGAATAATAATGACATTATGTTTATAATGCACTTAGCACCAACACGGTATCTGATGTATGATTTTTAAAATAGGGAAAATATTGCATTAAGAAAAACACATTACAGTAGAAGACAAATTGCCATCAAACCCCTTCAAAATCTTCCCCCTTGCTTCAGACACAGTTATCTCACCATTCTTGCCACTTCCTGAAAGAGTTCAGGAAGTTCGCTTACATGGGTGTCCTTTTGTAGCCACCTCTCTGTCCTGAATTGTTTCAAAATATTTATGGCAATTTCTCTCAAATAAAAACATGATGGTGTGTCCTTTTCTGCTTTATTCACCAGATGTGGTACCTTCGGATTTCTGACTTTTCTCCAAAGTCACAATGACCACGAAAAGTAAATGCTTTGAATCAACTCAGAACATAGAAGCAGCCAGGACAGCACAACTACAGACACTCCCAAAAGAAGATTTGCAGAGCTGCTTCAGAAAGTGAGGAGAACAGTGGCATCATGTGTGTTCAAAGTGATGGGGAGTATTTTGATGTAGATTAATGCCAATGTGTCTTTTACTGTAATAATTTTTTAAAGTTAAACATTCACAATATTATATGATTGCATCTCATATAGTAAATACGTAATAAATATCATTACCGTATCTTGTACAACATTAGGAACCCAGTGTCACACAAGGGAGCCCTATTCATATAAATTCACAAGAGCCTTGCCTCCTGTCCCCTTTACCAAGCCCCTTTCCAAACTAACTCTGATGTAAGTTCCTTTTTGACCTTAGTTCTTTTGCTGCCTCTACTTCTCTGAAGGCTAAGTTTTCAGTATCCATTAACATCAAAAATATCAGCTGTGCTCAATACAGTGAAAGTGAATTACATGGATGCAAAAACTGCTTCAGCAGACTTCATAGAATTTAGCTTAATTTTTGTCAGATGAAGAGCAAGAGTGTTTTCAAGTTTCAAAAGGGAAACCAAAATATACTGAACAACTAAACTTTGTTGAAGGCTCATTGGCTAGGCTTACAGATCTTCCTTTTGTTGAGGTACAGTTCTAGAATGATGAAATCCACTGAAACACATTCGAGTCCCTAAAATTATATTTTCACTGAAGCACCTTTTTGAAGCCTATCACTAATATCTCATTCCTTTACCTTACTTCCTTGTGGGTTTATTGAATATGATCTTCCATATGCTAAAATAAAAAAAGAAATTACAGTATGCAAATAACTTCTCAGAAACTTTAAAGCATCTGGCACTAACTGATCTCACCTATAGGAGAAAAGTGGTTTTTGGACATCTACCATCTTGTAAAAATCTTTGCCTTATTTTTGAAATAACAGTACATTTTCAATCATCTCTCTTCCAAATCACTCTTCTGTGAAAAGTGAACAGATACACGATGCTTTTCAGTTCTCAACTTGGAAAATAATAGTAGAAACAAACCTTTCAAAGCAATTTTAATACCATCCCAGGAGTGATTTCATCAAGCACACAGTAGCAACAAGAAGTAGGGAGACAAATCCTTGCCCTGAGGCACTGGGAGAGAAAATTGGCCAGGGTTACTAGACCAGCTTTGCTAGAATTTCAATTTCCTATATGATCTTTTGAAAGAAGAAATTCCTTCATCTTTCCAGGTCCCAATTTCCTCATCTGTAAAATGATGGAGGTTACATCAGTTGCCTCTAAGTTTAACCTTAGGATTTTTTGAGACCATGTGGTTGACTTTCTTTCTAAAGTATCTTTCTTCCTTTCTACCTGAATCCAGCCATTGTCACCCACCATTCATGATGGAAACATTACTTACCCAGATGGTCAGACCAATAACCTAAGACATCTTCTTGCCTTTCTTTCTCTCATAACTTACATTCAGTCCAGTTCAAGTACCCTGAGCCCTGATTTCAAGGCATATCCTCAGTTTGATTTTCCCCCACCATCTGCACTGTTATTATTATATTGCAAGCCACCTCACTTTCTCTTTTCTTTTAACTCATTTTTCCGGTCCCACTTCTGAGGTTTATTCTCTACACAGCAGCCAGAGTGATCTTTTAAAAGCATCAATCAAATCCTGTCCCTTCCCAGAATGGAGCTCTGCACAGGTTCCGTTCCATCCGATCTTTGAGTGCCTTGTGAAATCCTTGCTGTAGTCTGCAGGGGCCTAACGTGGCTTATCTTACCAGTTTGGTCAAAGCTCTTGTCCTCCAGCCACACTAGCCCTGTGTTTTGACTTGGGCTCCCATACAGGCTTTCCCTCCAGCTGGAGCACTCTAGGTACACTCACAGTCCCTACCTACCACACAGGTCCTATTTCAATTCTATCTCTTCCGGGGGCTTGTCCTGACCTCCTTTCTCGACATAACTGTCCTGTTACTTTCTGCGAGCTCCTCATTCATCCTTCATTTTTCTTAGTGTCTCTTATCACCGAGGTATCAGCTCACTTCTCTCATGGTCTGCCGTGGATTTCGCCTCCTCACTCCCTCCCTCCCATGAGGACTGTGAGCACGGCCCCGTGGCTTCCTCTGGTCCACAGGATATTAGCAAACATGGCCCACACAGAAACTCAGTAGTGTATTTGCTCTTCAGTTCTTGTTCTCATGGAACCCCCAAGACCACCCGTGAACGAAAAGCCCATGTGGACAGAGGGGCCCCACCAGTCTAAGCTCTCCCTACTGAGTCCAGCCACCAACTGACCTCCTGGTTCAAAGTAGCCACAAATGTGAGCCCAGGCAGGGCCCTCAGGAGAGTCACCTGACTTGTCCACAGAGCTACAGGGAATAATAAATCAGTGTTGTGTTAAGACACTGAGTTTGAGCTGATTTTTACTATGTCAAAGTCCAACCAATACAGTTTCCATGGCATACACATTATTTTTATCACCATTTTTCCAGTGGAATGTAAACTCCATGAGGATAGGGGCTTGGATTTTGTCATTGCTGGTGTTGCATCATTTAGAGCACTTCATGGTGCTGATAAAATTCTTAATAAATATTTATCGAATGAATGATAATATGAGTAAATGAACAGCTCCATATTTCATAGACAAATACACCACATAGCCCAATCAAAATTTTCAGGAGCGTGTTATGTTTTTAAATACCTTATTAAACAGCAAGAAGAAAGGTGACATTTCAGGGGGTTTTCTGCCCCTCCTAATTAACCTTGTTAGAAGATGGAAATTTCCTTCTTACAATCCCTTGGAACTGGGATTTAAACAATCCAATTTCAGTCATGACTCCTGTACTGCACTCTGCTGCCCATCAGGGTTCCTCTGGTGGATTTATAATGTCAAAGTGTCTGCCTGTGCATACCTGCTTAGCACACAGCTCTGAAAAGTGCCTGGCTCAGAAACTCTTCACTGTGCTTTGCAAGTGACGGAGTGCGCTGTGCCAGGGAAGCGCCTGACTGAGAGGGCAGGAAAAGTACCTGCCTGTGAAGGTGAGCTGGCCCCGAGAGAGAACAGGACAGCGGGAAACATCCATCACCCCAACCACTGCTGGGCCATCCTACCTCCCAGGTAAATCCAAGTCCCTGGAAACTCGGGACCCGTGAGCTGCACACTTCACAAGACCAGTGTACAAAGAACAATGCACCTTTCTTTTAAGTAGCCGTTACTTTCTGCAGGGTAATTATAGTTATAAACCTGCCATTTCTCCCACCAAGTTGGAGAAGTGCTTTCCCTGTACACTCAGCCTCAGGCCTTGGTGAATGAAGGAAGCCGGGTCCAAGGAAGAGCTCTGTGAATTGTGCAGATGACAGAGGATGCAGAATGACAGCCAGCGCTGACATCTCGTCCCCTTCACAGTTGAACCAGGACAACCAAACAGAAAGACAAGGCAGTAGAGTATTAACTCGAGCCTTCCACCGTACCTAAAAATGAGTGGAATCTGTGTGGACAGTAGATAGAGGAAATCATGTTTCCTACGGTCACTACCCTTTGATACTGTGTGTTAGTCAAACTTTCATCACTGTAACAAAATATCTAACATAAACAGTCTAAGGGAGGGAAGGTGTATTTTGGCTCACCCTTACTGAGGTTTCAGTTCACGGTCAGTTGGCTCCAATGCTGCCTGAAGTGAACCAAAGCATTATGGCAGAAGGGTTTGGTGGAAGAGAGCTGCTCAGCTCATGGCAGCCAGGAAGCAGGGGGTGGGAGGTAGCTAGAACAGAAGGGGGTGGGGACCTGATATAGCCCCTAAGGTCATGCCCCCATGACCCTCTCCCTTCACTAGGTCCCACTTCCTGTTTCTATCACCTCGCCAAAAGTGCCATCATATTATGAGCTCATCAGTGGCTTAACCTCCACTGGTGAAGTTAGTGTTCTTAATTGACCTACCTTCCACAAGCCCCACCTCTGAACACTGGAGCCTTTAGAGAAACACTTTAGATTTCACCCAAAACAGACAACCTGGTGTCACAGATGGCTGACCTGTGTTGCAGGGTTTTTGTCTGCAAGAGGAGAAAATTGTACTAACTGAGCCCTCAGTTTCCTTTAAGCTTAGAATTTTATGGGCTTAAACTGATTACAGCAAAAATAGGCCTTTTTTACCTCACTGCAAGAGGGGAACTGTGAATATTTTTACCAATAAATGAATAGTTCTATGAAGCAATCATTTTTAAAAAAGTGAAACAGCTCCTAGATATTGTATTTGTGTCCAAAACAAATATCAAGAATTGTTTGTCCAGAAAATACATCTTGAACACTCTCATGTGTTGGAATGTGTGCCATGCATTGGTGCTGACAGTGAGGACAAGACAGACCAGGCCCCTGCAGTCCCGGAAGGAGTGGCCTTGTGGTAAAGGATCTGACATTTCAAGCCAAGGAGTTTGGATTGGAGTCTATGGGGAATGGGTCTTCAAAGGCTTCCGAGTGGGGAGTGACCAGTCAGTGTGGGGCAAAGGAAGATCATGCTGGTAGGCAGTTTTCTGAATGGAGAAGAATCGGGTGGCAGGATGGCCATCACAACTTCTACGACAGTGTGAGTGAAAGATGAGAAGATCTGTTCATGTGGTACTGCAGGTTAACTGTTGTAACCAGCAGACCCAATGTGTCATGGCTCAGCTCAGAAGACTATCCTAGTAGGCAGCTGGGACTCTCGGGTGGCTGTTTTTCAGCCCAGGCTCTGTCATCTGCAGCCCCATCATTCCACATCCCCATCAGCAGGGCCATTCGGCTTGCAAAGCATTCAGAAGCAGAGAGGGACAGGCACAGCAGAAGTACTCAGGGCCCAAAGGTGGAAGGGATACATGCCTTTTCCTGTCTCTTTCCATTGCCATGGCTACATGACATCAAGGAGCCTAGGAAATCATGGACTCCTTGAGGTGCCCAGAAAAGCAAAGAGAATGGATTGTGTGAGAACTTTTGAAAGTTTCTGCTGTAAGACATGAGCAAAGGAGATGAAGACAGCAGAATGGATCAGGAAACCATGGCTGTGATATAATCTCAGAATGTGCTGACAGTTTGGGAAAGGAAAGGGAGAAGTTTGATAATGACCCAGAAGTTTCTAGCTTAGAGAACTGAAATGAGAAATACTGCACCAAAGTTACAATCTTTTCAAGGGCAACATGGCTTTATCTGTCAAAATTTTAAATGGACCATAACTTTCATACATTCTACTTTAGGAATTAATTGTAACAGAAAAATTAGCATAATGTATATGCAAACATATTCACTGAAGCATTACTTGTATTAACCAAAAAAGCAAAATTTGTAAATATCCATGAAGAGGATGAGCTATAATGAAACATAATATGGCTACCTAAGGGTGCAGCCATTAAAAACAGTAAGATTGATCTATATGTATTGATGTAAAAAGATGTCTAAATTGTACTGTCACACTGAAGAAGCAAGTTACAGAATAATATGTATATCTGTTTTGGGATAAAAATATATGTATGTATATTCATTTAAGAATAACTCCAAAAAGAATATATTACAAAACCATTAGTAACTATGTTGAGAGTTATCTATTATTTAAATTTCTTTTTTCAGAGTGTCTGTTTTCACTTGAGTCGTCAGAAAAATGCATAATTTTAGTATTTTTGATTAATTTTTTAAATGAATGGATAAAGCCATGCACGTTTGAGCTTAGGGACAGGGCCGGAACGTGGGTTCCAAGTTCTGCATGTCTGTGTGCCTTCAGAAGGTGTGATTGTTGTTGCTCCTCCAAAGCATTTTGTAACATCAGCATTCTCCCATTTTACATAGGAGAAAACAGGGTCAGAGAAGCTGTCTTGTCCAAGATCACAAACAGCTAAAGGATCTTTAATGGGGTTTCATTTTAAATATGGTAAAGCCCTACTTTTCCTTCCCTTCTTCAGAGGCCCTTCAATTGACAGGAAAGGGTGGGAGAGGGTGGGGCCGGAGGAAAGGGCGGGGTCAGGAGAGGGGCGGGGTCTGTGAGGGGCAGGGTCTGGAGAGGGGGCGGGACCAGAGGAGGCAGAGATGGAAAGGCAATGTACAAAATAAAGTGAACTGTGTTTTTTTTCCCAAGGAGCACGTGGAGTATTAATTAAAACAACTTGTTCATTTTCACTTGCCAGATGGAATCCTTTATTTTCCCTTTCTTCATCTTGCTCCTTCTTTCTGTTTTGATTCTCTTATTTTTTTTCCCTTCTTCTCCATCCAAAAAATAGAAACAAGACTGGGGACTGATAATGAAGAAAGATGTAAAAAAGAAACATCAACAAAATATTTCCATGTTTTGCATGTATGCTCATGGCATTTTTTGTGGAAGTTTTTATTTTAGTTTCTAATCACAAGCCCTTGGGTGACAGAGGCAATGTGATTTGGATGATTTAATACTCTGCCTCCCATTGTGATACATTTATGCCTGTAAAACTCTTACTGTTAAGCTCTAGATCACAGGTACCATTTGAAAAATAACTAGCAATTGCTACTTTTAAAAAATTATATATTAATGGCAGCAATTAATTTCAGTTTTTCTTTCCTTTTGTACTAATCCAGTCATCTTTCCCAAATGTACCTAAATGAAATGAATAACAAGCATATATACTTAGTTTTAAATGTCTTGTTTTTGATGAATCATAAGAGAATTCATATTAAAGAACACACAGGATACTTTATGCGTGAGATACTTCATAAAGAGTAAAGCTAAAAGATCGTGCATGGATATTTAACATCATAGAAGCCTGTTTCC
This sequence comes from Heterocephalus glaber, assembly GCF_000247695.1. The sequence continues at coordinate 8,411,220 of NW_004624805.1, forward strand.
ATGCAATAAGACATGAGATACACATGAAATTTGTTTATTAGCTTTATAGTCACTACAGAGAGAGAGAGAGAGAGAGAGAGAGGGAGAGAGAGAGGGAGGGAGAGGGAGAGAGGACACAAGAAAGAGGAAAGGGAGACACAAAGAAAGAAATGTGTGGTAGGATAAATATCACCAACGATCAGTATTGTAACTTCATCCATATTGCTTTGTGAAAATAAATTTCAGAATATACTTAAATAAAAGAGGATGTTTTTGCATTTAATGTAACAATGACTTTGTTGTAATTATTAAAATGCAGATGGTGATGCCCCATTTCTAAATAAAGTTAGCAATAATTACTGAAAAGAGTTTATTAGGTTCTTTTTTCAATAAATGAAAATAATAAGGCTCATCATGCAGGTTTAATTTGAATATAAGAATGCAGACTGCTTCAAAGTTACTGCAGTGTATTTAGAGGAGAAGCAAGTAGGTACAATACTTTAATTTGTAATTCAAATCCATGTAATATGTTTTCCAAAAATAATATTGTATGTGAGTATTTTAAATGGCAATCCTTTCTAGAAATCTTCTTCAGCTTTTTCTGCCCTCAAGAAAATCAAATAAATTAGACTAGACCAAGCATTAATTGGTTGCCAAGATGCATTTTTGTAAAAATCATTCTGGAGTCATAGATGTTCATAAAAAGACTAATTGCAGAGTGGTTTAAATTATGATTATTATGATTTAATTGTTCAAAACAATTTCCCCCTTAGGATTATTTTTTCCAAGTCATTTATTTCACTTTACCAAATGACCTTTTAAGAAATTCTATAATCAGCATACTTTGTCAAGCCAAAATGGAAAATATGCAGATATCACAGACACAGGGGACTGTAAGCTTTCTTTGCTTCTCTTTCTCCTTCTTTCTTTTATTCTTATTTCATTCTCCTCCTTCTCCTTGTCTCTTTACATATCCCTCTCTCCATTCTCTTTCTGAAAGCCATGTATCCTCTTATTAAAACAATTCAAACAAGAAAGACACATAGAATGTAAGAAACAAAAGTCCTATCTTACTTAACTCCTTCATACTAATTTAGCTTTATCTGAAAAAGACCACATTTTGAAAGTGTCTGCAGTTTTTGATGTGAAGAGGAATATGAAAGGATTGAAATATATTGCATATATTAAAATATGATTCAAAATATAATGTGTGATAGAAAAAATATGACTATATATCTTTGTGTTTCTTTTGTTCACATCTCTATTTTCCATTAAGCATAACATTTTGTTTATAAATCTTAATGTCTCAGTTAAGCATAACATTTTGTATTTAGTTTGCCTTTCCTGGGACTCTGAAAGCCTTGAAACTTATATCTTTCCATGAAGCAGAGTCCAGTAGTTTCCTTTCTGTGGCCTGACGGTCACCAATATGGGTCAATCATCAATGTATTTACAGAAAAAGAAATTCAACCCAGTGTATTTGCCTTTGCTTAAGGTAAAAAGCTGTTATCAACATGAGTCCCCAGCATAGAGATGACATCTGAGGATGTACAATCTCACCTGTTGCCTCCTTTTGCTCCATACATGGAGCAGGGGTCAGTGGAGCCCAGACAAAACCAAGGACTATCTGATTTCACAATCACAGGAAGAATCAGGTGAACAATGGTGGGGAACAGGATGGGATCTGCCCACAACTGAGCCAATTCAACGTTCTTTAATAGCTGTAAGCTGGTTGTATAACAATATAATATACTCCCAATAGTAATGTCAGAGTTTTATCTATATAATAGAAACCAAGAAAAAGATAGACATATCTGGACTTTGTTTTAAATCAAGCCTTATATTAAGGCCTCTGGTCTTCGTGGTATAAGAAGAGGGTAGTGATCAATGTACCACACAAATAGAAAATACAAGCATAGTGCACAGGTTAATGTGCTGCCATAGGGTGAATGTTTATGCTTTGCCCACCCAACCTACTCATTTGTAAAAGCCCCAACCCCCAGGCTAGGCATCCCTAATTTAACAATCTGAAATCTGAAATATTCCATTCAAACTGTTAGGGGCTGCCATGATGCTATAGTAGAAAACTACATCCCTGACTTCATGCAACAAACAAGTCATGGTCAAAATACAGGTATACTAAAAATCTTATAAAATGTAAGATATACCTATCTTATATATATATGATATATTTGAAATATAAATGAATTTTGTTTTCAAACTTGGCTCCCACCCCTCAAATATCTTGTTATGTATACATAAACATTCCTAAATCAGAAAAAATCTGAAATGCAAAACATCTCCAGTCCTAAGTGTTTCATATAAGGGACCCTCAAGCAGCACTTGGAGATGAAGCCTTTGGGAATTATCCAGGTCGTGAGAGTGGAGTCTTGTGACAGGATTCATACAGAGACCCAGTGGGCGGGCTTTCTTTCTTTCTCTGTTCCCTGCCCTGTGAGGATAACACGAGCTGTGTCTGCAGAGCAGAAGACCTTCAATGAGATGACAACCTGATCTCAAAATTCCAGAGCTATGCAAAATAAACATTTGTTACTTTAGCCACCTGGTCTATAGCACGTGTTATAGCAGCCAGAACTATGATGTGTGCATTAACTCCTCTCAAAAATCTGTGGCCCTAGTGAGAATATGGAGAAAAACAGAAGATGGAAACATGAGATGAAAGGGTTTTGTTATGGGCTGAATTGTGTGGCCCTAAGCTTCATACGTTGAAGTATAACTCTGGACGTGACTGCATTTGGTGATAGAGCCCTTTGGAAGGCAATGGAGGTCAAATGAGGTCATGATGCACAGTCTTAACGTGTTAGGGCTGCTGCTCCTGTAATAAGAGAAAGAGATGGCAGAGATCTCTCTCATGCTGCCGCTCCCCCCAAAGGAAGAACTATCTGGGTCCACATGAGAACGTGCCAGTTCATAAGCCAGGAAGTGAGGCCTCACCAGACACCAACTCTGAAACACCTTGACCTTAAACCGTGAGAAAATGAATTTCTGCTGTTTTAAGCCAGCCAGCCTGTGGTATTTTGTTAAAGTAGTCTGAGCAGGCTAATTTAGGTTTAGAAATCCAGGTACTGGAAGGTAAATGAAAAAATAGATGGGAAACATAGGAGAAGAGCAGGAAGTCATGCATCAAGGTCCCAAAGATAATGGAACCTGGAGTACAAATGACTTTCACTGAACACACCCAGCATCCAGAATCTTTAGACGGGGACTTCGGAGCTTAATGAACCTCCTGACTTTTGGTATGCACACTATTCTGAAAATGCGTCAAAGTTTTACTCTTTCCCCTTTGTCTCAAAGAACAAATGAGACTTCCAGCTTTCAAAACTTTTCACAGAATGTAAATTAACACAACTGCTACAGATGATGGTATGGAAGTTCCTCGAAACCTAAAAATAGAGCTACCATGTGGTCCAGCAGTCCCACTTCTGGGTACACCTTCACAGGAAATGAAAATGAGCATACCAAAAGCTTGGCCCACCTTCCTATGTTTATATGGCAGAATTCACACTATCTAATACATGGAATCAGTCTAGGTGTCTGCTAGTGAATGACGGATAAAGAAAACATGGTGAATGTGTACACCACAGGTACCATGCAACCACAAAGAAGAATGAAATCCTCTCATTTGCAGCAAAAGGGATGGAACTGGAGGACATCATGTAAAGTGAAATAACGCAGACACAGAAAGACAAACACCAGATGTTTCCTCTATGGAAAAACTAAAAGCAAGTTGGCCTGAATGTTGTAGGGATTCTAGAAGCAGGGAAGGATAGGATGGAAGGGTATATAGAAGGAATTTGAGTAAAGTACCAAAGCACAGTTAGATAAAAGGCAAGTCTGGTGTCCTGCAGTACAGGGAGGTGACTGCAGTTCACAATAACCTACTATTTATTTTATGATAACCTAAATAAAAGCTCCAAGGCTCCAAATATATGATATATGCTAAGGAGATGGAAATGCAAATCTCCCTTGATTGGTCAGTGCACGTTGTTTGTGCATGTGTTGTAGCATCCCACAGCACTCCGTTAATATGTTCAATCAGTACATGGTCATCAAAAATTTTCATTAAAAAAAAATCCTTCCCAGGATCTAAAGATTTCTTTGACTTGTGCTCATCATGACTTTCTAGCCAGGCCACCTTGACTTCAATCTCCCTCCAGCACCCACACACATGGGCCTTGGTTTTGGGTTTTCAAGTCTAACATTTTCCAGTCTTTCATAATTATCTTGCAAATCATTTTCCTTAAAAATGTTTTCATGCTGTGGCATGAAATAATGCTAGGTTGAAAGGAGTTTTTTAAAAAATTTAGATCAATGTGTTTTTAAAGATCATATTAGAAAATCCATTTAATATAATCATCCTTAATATCTATTTTAGGTATAAAAAGGTTTAGCTTTTTCCCATTTATTACGTGACACATACTGTCTGATGTACCTTAATTATGTAAAGAAAAAGGATGGTTTAGTAATAAAATTCAAAATCATACTATATGTGACTTGGGAACAGATGTATATTAAAATGGAGATTAAAATTTAATTGCATGTGACATCACACAGGATTTAACTACTTGAGTGGCCGATATTTAGAATTCTTTCATTCTGAAGTTGCAAAATCAACTGATTCATTTTTATAATTGCAAAGTTCTAATGATGATATGAAAGGAATTGTCAGGCTGTTATTTTTCAAGCACTTTCCAAACAACACATTTTTATTAGATTGGAGCCGAACCAGATATGAGTGGTACTATATTTTTCTCTTTCTGCTTTTTTAAAGCATTGGAGACAACTTGATAAGCTTTATATGAATTTGGATATCTGACTTGTGGATCTGGTCAAAATGATCTTGAGCCAAATTTCCAGAAATTTCATCATCACTTGCTTCTGAATAACGTATTTAACATTAATGGTGTCCATTGTATTCTGTGTTACACCAAAGCCCCCTTTTTCAGCCCCAGTATGTGGCTGGCAAAAGAATTCTTTAAAACTTGTGTTAAGGTTGAAACCGGTGGGGCTTGGCTGAGTCACAGTCCTGCTTATCCCGCTGTCTCTGTCAGCCTGGCCCTCGGGGGTGGGGCAGGAGGGGTAGGACTGTTGAATTCTTCTGCGTTGTTCCCACAGGAGTCCCCTTGGGACTCTAGGTGTCTACAGATCTCCAGTGAGAGCACAGTGCTCTGGGCCTGGGAACTGGAGCCAGCACTGGAATCAGCTGCAAGGATCACGGAACACAGGTTGCTGGGCCCCAGCCACAACACTGGCTTGGTGGACCTGGGGAGCACCCAGCAATTTGCAAGTCTGACAGTTCTCAGCAGCTGCCTCCGCTATTCCAGGATGTCTGCATTCTCCGTTCATCTTCCCTGCTCCGCGCCTTCAGGTCACCCTTCCTCTAATACCTCCCCTCACTCCTCCCTCCATCCGCTGCATTCTACCTGTTGAGCTCCCACATGTCCTTCAAAGACGAAATTCTCTGCCACTCCATCTGGTTGGCCTCCCACTCTCTCCAAAGCCCTTGTTCTTTCTGCAGCAAGAAAGTGAAGTCTGTGATCGCTCTGTGTGTGCAAAGGGCTCACACACATGGACTAGACCCATGAAAGATGCTTGGAGCATATAAGTGTCCACACTGCAGACCTGCCCTCAAAGAAGACCCTGTTTGTATGTCTCCTGAAGACTCCTTGATTGTGAAAACTGTATTTTATGAATCTCTGGATCCCCTAAAGAACCCAGAGCACATCTAGACATTCAATAAAGTCACTTTTAATTTTGACTCATGAGAAATATTATTTACATATTCAACCAATGCTTACTGGCTATGCCATGATAAATGAGCAGATGTAATCCCGGCTCTCATAAAAACAATGGCAATCATGATGATTTATTGAGTGTTTGTTATCTGCCTGGCACTATACTAAGGGCTTTAAATATATTAACTCATTTGAACCTCAGAACAAATCTGTATGGTAGGCACCATAATTATCTTAATTTTCCATGGAGAAAGTCTAATCATTTGCTCAACTTCACAAGGCTAAGAAGGAGAAGGAACCAGGGTTGGCGCCAAGGAAATGTGGCCCCAAAGCCTTTTCTCATGATGCCGTGGCTACAGAAACTGTTCTAACAAGAGAGAGGTGAATGAATCAAATGCAGTCCTGATGTGTAATAGGAATGGGAACCACAGGGTACTCTGACGCTGGATGGGAGAAGAGGCAAATCCAGTTTTAGTGCCAGGAGAAAGTGTGGGGAAGGGGTCAGGAAAGTCTGTCCTGAGAAAATAACTTCTAAGCTGCAACTTAAAGGATGAGCAGGAGTTGAAGAACAACAGAGAGGGTGGACTGGTGTGACACTTCCAGGAAAAGCATGCCCTTAGTCGGAAAGGGGTGTGAAATGTTTAAGAAACTGAAAGAATTTTTCCATATTAAAAGGTGGAACTAAGAAGAAACTTTGGGGCCACATCATTCTGGAACTTGAGGGTCTTGTTAAGGATTCTGAGATTCACAAGAGCAACGAGAAGTCACTCACATTGCCCTCTAAAGAGGGTGATTGTTTGATTGGCAATGCACAGACTGAAAAGGAACAAGGACACATGTGGGGAGGCAGCTCAGAGTCTCCTGGTATAGTCCAGGCAGGAGTGGAAGGTGTCTGGCAATTGGATGTCAGCAGTGGAAACAGAAAGAATGGACGGTAGCACAATTTGGGTGGGTTGGTGTTTCACTGAATATGAATGCTAAGTTTGAAGCACCCAACAAAGACTGATTTCTGTCCTACAGAGCAATGTGCCATAGAATGGCTGCAGAGGTGATTTTTATATTGAAAACCCAGTGATGAGGAAGAACTAGCCCTGTCAAAGTCAAGGAGGGGGAAGTCATAGGCAGCAGTTAAGAGGGAGTTCCAGGGCCAGGGATTTAGCTCAGTGGTAAGCACAAAGTCCTGAGTTCAATTCCCTGTACCAAAAAAGCAAAACAAAACAAAACAAAAGGAGTTCCATCATTTCCTGCTGCGTAAGCACAAGGACTCGAGTTTGATCCCTGATACCAAAAAAAAAAAAGGAGTTCCAAAGTCCTGGTGTGACAATGAACTTGATAGCTATGTGGAACAGAAAGCAGGCAGCCGGCTGGGGCAGTGGTCAGGGAGAGTGTTCAGGGGCCAGAAAGGGAGACAGGAAGTCAAGACCTGGATCATCAGCGTCTTGTGGGGTAAGACAAAAGATAGCATTATCATGAGGGCAATGGAAGGCCCCAGGAATATTAGACAGGACAGAGGCATGCGTGTACAGAAGTGAATATTATTGTAGCTGTGATGCAGAGAACTGATTACAAAAAGCGAGAGTGCACCCAGGACAGGGCAGGTGCTTCTGCAGTGGTCCAGGTGAGAGTACCAGCTGCTTGAACTGGGAAGTGGAGAGAAGAGAATGGAGCCAGGGCGCACCTTAGACTCGGAGACGCTGGCACCTGCTTATGGAGAACATTGGGCAGCTAGGAGAACTAGGGCGGTAGAGTTTGTCTTGAACACCCAGTTGACAGTGGTGCTTGCTGCCTACTAAGATGGAGAGTTTAGGGAAGAGCAAGAGCATAGGTTGGTGCTTGTCAAGAGCTCCTTGCTGGATGTGTGGAGTTTGAGAGCCCTACTAGTCTTGAAGTGGAGAGAGATAATGACACTTATATCTATAGGTTTTGCATCTGCAGGTAGAGAAAAATTTGGGAAAAAAATTCAGAAAGTTGGAAAGGCAAAATTTGAGTTTTCCCATGTGATGCACTAAAATGAATCCACAAATAAAGCAATATGTAGGCATGGCTTGGTGTGGCCTTCTGTCCTTCATGGATCCTCGGCTCCTCCCCAGCAGTCGTATGAGTGTAGTTCACTTCGTCGTCTTCATGAACTATACACATTCTGACCACATATACCTTTTTTTTCTTAGCTCTATGGTCTTTATCAAGGTTTAGAGGAGGAAATCATTGTTTCACTGAATATGAACACTAAGGTTAAATATGAATTCTAAACAATATAGTACAACAACTTTTTTCAGTACTGGGGATTGAACCCAGAGCCTTCACACTGAACTACATCCCCAGCCCTGTTTAAATTATTTTATTTTGGAACAGGGTCTGGCTAAGTCACAAAGTTTCTCAGGCTGGGCTCAAACTTGCAATCCTTCTGGCTCTTGGAGCTTCTTGGAGTGTTGGGATTGGAGAAATGTACCACCATGCCTGACAACAATTTCTTTTTACCTAGAATTTCAGTTATATTTGGTGTTATAAGTAGTCTGGAGATGATTTAAGACATATGGAAAGATGTTCATAGGTCTTACTCAAATACTACACCACTTATAGAAGGGACTACAACATTCAGGGATTTGGGCACCAAACCTCCGTGGATACCAAGGAACAACTGTCTATGGATCCAGAGGTCAAGACCATGGTTGGAGTGTAAATTCAGGACTTACCTAAAACAAAGGATTGGATGAGGTCTTTCCATGCAATAAGGAAGAATAAGAACTGAGCCTGGAGACACCTCAACTTGAGGAAGATGGCCAGGCAGCAAAGAATGTGAGAAAAAATAACCAGCCAGAAAAAAAGGAGAGCACTGTGTCATCACAGGAGCCGAGGGGAAAAGCAGTTCTAGGAGAGAGGTCAATGGGGGACAACTGAAAGGTCAGGATGACACTGGGAAGTGAGCATCACCTGTGGGCACCTGCGTGTCACCCGAGAGCTTGATAAGAGCAAGGCCAGCAGTGTGGTGAAAGTGACAGCCTGAGGAAACTGGGAGGAAGAGAAAAAGTGGCGGGAGACATCCCCAAAGCCTCTGTCCCAAGCTGAGCTGAGATGGAGCCAGAGAAGTGGCAGGGACAGCAGGAGATAGAGACGTGGGAAATACATGGTGCATCTGGGTGCAGGTGCAAGCAAACAACGCAGATGGAGAAAAGAGGGAGAGAAACAGAAGCAGTGTAGAGCTGGAGTCCTTGAGGCCAGGGAAGGTGACCAAAGGAGAGAGGGTGGCCAGACAGGGATGGGGTACTAGCTGGCGCAGTGCAGTTAGGCTGGTGGACTTAGTGGAAGGAAGATGAATTAGTCATTTTCACTTTCTACTTAATGAGATATGATTTGAATAAGCTCAGCAAGACCAGTAATTTTAAAAAACAACAACAATGCACAACCAACTCAAATAAACATACAAAATCATGGGTAAGTAAAGCCGGACAATAGCATCCAGTATGGATTATAAGTATGGATTTAAGATAAATCAGCCATACCATTCTGTGACTGTTTCCCAACAGCACACAGCTGCTTTGGTGAAGGCACAGAGGAGGAGTACAGTTGGCTGGAACAGGGATGGAGTGGCCGGGCAGGGGCAGGAAAGGGAAAGAGAGGCAAGAAAATGAACAGAACGAGGCAAGTGTGTCACTGGGCTGTGGAAATTAGGAAAGATGAGGGAGAAGAAAGGGGAGCTGCAGACTGGAGAGCCATACTGGGCTATGCACATGAGGGGCCGAGGTGTGGTGTGTACGGATGGCTGCTAGGCTCAAGGGACGTGATCAGTTATTAGCCAGAGGTAATCATTACTCAGAAGTGCTAGAATTTGGCGAGAGAAACGTGGTACATATGCTCTGTATTACATAGGACCCCGGTGAGAGTCAGAGCACCACCTTATCATCAAACATATTAATATTTCTGGACCCACATCATGAGTTTTCACACTAAATGCAAGAAAAGAAATTATCCCACTTTTTAATAGGCTCACAACAAGTTGGGTCAAGTCCCTTTGCCAAATGAGTTCAGATACAGGCAGGTTTAGCCTCCAGTGAGTGGGAAAGAAAGAAAGAAAAAAGGAAGGGAGGGAAGGAAGGATGGGAAGAAAGAAAGAAGGAAAGAAAAGAAAGAAGAAAAGAAAGGAAGGAAGGAAGAGAGAGGGAGAGAAAGAAAGAAAGAAAGACAGAAAGACAGAAAGAAAGACAGAAAGAAAGAAAGAGAGAAAGATGCCAAAGCAATACGAATTGGGGAATTACAGATAGATCGTAAATACAACAGCCCTCTGTGTTCTGCATCATTTGACTTTTCTTTTAAATTTTCTCTTTTCTCCCTTAAGAGATTTCACACACTCCCTAAGGAAGACACATAATGCTCAAACAATAGGCATAATTTTAATGTGGTATTTCTCTGAAAGTCACACATGTTTACTGTGGCTCATCTGGAGGAATAAAAGCCCACTTCCCAGTTTGACACACTGCCCTTGAAAAACTTGGCCTTCTGTAAAAATATGTGAACAAATGTACACTCACTCTGTGGGGCGGGGAGGGGTGGAGGACACTCCCAGTGCCGGCTTCGGAGGAGCTCAACCCTCTGGCTTCTGTGGGCAGGGAGGGTCCAACCCACAGCTGTGCCTCAGTCATCTTTAGAGATGTTCTCCCCACCCCCTGCCCTAAGTGAGTGAATTGTAATCAAAGAACAGGGAGTTGACTATGCTGGGAAACATATATTATGCTCTATTGTGCAACTGTGTAATTACAGTACTGTACTTGCTGGACCAGAGATTGGCTGCAAACTAGAGGACTGAACAAAGCTGTGGCTAATCCTGGACTCCATCCAGCAGGCAGATGAATGGGATGAGCCTGATGGGCCTATCGCTAACTGAACCAGGCAAGGGGTATGGAAAAAAGTAAGTTGAGTCAGTTTGATTCAGAGGGCTAATGAATAGGAAAGGTTTGTTAGGACAGGCTGTTCATCATCATCATGTCATTGTCGTCGTCATCATCATCATCGTCATCATCATCATCAATGAGCTTGGTGATGCTGGCCTGCAATCCCAGGAGTCTGGGAAGCAGAGGCAGGAGGTTTGCAAGTTCAAGCTTCACCTGGGCAACTTAGGGAATTAAAGAGACCTTGTCTCAAAATGAAAATACAACAAAAAGGGGATGTAGATCAGTACAAAGGCTTTGGGCTCAATCTCCAGCATTGCAATAGATAGATCATAGATGGATAGGTGATAGACAGATGATAGATAGATAGATATAGAGAGATAGGTAGGTAGATAGATAGACAGATAGGATGATAATAACAAACCAAAAAACCAACTTTCTCTATCATTAAACTTCAACATTGTTCCCAAAGAACTGATGAAAGTACCATGCTTCTTTCTATTCTTTTTCATTTACTGAAGTGGATACATTTTTCTTTAAGAGCATTTTTGTAGCTTGAGGTTTTTGAGCCATCGGAGCCAGAGTTTGCAGTGGTGATCCACTAGGAACTTAATTTGGGAGGACTTGAGGGACAGTTTAGCTATAGAGCAGGCTCTTAGCCTATGTGAGGCTCTGAATTCAGTCCCCAATACCAAAAAAAGTATGCATTTCAAGAATTGTATTTTCCCAAAGCTTAAGAAAACTGCATTTTTAACTGTGATAAGGCTAAGTAAGCTAATTAACAGTACAAGTATATTCCTGATAAAGTCATTCCAGGTGACAGAGGCGAATGAGCAAAGGTAGAAAGGTAGAAAGATGCGGATTTTCAGAGTTGTGTCCAGCTAGAAGAGCATGTAGGTCAATGTAATGGGAAGAAAAGACAGGAAGGAAAAGCCCTGCCCAGTTTTGGGGATTTTAAATGCCAGTCTGAAGAACTGGAATTTGGTTTGCAAAAACAATGTTATTGAAGGGATTTGAATGAGAAAATATTATATTTATATAGCTTTTTTCCATAAAACTCAAACCCCTTCATGTTCTTCTGAGTCATTAAATATGTCTATGGCTTCAGGCCACCATCAAGTTCATCTGAGTTCTTGTTCTAGTTTTCACTGAATTCCAAGACCTGGAATCTATAAATTAGAGTGTGCCAGTGACTCAAACTCTCTGAAGTTCATTTTACTCATACACGAGTGGGGGTAACAATACTAATTTTCTGAAGTCCTCATGAAGATCAAATGAGGGATGTATAAACCACATTGAGCAGGTACAGAACAAGGTAGCTGCTCATCACAAATCAGTTCTCTCCCAGGCCTTCCATGCCGTCAATAATTAAAATGATAATATCAGAGAGGAAATATCCTCCCCTCTCCGTGAACCTTGCCATTATTCTTTATTCAATTTAACAAACTTTTACATGAGAACTTGTTAGGCCCAAGGATACACGGGTGGGTAAGATACAGTCTCTTCTGAAGGATTCTGCAGACTCATAAGGGAGGTAGAAACCAGAGCTGTCACCAGAACCTCGGGGAGCAGAAAGGGTAGAGACTAACCCTAGCCAGTGAGTCTGGGAAGGCTTTGCCGGAAATGCTGTCCAAGATGCAGAGTTTGAGATGAAAAGGTAAGGCACAGACCAAGGACTGAGCTGCAATTATTTGAGAGCCCCTGGATTTGATCTGATTGGTCTATCCTGACGAAGATATGGGTCTGAAGTTGAGTTGACAGATCAGGATAGCTTCAGAACTCACACAGTGCAGTGGAGCATGGACGCCCAGGATGCGCCCAGGTTCCACCAAGAAATCTTAGAGTGGGAAGGAAAGAGGGCAGAGACTGGGTTACAGGGAGCACAGTGTGGGATGCAGTATGAAAAAGGAAAGGAGTGGTAGCGGTAATACAGATGGAAGAGAACTGGGGAAAGAACGTCTGGGAAGTCACTAGAGAAAGCCAGGAAAGACCAGCTGTGCTTAAGCAGAAAGAAGGTCAAAACATATTTAGGAGAAAAAATAAAACCCACCATCTTCCTTTTATAGCCACTTAAAAAACAAGGCAAAATGCCTTTCGGAATTTTTTTTCACTGTCTTATTATGTACTGATTGCAAATAAAAAACAATTCCTGAAGAGCATATTTGTTCCCCTGATTCCTAAGAATTCAGAGGTAGTGTTTAGTCTCCCTGTGGCTCCTCTTTTTATAAGACAGTATGCCATTTAATGACACAAGGTTCATTCTCCCGAAACTTCACCAAATATGCCACTTTCCTACTCAAAGAACCCTATGTCACTCCTCATTGTTTATAGGATAAACTAGAAAATGCTTTTCATTGGCATCAATGACCCTTCTTATGCAAACTACAATCCCATATTCTCTTATAGGAATATTTCTTTTGTCTATTCGCTGTGTTCGTTGGTACATGACATAATTCTCTCTACCCTAAAAGAGAAGCAACAGAAGCTCTGCTATGTTGACTTCTATACATCCTTGAAGGCTCAGCTTAAGGCCCTTTACCACAAATGCACTCTGACTTCCTATAGTTATTATTTGATATTCATCGAGTTAGAGGACCATGGACTCCTAAACATCCTTGGAAACATGTCTGGACCTCAGTTTTCCAATGAGTGAGTTGAGATAATTTTTATAGTTATCAAACTCCAAGATCCTATGATCCTATGTGCTATACTACATGTGCAGCTGAAGGGATAGGAGTCTCTAGAACAAACCAAACCAAACCAAACCAAACCATGATCCTTTGCACATGTGAGCAAACACACACACAGGCGTGCACGCATGCACACAACATTTCAGTAAAGAATGCAATGAGCTATGTTCCAAAGAAATTAATGTGCTGACACCAGGACTTCAGCGCTGGCTGTGGATTTGGAAAGAACACACAGGGGAATGGGATGATGGTGACAGCCATGAACCAGATCCAGCATTCCATAAAACTTAAAGCTGAAGTCCAGAACCGACTTAAACTTTTGAAAAACACTGTCAATAAAACAGACCTATGGTCCCCTTCTCTGACTCCAGTGATCTCTCCAGTCTCCTGTCCTCACTTCCCGCTGAGCACACTGCCTCACTGTGAGGCCTCTGAGCACTGCAGTCACCATCTCTCAGGTTTTACAGACCTCTTTGACTCCCTGAATCATCTCCTTTTCCTTAGGAATCAGTTTCCCTTTCTGCTGCTTCTCTGTCAGCTGTGAGATGCACTCCAACACCTGGTGATGCATAGCTGGCCCTTCTTCGCACACTTGAAGAGGGAGTAAAGAAGGTTTGTGCAAGTCCGCCTCTCACACTGCACATGAGGATCTGGGAGGGACGGGGCTGTGTTGTGCTCACCATTTTGGCGGAAGCACTCTGGCAAACTTGGTGTATTTAGGACAATAATTAAGCCACAGTATTTCAATCCGTGCCATATTTGGAGTAAGAGTTGCGTTAAAAACCAACAAGGAGGACTGAATCAGTTATGAAATCCTACTCTGTGACCAACAGAGGAATGGTTCCTTTATTTAGTCACATAAAGGGTGACCTCTCACCTGGACAAAGGCAAGTGGAAGACACAGGGGAAATGGGACATGAGCAGTGTAGTCCAGTATGTAAATGAGTGTCAGACAACTACCACTTAATATGATGCTCACGTGCCCTCCATCAGGCGGTACACTGAAAACTCAGCATGGGACTCTCCCAACCCTACAAGAGAGGTTTTATTTTTGTCCCATATCTCACGTATGAAATTGAAAGGCGAAAACATGCATGTAGCTTGGCCATGGCTGCACTGCTAATAATTGGTAAAGTCAAAATTTGTATCCAGGCTATTTCTACAATAGTCATTGAACCGCTACAGACCTAAGAATTAGGTTGACTTTAGAGGCCTTAGCATATGGAGCTGCAATGAATTTCTTAGCAATTTGAATTTCCCGGTGACAATGATAGCAGGCTCCACTGGTGAGGATGACAGGAATGCAGTGAGACCTTCAAGAGCTACCCCAAATTCTCTGCTGGTGGCTTGGGGTCCCTATGTGTATCTTTTCTCTCCAAATGAAATGTAAGATTCTTGAGGATATGGATGATGTCTTATCATTTTCCATGTCCTTTCCATACAGTTCCATGTACATAGTAAGCACAAGTATTTGCTGGTTGGTTTTGAAATACTTTCCCCCGGTGAGCCTTTCAGAACGGGCCGATTATCTCTCCTTGTGATGTTGAGCATGAAGGCATCTGAACAGATTGATGGCTCCTAAAGCTCCCTTCCAGGGCTCTGATTTGGTAGGGACAAAAATAGACAGGAAAAGCACTAACACCCTTATGTCCCTCTGTGGCACAGCTGGGGAGTGCTGTGCCAGGATTTCTGATTTTAAAGGTTGTGTTTAAAAAAAAAAAAAAAAAAGATAAAAGGAAGCTCTGAGCAATTCTCAAAATGGCTTATTGATCATGTCACTGGGGCCTTCTAAACTCTACCCTGGATACATAGTTGGTGTTGGGAAAAGAAGCTGCCCTTTCTGGTGGCCTCGAGGATGTAACAGACATAACAGCAAGCTGTCTAAATATTTCTAGACTATGACATTCCAAGACAAGAAGAACGGAGCAATCATAAAGATTTTACCAAACAATTGTTAGTTAAGAAGAACACATCTGAAAAATAACAGGAGGATTGGGGTAATGGTTCTCAAATATCAACTAGATTGCTGGAAACACTTTGAAATAATTATGTTGCCTCCAAACAATGGCAATTTGGTATTATAAATAGCACAGTATAATAGTTTTGAAGCAAAAACTGTGGGGGTCACTTAGCAATTGACTTCTACACTTGGATGTATTATTGTTCTCTTTTTATGGCTAAGTCAAAGTACAAAAAGTATCTTTGAGTCATGAAAAGAAAAGTGTAGAATAATGATAATAACCCTCAAAGTCTACTCTTGACAATTTAAAAATAGTACATTATACATAACCATTTTCACCCAATGGCAAAAACATGATTTGACGAAAAGAGAAATCTATGCCCTTGTTTCACTAGAAAAATGATGAGACTCTATCAAGTCTTTGAAAACATCAAATGATCCTATAATATGAAGTGTGGTTGATTTTAAATTTATATTTTACCCTTATCGAATAAGACAGACTCTAATGTCCAAATAAGCCATGTACAAATTAGAAGCCACTGCAGCTTACCAGCTGCCCTTCTCCAAACCCCAAAGCTGTCCTGGCCCCACCAAAAACATTCACTTCCTATGACCTGATTCAAATCAATGTGCTCAGTTCCTAGGGCCCCTTCTGCCAGGATCTAAGCACATTGTCATGGCCTTAACCTAGCTGTCACCTGGAGCACCACTGTCTAGGAATATTCATCCTTGCAGTCTCATGAATGCATCTCAGTTGCCAAAGCATGGATTTCTCTAGCCTACTCCTATCCGTAGCCTGTTGACTTGCCTTCTGCTCTCCTGTTAGAAATAACCAGTGTTAGGGCATAAGGAGGCTCACAGTTCAGAGCTGCCAATAACGAATGTTGGGCTTTCTGTCAATTTAAAATGTCCTGGTGGGCTGTCCTGTGGTCCTTTGTGATATTGTTTCTGAAAAGAACCATGAAGAATTGTAACCACCTAATTTTGAATTAGATACCCACAGCATACCTCACTCCTAGTCTAGAGACCATGCATAATAATACTCACTCAAAACAAGCAGCAGGAACTGAAATTACAGAATTGAAAATATTCCACCAGGGGAAGAAGAGGAGGTAAAATATTGAGAATGTATAAAGAGAAAGCCTGCTGGCCAAACAAAAAATTAAGAAGTCTTTTCGGTGAAACTACTGGCTAACAATGCTGTCATGAGAATCTTATGAAATGCTTACATTTCAGGCTAACTCATGCCAGAGTCCTCCAAGGGCTTAGGAAATTATTATGAGAGTACAGTATCTGTTGTATTTAGAATGTCCTCTCAGCTTTAGGCTACAAAGCATGTCAACACTGCTCATTGGCAGTAACCAAGAAGCAAGAAAGCAAACAACAACAAAATCACTCATAATTCTTCTTCTAAAAGAAAAGCACTCTGGTGAAAAACAAAAATAAGAAGACAAGGGCTCAGCGCTAACCTGGCTGGAATTGAAAGGGACCCATTTAGGGTCCCAATTGTGTAGAACACATGAACTCAAGACCAAAGGATCTGGAAGCCATTCCACTTTGACTTAAGATTGTAAGCGTGTTTGTGCTTCATTGTGGAAGACCTTGGGGGGTCTCCTTTCTCTGCTTAAAATGTGGGGGTCATCAGTAATGGAAATTAACCTCACTGACTGTGAGGTTAACAAAGACAAGGTAGTAGATGCCAACCAAGGGCCAACAAATTACCCCGGAGCCTTTATTTTAGGGCAGCAAGATGTCACTCTGGGGGATTTTTCTATCAGCCAAAGCATACCTACCTAGACCTTTGTAGATGTGACCTTCAATTAAGGCAACGATTTCCTCATTACCCATTTTCTACAGGCTTATTTTACAGAGATACTCCCAGGGAGCTGGAAATGGGAAGGAATAAGAAAAGGTATTTTTAAACCAGAATAGTCATTATAGTCCCAGAGCAGAAAGGTGGACTGTTTGAAAGCTTTTATAAAACTTTATTTTATTTGTACTGTTTTCCAAGGGCAGCTTTCACAAAAGGTTGTGGTGGTCAAAATTACAGCAAATATATCTTTTGTTGGATAGAGGAAGAAACTCCACTCCCAATCCCCACTTGTGCATTGCACCAGCATGTGGCTGAGGTATATTTTTATGTTAGCAACAAAACCCACCTCTTGGACTTCACAATATTGAGACTGTTTGCTGTTGCCACAGCTTAATCAGTATGATTCTATCCAATATCTCTATGAAGAATCAGAAATTGCCCAGAAGCCTTCTGTATCAAAAGCATGGTACTCCCTGTGTGGACCCTGCAAGCTCATGAAAATGTTGGCAATTAAGCTCAAGACTGAGAAATACTCTGAAAAAATACCTTCAGTACCTCTGGTACTGAAGCTGGGGATAACATTAAAGAAGGTCCACTGCCAAAATGTGTCATGATTTGTCTTCCGCCAGACCTACTGCCATCCTCGCTCCATTCTTGATCCTTTTTCCAGATCTAGGAATCAAGGAGCAGAAATTCAGATTGTAGCACATCCTGTTTCCCCTAGCAAAGGTACCCAGAAAGGCAGGATCTTCCCAGGAAGATGAATAAAGAGGAACAACCATGCTTTGACTCACATTTGTTCAATAAATCATTCCCTTGAATTTTTAATTTAGTTTCTTCCCAGAGATTCTTCTTGAAGCACACACTCCTGCTCTCCACTGACTAGAAATGCACACTTGCCTCATACTTGAGAGAAACCAGGGGAAGACTTTGGACAGCGAGACTCTGTGTGTGTCCTGTGGTTTCTTTGTTTTCTTTTGTTTTGTGGTGTTGGCCATCCCTTGCCATTCCTCCCATAGTGCATTATTTTATTCTCATATTTCTTCCCGAGAGCTACAGTGCATGCAGAGAGACTTGGGATGTGGCCTTCACGTTTGCTTCAGCATGTTGCGGTCTATGTGAGGGGCACAAACTATTCAGAAAGGAAATATGCTGAAAGGCTTCCAAACAGCAGCTGTGTGGGTGCATGCCCCACACGTGGCCTCCCACGATATAGCGGAGGGTGGCAAGCCCACTCTCCTGTTGATTTTTTTAAAAAGTAGAATCACTCAGCTTTGCAACTGAGGAAGTCCTGAAAGATCACTTAATTCAACACCTGCCTTTTACAGATGAAAATGCTGCGAGCCCAAAGGAATGAAGCAAGTGGTGAATTTCATAGTGTCGTGTTGCTTCAACATCCACTTTGTCTAGAAGTTAGACTTTCTCATACCAGAAGCAGGGTTCAGGAGTCCTTGATGCAGTTGCTAGCTCTGTACCCTCTCGGTTCCCTGAGGTGGTTGTTGAAGAAGAGATCCACCTGAAGCATCCTCAACTTCTCTCCAGACAGCTGGTTACAACCCAGCTGGTGGCCCATAGATCCCCACACCGTGAATGGGGTGCTCTGCAGGCCTCCCTGGGGCTCATGCCCACCTGCTCCAGACTCACCAGTGTGAACTCCATGTCAGGAACCTGCCTGGTAATGCCCCAGGTCCCAGGGAAGACTCTGGCCATGGGTCTCTCCTGTTTCTCTAGTTCCTCATCTGCTGGTGGGCCATGTGTGTCCTTACAGCTCTCCCTTCCTTTCCAACTGCTCCTGTACACATGGCCCTCTTCTCATGGGGACCCACAAGCACTAACATGCTTATTATTCTGTGTGTTTGCTGAGCAGCCTCTTCCAGGTCTCACCTGACTGACGCACCCAAAGCTCACTTCCCTCCTGCTCAGTGCCCTCTTGGAAAGGGGTCCTCTGCGTAGGAATAAACTGAACACGGGTCAGAGTAGATCCATCAGTTACTCACGCACCAGGCTGTTCCACAGGTAAAGAAGAACCTCAGGAAAGACGTACTCTACATAGCCACGAGCACCTCTGCAGGAGCCCCATCTCTCCAGGGAGATTCCTCAAGACCCGCTGGGAGGAAAACAGCACAGAGAATGATATTTAGAAATGCAGTGAGTCTTGGCAGAGCCAGATCTGGACTCCCAACACAGTGCTGAACAATTAGGTAGTGCTGTCTGCTGTATGCGTTCACAAGTGAGACCTCTGATACGGTGCCCATCCTCATTTAAGCATGTGTTTTAAGTTTTTCCAAAAAAGGTCATATTTTTGTAAAATAAATAAATAAGTGAACTAGCACTACAGGCATGTGTGGACCTGTTCCAAATATAGCTCAATACAGACAAGCAATTATTTTGTTCCAAGAGTCTTAATACAGCTCAAGAAAACAGACCACGTGAGATTTGCAGTGGAAGAGACTATCACAAGCCTTTCCTTTTATACTGTAGCATGGTGAACTCCCCTGGAGTCCGCCAGCCTCGCTCCCTCAAAAGGTTTACCTTTGTTAACGCAACGCTTACTGTCCTAGAAATGACTCTTAGGCTGAGTGTGTGTGGCAAGCTCTCCAGGTCTTCACTTCCCCCTCAAAGGTAGTTTAGGGTTTCTGGGCCCAGTGGTGTACCCTGACACTGATATACATAGGTTCCTTATTCCAGCAGAGTCGTGAGAACATTCCAGAAAGTTCCTTATTCCAGAAGAACAACGAGAACATTCTAGAAAGTTCCTTATTTCTAAAAACCTTCCCCTCTTGGTTAGCAGTGACACCTAAAATGGGTTAAGTAGTGGATTCTTCCAATAATAAATTTCTTTCTAGGCCTTTGTTAGAGGACAAGGAGGAGGTAACAAAAATTAGGGACATATACCCAAAAGGAGATGGAATTAAAAATAAACTCTCACATGCATTATCATTTTATTGACAACTAACCCAGAATGAATTACTAGCCTTAGATTTTGAAATAAAAGCTATAGACACATGCTATTTTCTACAGTTGGACATTTAGATAATAAGAAAAAATAGACTAAAAACAAAGCAAGACCAAATCAACTCCACATATGAACATAACCCATAAAAACTAAGAGCCAGAAGTTTCATATATTCTCATTTGAAAATAATTAACAATAATAAAGGAGCAGACTACGGTGTGTACTGTCAGCTTTCCCCTTACCTCCGGTCGTACCATCCATAGACCTCTTCTTTCTCCTATTGCCTCTCTGCTTTCTGTCTCTAGTTAGTCCTGTGCCTGCCACCATATTGGGCTAATAAGGATGACCTATCTCCTGGATGGCCAGCTGGTTCAGGACTGGGGATATCATTCGTATTCCAAGAGGAGTAGATCAGAATTTCATTAAGATAATTGCGTACTCTAGGAGAGAGCACCCTGCCACCTCAGTAGTTTCTCTTTGATCATAACCCCAAGGAACACTTAAGTGTGGAGCTGCCATTACCACCTTTGACACTTCCTAGAGGGGCCCTGATTGAGAATGAAGCCAACTTAGATGAATCCCAAATGATGTCCTACTGATTGGCATCAATTGAACCTTTGGTTCCCACCGTGCATGAAGCAAAGTCTGCCCAGTTATGACCAATAAATCACTTGTTTGTTTAACTTAATCCAGGTTGTGTTTCTTGACATGCAACCAACAAACCCTGCCTACCACTCTCTCATGTGTCTTGAGATGCTTCCTCTTAAATGTAATGTGAAAGTTGCTGTCTTATGTCTACATAACAAGAGATGTTTCTCTGACATTATCAGGACTCATGTCAAATACATAGATATCAGAGTTAATCTACTCAAGATGGATAACTCTTTTGAAAGCCAGTGCAGATATTCTCAAAACAAGGTCCAAAGAATCTCAAAAATCAAGGAGAGAAGAGCTTGATTTGGTAGATAACATAAAATGTGACTTTATTCAACTATGTCTGGTCCATGCCTCAACATCACCACTAAATCTGTGAAATCACAAACGGGTTTTTAAAATCCAGAAAAAGAACTCAAGTGAAGAATGTGCCTTTGCCACCAGACTAAGCATAATAGCACCATATGAATTTAGATGCTATTTGACCTCATAAGGCACAAAACAATGGAAATTACCATGAATTTTTAAAAGGAGAGACCAATCGTGTTGTTCGAACTCATTGTATTATAAGGTTGTAATTTCACCTACTTTGAGATACATACCCAAATTTAAATTATTCGTTTCCCATATTCATTGCATTGCAGAGTTGCTGCACTGCTGCTACATTTGAACTCAGTGTGCCTCAGTTGGCCTGGTGTGAGGGGGTGAAATAATGATTTTAAAGGATAGTAATCCCAGGTCTGCTTTGAACTCTGTAAGGCAAATTATCATTACCAAGTCCTGAGGTCCACTTGTTTTTCTTTGTTTTGTTTTGTTTGCTTTGCATTTCAAAATACAAACCAAAATATTTTGCTTTATCACCCGTCACATTACAACTTTGCCTTCTCAACTTTTGCATTTCTATTCTTTTCAGTTTCTACAACTAAGATTTTTCCTCCACAAATGAAGAAGAGAAAGGCCAGGAGTACCTTTTTACCAAATATTTTCCCTCGCTGTCTAGATTGCTGTTTATCATCCCCGCTGGACTGTTCATACCATCTGAGCAGGAGAAAAATGTGCCTGCAGAAAAAGTAACTTCTTGTGCTAATAGTCTGAAGGGTTCGTCAAGTACAAAAGTTCCAAAAATGCCTGTTCTGCTCTGCATCACTTCCTCATGTCACATAAGCTTTTGTGGGTTAGAGCAAGTCCACCGAGGCAGTATGTTGTATGGCTAAAATCAACTAACAAATATGAATTTATCACCTCTTACATAAGAGGTAAGGTACTGTAACCATCTGCTAGCTTGACATAATAAGTTGAAGGAAAAAGCTTTACTGAGAAGAATGCCCACTGCTAATCTACCCAGCTCATTTGATTCCTCTATGTCGCTGTGAAAATATGGAAAATAATGATGTTGAATCTAGACTTTACAAAACAGAAGAAATGCTTTAGTTATATTTCCTATGAATTATCCAAACCTGTTGTAATTCCCATGAATTATCCACCTCGCAGTGTGTGGACTTTTCCTATAGGCTCTATGTGAAAGCTTTAAATTTTCTTGGCCATCTCTGGGAGGATAAAGGACCAAGAGGATGGGAAGAGAAAAGAAAGGTATTATTGTCACAAAGAGCTATTTGGAGAGACACTTCGCCTGCCCAACATGAGACACATTCATTAATTTGTTGGAAATAATAATCAGAAGAATTCCTCTTCTCATAAAAGCATTTACTGAACACCTACATTGAGTAACTCAAGCTGAAATAATACTGGTAGTATTATTATATTACTACTTCATTATTATATTACTACTTCACTTTGTGCGTGTCATGAGTAGCCAGCCAGAATAACTTTGCTAGGAAAACATGTTTTTTGGAAAATGCGCTCCATGCTCATATTGTCAACATACAAAATTATCAAAACAATAGCAAAAATAACAGCAGCCTCTCTGATCAGCAGGGTCATCCACTTCAATTTTCACTGCTCTCTGGAAACCTTCCCCACCTCTCCTCTACCGCGACTCTAACCACATGAAGTACTTCACCGAGAAAATGGAAGCGTAGAGAGAAACTGCCCCCAACCAATGCACAACAATTACACCCGCGAGCTCTGCTTTTGCTCCTGCTGTCCTGCTTCATGCAGGGGGGATCTGTCCGTCTGAGCTCTAGACTGCATCTCCTCTTGTCTTCTCAGGTAATTTCTACATTGTGCCTTAATCTCAACATTTCCCCAAACTAGGCTCTGTCTATCCGCGTTTAGAATGTCCAATAGTCGCCCATCTTAAAAGCCAATGAAAAATCAACTTCCTTCCACATCTCTCCTTTCTAAAGCTATTGTTTCTTTCCTCCCCTTCCGTGGAAACTTACAGAGAGAATTACCTTTATTCCCTGACTCTGTACCTTTGTCTATCATTGGCTCCTTGGCCCATTCCAATCTGGCCTGTAATCTTGTTCTTCTGCACTCCAACAAAATCTCTCACCAGCCACCACACCACTAAGTCCAGTCCATTTCAGTGCTTTATTCAGCCAGGACTGTCGATGTTATTTGTTATTGTTTGTCACTCAAAGGCCTGTTTGCTAAAGGCTTTGCCTCTGACCTGTGGCTGTACTGGGAGGTGGTGGAACTTTCTGTATGTGAGGCTTACTGGAAGGAAGTTTGGTCATGGGTGTGTGCCATGGGACCAAGTGACTATAGACTGAAACTTCTGAAATGATGACCCAAAATAAACCTTTTCTCCTTCTGAGTTGGTTACCTCAAGTATTTTGTCAGAGTAGTGGAAAGCTAACTAATGCAATATTCAACTCTTGTCCAGAACTTCCTTTTGGAAACTTACCTTCTATTTAGCTTTTATGGCAATATACTTTGCTGGTTTTCCTCCTTCCTCTGCAGCTGCTCACCCTCCAGGCCCTGCGTCGACTCATTCTGACAATCCAGCTTTACAAGTTCTTCAATTCCTTGCCCTTGGTCTTTTTTTTTTTTTTTTGTACCAGGGATCAAACTCAGGACCTTGCACTTGTAGCAGCACCACTGAGCTAAATCCCCAGCCCTCCCTGCCCTTGGTCTTCTTTTCCAATTCCCTCAACAGTTTCACCCATCTCTTCCATCTCAATTACTATTGTCTATAGATCAGTGACTCATGAACTTAAAATCTCCAAGCCAAATAACTCTGCTACCTTCTTGACTTGTTTGATTGCCTCAGAGGGACTAGAAGCTGACCCAAGACTCAATAAAGTTCACGGTCTTCCTTCCAAACTAGCCTTCTCCTAGTGTCCTTTACCTACATAAAGGCTCTCACAGCCCACTGAGTTATGAAACCTTGACTCCTTCACTGCCATACACCTGACCTCCTGTCCTGTCCATCACACTTTTGAAATGTGTTTTGCATGCATCTTTTCAGGGTCCACTGCCAGACCTTGTGCAACACCCTGTTTAGATTCTACTTCAGCTACTTCACATCCGGGCCCTCACCTCTTCCCTTACACTTCTCCTATCCCATTCTCCATGCCACAGCCAGTAGTCATCTAAAAAAACACAAAACACAATTAAATCCTTGAAGGATAAATTAAACAATCCTTAACTGCATTTTAGGGGCCTTCATTTGATATATTAAGAATCATTTTTATTGACCTCTTTCAAAATTCCTTAAATTTTTAGTTCTCTACATAGCACTATGATTAAATTTTAACACTGTTGAAAATTTAAAGGTCATCCTATTTGAAGATAGTCTTTTAGAAATGTGACTGTGTTCCCTCTAATGATCTTGTCATTGCTTTGCTGAGTGTTTCTCTTGGTTATTATTAATTTAATACTCTTAATTTAAAAGTAACTCACTAAAGGCAGAAAAATATAGTTATTTTTTTCAAAGGAGTAATGTACAGTCTTCAAAACCTAACCCCTACCGAGAAACATTTGGAATTTACCAACATGATTCCAAATTAAGCATTTTCCCCCTTTATCTTGCTTGTTAGGAGGTGCACTGTCTTATAAAAACTTCGCATTTTAACTAAGTTTTAAAATGTTAGGTGAAAGTCTCTTCTCCAGTATTTGAACATTTTCAAGGTAAGTTTTAAAAGGCTAAACACAAAGAATCAAAAACTAAAGCTATGTGTTTACTTTCTGTTCCTCTGCCAATACAAACTAAGAAGACAGCCACCATGCAGCCCACTGACACATTCTGTATGACAGTCATTTGAAAGAAATGCCATTTTAAGAAAAGTATTTTCAAGAATACTTGAAATCCAATTTTTAATATTTTCCCAGTTTCACTCCTTCCATTCTTACATTTCAAATGTTGGTTAGCTCCTACTGAAAATATGTCGTTTTATTGCAGTGCTGAAATACATGGGTTTGATGTTTCCAAAAAAAAAAGACTATATTTGATACAGTTTTGGACTACCAACCTGAATCTCCATATTGCATTAATCTGAAGTACTCTAAGGAAGTTAGTGGCTCAAACGGCCTTTGGGGAGCAATGGATCTCATCTTATTTCTGACAAATTGACGAGGGCTTGATGAAAGGAAGGGAAGGAACATTTAGCGTCCAGGCCATTGTTAGGAGGCCTAGGCCTCCCTCCCATCTGGGCATGAAGGTCAGGCCGGCAGGGCAGACTGGGAACGCAGGCGGTGGGTGAATCTTTCCTCAGGTGGAACTTGGGTCTACCTAGCCTGGGGGTTGGGGTATCAGAAGGAGTGCCATGTTCTTGGGACCAAAATAAAATCAACCTAGGAATACTGCCACATGGCTTTTTCTGCCTATCACATGTTCTCCTATAAAGTCGGTCTGTCTCCCTCGCTGGGGAGTTGCAGAAATCTAAAACTGACCCTTTCCACCGCTGAGCGGAATCCAAGAGCAGAAGAGGTTGTTAGCAAGGACAATTTGCACTGTGCTGCAGCACCAGCCGGCAATTATCAATCAGCGAGGAGGGCTCCAGTACCCAGTACCGTGTGGGGAAACCCAGGAGGGTAAGAAAGCCACAATGAGCTAAAATCAAAGGCAGGACTTCAACATCCCTCCCCCAGAGTACACAGTGCATGCCTTATTAGTTGGTTGGGGAAAGGCGCTCTGCATGTGAGCGGCAAGACAGGCGTTTTCTGCGCCCGGGCTGCGGGCGGAGCCCTTCCTGGGGAAGGCGGAGGGAGCAGCCTCGCGCGGCTCCCGATCCGCTGGGCGCGGCCGCGCCCCCTGCCGCCCTTCCCTCCAGCCTAGCGTCAGGGCCGGCCCGGCCCTCGCTGCTCCCTCCCGCCTGCGCCTGCCGCGTAGCCCAGCCGGGGAGGAGCGCCCCGGGCAGGCGGCAAAGGCTCGCGGCGTCCCCAGATGGACAGCGGGGCGCAGCGCCCGAGGGCGCCCCTCCTCCTGACCCAACCCCGTCCTTCCGCCGCACCCTCTGAGCAGAGACCCCTGGCCAACGTCCCTAGACCTCGTGTGCCAGCCCTTGGAACCAGTGGGAGCCAGACCGTTAGCTGCGTACACACAGCGCGGTTCCCAGAAGGCTGCGTGCGACCTTTTCACCTCTCCGACGGCCCTTCCGAGGGTCCCGGGAGTTTGCCCCGGGGCTGCCTGGCTGGCGGCAGCGCTCTGAGTGTCCCTTGCATTGTCCTTGCTGTTTTGTATTTGCACAAGGCAGCAGCGGTTGGGGAAAGCCCTGGGGGGACCGGGCAGGGCGCCGGAGGAGGCGCCGCCGTGCGAGTTGGGGTGGCGGGCGGGGTGCGCCCTGGCCTTTGGCCCGGAGCGGGCACTGTGGGGACCCTGCCCAGACCACCTCCCGCCCGACCCTCTTCCGCCTCCCGCGGGACGCACGGACACGGGGCCCTCGATCCCCGCTCACCCTCGGGGCTCCCCGGGCCCAGAGGAGAAAGCTCCAAACCCCGGGAATCGGTGACCCTTGCAGCGCCCGGAGGGCACCCGGGCGCCTCGGCTCGGGCGGGGGCCTCGGCTTTTCGCCGCCGCAGCCGGTGTCGGGCTCGGAGGTGCGGCTCGCCCTCCAGCCCGGCTCTTTCCTCTTGGCCCTGAGGGTCTCAGGGACGCGGGCTGCGCCCCGCCCCGAGCCTGGCGCTGGCCGGGTGAAGGCTGGCAGGGGCTGGCGCGCTCCTCGCCGCCCGGTGCGGGCCCGGGATGTGGAGCTGCAAACGGCAGCTGAGGTCCGGCCTCCGCGAGCTGCCAGGCTGTCCCCGGGGTCCGGGGCTCGCCCCCGAGGTGGCCCCGTCTCGATGCCCCCTCTGAGGCACGCACGCCCACGCGCCAGACCCCCGGAGATCCCCACGGAGAGAGACGGGCGACAGGGACCGCAAGCCCGGGGAGACTCGTCCTCCCAGGCTCGCGCCTGCAACTCCGGGCGGGCCTGAGCGGGGAGGGG
>NW_004624805.1:8438439-8610916 GCF_000247695.1 Heterocephalus glaber
ATTTTTTTTTTCCTGGAAATTGGCTTCGGTTCGTGTCGCCCTCCTTCCTCCTCCTCCTCCTCCTCCCAGCATTTTTTTTTTTTTTTTTTTGAGACATGGCCCGGGCCGTGGCTTCTGAAAGAGGAACAAGTGTGGGAAAAGGGAGAGGAAGCCGGAGCTAAATGACAGGATGCGGGCGACTTGAGACACAAAAAGCGACGCGTTTCTCTCGGATCGGGGCATTGCCTCGCTGCTCTCCCTTCCCCGGGCCGGACTGAGGGTCTCGCGGAGCCGGCGGAGTTGGGGCGCTGCGGATCCCCGCGCCCTGTGCCCGGCGTTTCCCGCTCGCTCTCCTCTCGCCCCGGACCGGCGCAGCCAGGATGGACGCGCGGCTGCCGCTGCTCTGCGCCGCGCTCGCCCTCGCCCTCGCCCGGGCCGGCGCCTTCCGCAACGGTGAGTGACAGCGGGGCGCGTGCGGCCGCACGGCCGGGCAGCCAGGGTTCGGCTCCCGCTGGGGCCCGGGACCTGCAGAGCTGCACGGGGAAGCGGGAACGACCACCCACCTCCCCGGCCAGGCGAGGGAAACTTTGATCCGGGCGGAGCAATGAAGACCTAAGATCGCCTGCTTAGGGCAGGAGGATGGCAAGTTCCCGGGCTTCCCCCGAAGTGGAGCTGCCCTGCGCCCCTGACAAGTGGAGCTGCTGCCTCCCCACCTCGGCGCACCAATTATCTTAATAACGCTTCCTCCCCAAGGCAATTAGATGAGACTCCCTTTCAAAAATCGGGTGGCTGTTGGAAGTTAATGAACACTTCCCCGGGAGAACTTCCTAGTCGTCCTGCAGCTCCCGGATCTGCTTCCTCCTTAGGGCGCAGGCCGGAGACTCGGCTGGTCTGGTCGGTGGCTGGAACTCCCTCCCTCCCTCCCCGCCTTTGTAAACCGTGCCTGCTCCGCCCGGAGTATGAATGAAAGTTCCACAGAGTGAATAAAGGACTCTGTGGCATACGATGCCAGGCACCAGGATATCTGAAATCCCTAACCTGGTTGCAGTTTCCACTTCAAACCACTCAGTGTTAAGGGAATGCAAGACTGGGCTGGGGTATAAACAGTACCACGTAACCTAAATAATGTGTTTAAAAATGTGATGTGGTTGTACGCATGTTTGACTAACTGTAAAGTAGGGGAAGGTGAGGGCATGAGAATATCTTTACTGTAAATCTTCAGCATTGTTATTAACTTATGATCAAATATTTACTTTTGTCTGGCTTAGATTTCAGTCAAAGTAGTTAGAAGAAAAGAACATGCACTACTTGCTGTAGTATATTGTTTTAATAAGAGACTGCAAGTGGAAGGGCTTACACCCAGGCGAATTTAAATCACTTCTTTATGATGGGGGTTAATCTCTCTAATGTGCTTTTTCATAATTTAAGCAACAGATTTCCTCCAACAGGTACCAAGCAGTGTTCTAAAAGATGTGCAAAAAATATTTGTGAATGTGAATAGAGCTCAATTTATTAATGGACTTGCGTTGGTGGCATCTTTCTATACTCTGGCAGGGAAGCAGAAATGCTCAAAAATTGTGAATGTGGAGTTCAGTTCATTAATGAACCTGAGTTGATGGCATCTTGCTGTAATCTGGCAGGGAATAAAGTAGCACTCTCGAGCTCCAGTGGTTAGAGTTTGGAAATTACAGTAATCCACCCTCTCTCCTGCAGAACTGCTCGGAAGACCGCCACAGCGGGGGTGTTCACAGGATGGATTTGGAAGCCAGTGCAAAATGCTTTGGAGATTTTTGCTCTGAACTCCACAAACACGTATACTTATACACACACTCACACACGCACACTTCTTAATTTCCCTAGCAGAAATCTGGGGAATGCTGGGGGAATCTGGGCTCCAGTCACAAGCCTGCCTAGCTAAAGCCATGCTACTCTGCTTGAAGCGGCCGGGGCCAGCCCCTGCCTCTGTGAGTGAGCAGTCCTCTTAAAGCCCTGTCCACCTCCTGCAAGTACCAGTGTCTGCTAAATTAATTCATTAACCTTATTTAGAACTAATGGTCCAGAGTCATTAGAAATTGCTCTTTCTTAATCAACTGTTAGAGAGATTTAACAGAGCCAGGGAGTCTAGCAGTCCACATTATCTTATTACACTGTCACTTTCTCAGAAGTCACAGATTAAAGAGCTCTGGTGTGGTACCAAGTCTACCTAAATGTCTTCTGAAGTGACTCTTGTCGAGTGACTGGGGCCAGTGCTGTTTTATTTCACTCTCCTAACAGATACCAGACACTGCCGTGATGTTTGTACAGAGCTGCAGGAGACTTAATGAGACGGGGTTACTTTTCCAAGTTTTCTGCACATTTAAAATAATGCACACGCTTCAGCAGAATCATGGAACTGAGTCCAGGGTGGTCAGGCTGAGAGTCTGAATGCCAGTTGCAGTATCATTTCTTCTTGGCAAACGTAAAGCTTTTAAAAGCCAGTGCAGAGGGAACCGGTATCCGACTACCCCCAGTCTCAGAAACAGTCAGGCGACTAGCAATTGAAGAAAACAGTATAATTTACATTGTCTTCTTTTTAATTTATGGGAAATGACTTCTGTAATGCATGTTGCTTTATGCATTTTTGATGTGCACTTCATCTTTCATTTCCATTTGACCTGGTTTTCCTGTAATAAAATTCTGTAGATTTATAAATTCATGCTGAGAGCAAAGAATGCCATTCCCTTTCCACAGAGAATCTACTAGGTGCAATATTAAAATCTATATATACCATTACTGAATATTTGTGATTGATAGGCTTATATATCTCACTGCTTTCATACCTGTTTCTCTTACATAGTTTATGTACCAAATTCATGTTGCTTAAAATTAAGCACCAGGAAATGCGGCAGCATTTCAGGCTGAGGCCCTCCAGTATGAAATCGATCATAAAAAGTGACAATGGGGATCTATGCTGAACAAGAAACCAGCCCACAGACGGGTTTCTCTGGCGCTCAGCGCATAAGTTCGGCATTTCATTTGTTAAAATAAAGGCTCCAAACTGGTTAGCGCGCCTTCCCCAGAATGTGAGAATGTGTCTCACCATATGTGATACCCAAGACCTCACCACGGTGGGGGTTTTTTCACTCCAACATTTAGGTAATTAGAATTAATGCTGCATGGCTATTTATTTTTCTTTCTGCCCCACTGCTTTGATCTGCTCTCCAAGCCTGAGCAACTTAGAGACGTAAAGCAGAATTATTTCTGCTTCACCAGCTATACTTTGTTCCCCCTTGATTTGGATCTCAGGAGCAGAGATAACTCAAAATCACTCAGATTTATGGGCAGATAAAACAACAACAACTAGGGGGAAAAACTCTGGCTTTAGGCCAGTCAGAGTCTTGGGAGACAGTACTAACCGGCCAGTGACAGCCCGGGCTTATCATCAAAAAGCAACACAAGGGGGACAGCATCTCTTAGTCACCTTCCACTTAGAACTTGCTACTTAATGTGATTACACTTCTTGGGGGATAATTAAGTCTAGCAGAAGCTCCCAGGGGACCGTGTTAACATCAATTGAAGGGATTTAATGTTTTTAATGCTACAAGATCTTTTTCTTGAAAGGGGACTTTGGGGGTGGGAGAAAGTCTTCTCAAAGCTCAAGTTGCCTTTCCGGTGAAACTGACCTTCCTGAGATTAAATAGTGTTCCTTGGTGGAGTGCTGTTCTCAGTGCCACCTGGAGGACTAGCGGACCTCTTGAAGTTCCCCTTAAAAAGTTGCAGAATGTTTCCTAAGTGGTAACAATGTATGCCTGAAGCTACACCCCCTAGCAGGTTGTCAAGGAAAGATCTACTAAAATATTATTTTTATTGCAGATAAATGTGGCGGTACTATAAAAATTGAAAGTCCCGGGTACCTCACATCTCCCGGCTATCCTCATTCCTATCACCCAAGTGAAAAATGTGAATGGCTGATTCAGGCTCCGGACCCCTACCAGAGAATTATGATCAACTTCAATCCACACTTTGATTTGGAGGACAGAGACTGCAAGTAAGTGAGAAAGGGTTTGAACAGGGCGCCACAGCACCACCTAGTGGCCACGGGTGTCTACAGGGGGAAACCTGCGCCGTGCAGTATAGAATATAAAGGGATCCAGGAGATTCCAGGCAAGGCCCGATTACATGTCAGTGGCGTGGAAATTAAGTTACCTTACGTGATTTCAGAGTTCCTCAGGCTGATTATATTGAAATATGCAACCTCTCATAGTCTCTCATAGTCTTTTAACACTTTTGGCTTGGAAATCTTTTGTTAAGAAACGTATATGAACAATTCTTTTCTTCCCAGAAATGGTTTGAAGAACTAGAAATGTAAACTCTCTTTTGCATTTTTACCAAATATGATGGGTCACCAATATACACCATCCCAGGAGGGTGAGGTTGGATATTGTAAAAACAAATCTATGGCACATTTTAGGGTTTAAGAACAGTATTTATCTGATTGAGTTTAACAAGAAAAAAGCAAACTACTCTTGAATAAAGTATATAGGGTCAGTTGGATGAGCTTTTCAAACAATAGGCCAGTGATTGAAAGACTTTTGTAAAATTCTAGAGAACAATTGTCAAGGCACAATCAATATGGGATCTCAAATATAAGCCAGATTTTATCCAACTGCATTAGTCTTGCTAGCTCCTTCTATTGCTGTTACTAAACACTGATTTATGTCCGATCTCATTATTATGAGACATTTTACCATAGAGACCTTCTAAACTGTATTTCTTCACTTTACTCGAAAACACTGGTGTGTGGATGCTGCTCTCTGCGGAATGGAAATTGTACTTTTACATGGTGTGTGGCAGGCGTTTGCTCATTGCTCTTAATCTCTCCCCAACCACTTATCTGCATTTGTCCACGTGATTCCATCTGCCTCTCTGCCCATGGTCTGGTCTCCAGGGTCTTGAGCCTGAGTATTGATCCCTCACGAGATTTATATACATGTATGTATATACATACACATATGGCTTTATACATACATCTGTACTTCTATTAAAGGAAAATAATCTATTTAAATGTCAATTCTAAAGTGATTTTCAGGGTCTTATGTTTTTGCAGGTTTTAAAAGTTTGGTATAATCATTTACAATGTTATAATGCAGACTTGTTAATTTTCACACACCCATTCCTTTTAGGGAAGAACAGAACAGTATGAAAATGTCCCCACCTGTAGGAAGCACTAGGCAATCTGTTGAGTTGGTGGAGTAAAGTAGCTTTCATGGTCAAGGAAACGAGGTCATCTGATTAACTCAAGATTTTGGTGCCTAAAGAATTAACATAAATCCATAGATTGAAGATCAGTTCCCAAATAATCAGCATATATTACAATGCAATAAAATTATGCTGATTCCAATTTAATTGTTATTCTGTGATTCAGAAGTGCTTTGAGGCATTGTATTGACTTTATAATCTTATGTGGAATTTGCCCTTAGTAGAGTTTTCCAGTGATTGCCAGGAAATAGGGACTTCATTGTATTGTTTTTAAATGTGTGCTGGGGACCAAACCCAGGGCCTCATGCATACTAGGCAAGTGCTATACTGCTGAGCTACACACCAGCTCCTTAATGCGCTTTATGATGGTTTTTACAGTGTTAAAAACCTAGATAACCCCTAGAGAATTGTCTATTTTCTTTCCTTCCTTCCTTCCTTCTTCTTTTTTTCTTTCTTTCTTTCTTCTGCCCTTTCTTTTTCCCTTATCAATTTATTTATGTATGTTTGCCTTTTGACAGTGCTATGGGAGATACTGTAAAAAAAAAAAAAAACCCAAAAAACCTCTGGTTAATCATGATCAAGAATAAGGTGTTATTAGATTTTAGTAAACTCATATTTACTAATTCCTGATCAGGAAATCCTGACCAGGCAAATGTGTCATAGAACGGAGACTCAGAAAAGTCCTTAGCTATGAGCAGCAGTGAGTACACTGGTGAGTGTTTAACAACTGGCTCTTGTGAGAGGGCGTCCAGCTCCTGATTTATAACACTGGCCGCATCCATGGGGACCCATTAAGGCCGGTGTTGAACTCCCCGTGTGCCGCCCCCATGCACGGACCTGCACAGAGACGTGGGCAGTGGTTCTTGAGAGCTGGTCCCACACAGCTGGAGGGGAAATTACGGCAGGGAACCCCGAGTTGAGTTTCTGAAGAGCCTACAACAGTGCATTACGCTTCGCGTTAAATCATTATTTGTCATCTAATGGTGTGGGATACAGTATGGGGAATTGGAGAAACACCGTTTTGGTTTTTTTGCAAAAATAATAAGGTAAAGGATGATTGTAATTCTATAGGAAGATATTTTTGTGATATCAGCAAGATAGTCAAGACAGTTACAGCAAAAAAGTTTGTTTCTATAGCAATACTATGATGATAAGGACTTTTTGTTTTCTGGTTTTTGTTTGTTTGTGCTATAGAGTTAGGTGATTTCTTCATTGTCACGACTGAAGCTGTTAGCCCTTGAAGGTGCTGTCTCCCACCCACTGTTGACAGATTGATACATTTCGCCTGCTGAAGCCCATGGAGATTAGATTCATGGAAAATACCCTTTTGTTGTCTTTTGAAGCATTACTGCCTGATATTTTTATCAATGAAAATTTTTAAAAAGGCATAGGAAGGCCAGTTTAAGACATTGCCTTTGCTGTCTTTCCAGGGTGATCCGTTTGACCCCCGGTCGTGGTTGAAGGTCACAGTTGAGATGTGTCAAATGTGGCATGATACTTAACCTCCCGTGAGCAGAATCCACAGCCTTAAAAATCTATGCATGGTTAGAATTGCCTAGAAAATTGGAAAATACCAGAAACCCTAAAGAACAAGTTCATAGACTTCAAAGTTTGTATGAGATGCCTAAAAGTATAGCTTTTTGTAATTTATATTGGGCCATTTACAAAAGTAGATGCAAGATGACACCACAAAACTAGGTCCAGTGAGCCACAGTCAGAGAGCTATTGGGCTTTTAGTTATAAGTCCCGTTAAGAGCATGCTGTTAGGGCCAGGGATTTAGCTCAGTCTACCGTGCCTGCCTTGCAAGTGCAAGGTCCTAAGTTCGATCCCTGGTACCAAAAAAAAAAAAAAAGAGAACACGCTGTTCACTTTATTTGGGGTGTTTAATATTTTCCCTGTTTCAGCTATAGTATACATGTAATGGCAGTAGAAATACATGCTATACTGATGTCAAAGTTACTGCTCGTGTAAAATGACAGAACATCTGAGAGCCTTTGAAAAGTTAAAGCTTTCCACCAACTAAGTTATCACTATCATTACATCTTAAACAACTTGGTTATCTTAACAATTGGTTATTGTTAAGACACTGGGAAATATGAAACTAAACATATGTCAAACTAAATATATTGATCCAGTAATGGGAATGATTCCCATATAATACACCCTGCATTTTCTCTTCAATTGGCAGTATTTGTAGAGTCAACTCTCACCATGAGAAAGCTGAAGAAATCAATTTCTTAGCATATTTGCTTATTGAGAAACAGCCTTCAAAGCAAGTAAGCCATCTTCTTTTCTAGGGTGTATGTAGGGTGGATACATAATTACGCAGACCAGCCAAATAATTCTGGCAGGGAAAAATCTTTTAAATTTTTTACTGTTTTGTTTTATAATTATGTAAAAACCATCATTTCACAACTTTAACAAGATAGTATATAATCAGAACTTTTCATGTAGCTGGCAGTAAGAGTGACTTGGTTCATAACTAAACTATCGACTGTACTTTCTAAAATGAGTGTTACTTTCTCACAGTGGCGCTGAAAGGGAGAGTATTTTCCTAAGTTGAATAAATGTGTAAGTTGCTTCTGATAGTTTTAAAATCTATATTGATGCCACCACTCAATTGAGTTCATTATAAACATTGAGACTATAGTAATATGATGCCTTCAGTGCTTTTATTGAACACGACGTGGTGTCAATCAATGAATCGATCAATAGAACAATAGAACAACTGTAGGACTAAGCCCCGGCTAGGATTTCTGGTTAGATGTGGTTATGTTGCTGTAAGAGAGGACACTCGAGAATGTTCTGTAGAAGCTATTGTGAGAACGAGAGGAATAATAGTTTCTCTTTTTTGTCCCACCAAAGTCCTGCATGCTTGAGCAGCCTCAAAACACTGTTAAAATAGAAAAAAAAAAAAAAAAAGGAAAAAATGATGGGCTGTTTCTCCAAAAGAAATATTTGCTGCATATTGCAAATCGTTTTCAGTGTTTAACTGCAAGTTAAATCTTACTTCGCCAAACTTTTCCTCAGTGGAAAGGCAGACATCTTGAGTCTCATAAAACTTTATATCTGTATAATAAACAAGAATGCCATTGATACAGTAGTTAGAATTTATGAAACTTTTCCGGTTTCCCAGCGATGCAAACTCTCGCATGATAATTTATAATGGTTTGTGACAAATAGTGCTGAGCGAAGAGGTGTGTGGTTACATTGAGATCAGGTGTCATCATCTGGGGAACAATAAAAATCTCACAGACATTGGGTTAAAAACAGTGAGAAAATGAATGTGAAGCCCAGAAAAAAGTCCACAAAGGTAGTATTGGGCGGCGGAGAAAACCTGGGAGTGGTTTCTTTGTGACAAGAGGCCGTGTTCAGGGCCTGACTTGACAGTGCTATTTCATAACAGCACACATGCTTTCCTGTCTAAGATTTAGGGTTATAATCTCTTCTTTGTGGAAGCAACAATAGGAGTGTTTTTCCTAATTCAATGCACTCAAAGGCAGATTTCATTTCGCTCCTATAACTTCACATGAAGTTTAATCACAGTTAAATTATAATTAGAGATCATAGTCAAGTTTTGGAATTCTATTAGAGTAAATCACACTTTGTTTCCTTTAATTCTACTTTTGAAAATTACCTAAATTGTTACAGATTTTGAAACACTGTGGATCTCATTTATTTTCATAGACTAAAAATTCACTTGACTGAAAATCAATCTGTCCTTAGTCTCTCAAATCTGATTATTCCTGCAAATGTACTTTTACAATGATCATTTAGTCACTTTTTGGCTATTGGGAGTAAATAAGTTCCTTTTTTTTGTTGTTTTCTTGAGTAATATTATCTGATTTGATCATTTCTTTCCTTTTTTTGTTCACTGTGGGTTTTTTTCTTTCTATTCAAATTTTTATATTTTAAAATTTTTCACTAAGGTAGTATTTATCTCAATTTCTGAGTTTTATGGCTGCTTTGTGTCCCACCTGAGTGTTTTGCTCCAGTCTTGTATTTTAGAGCATCACTTAGACTTTAACAGAGTCTTTGTTTCATGGAAAAAAGTGGGTTTTCTAAACCAAGATGTTCCTATATTTTCTAGATGAAATATACAAGTACATATACTTTTAATTAAACTTCAATATATATTTAGAAAACTATACAACCTCAGTTTACAAGCTGTAAGATCTTGTGGGTGAACAAATGCACCTTAAGCAATCCAGAAGCCAGCATTCCTGGCTCCCAGCAGCCCCCTGATGTGAACTTTCAGTGACTGACCTTTGCCCTGGGAGGAATGACAGTCCTACCTGGTGTGATTCTATTTTCATAGATTTCAAAATTGGGTGAAACTATTGTCTTACAAGTCTATCTGTATTACGGTTTGAATAAAGACCATGAAACTTTTTGGAGATGTGACAGAAAAATACCTACTCTTCCCCTCCTAGTAAAAGAGCACATCCTCACTGAAGCATTGTCTAATTTTTCTCAGTGGCTACTGCAGAAGTCTCTTGTCTTTGTTTCTGATAACTGCAGTTATTAAAACAGACACGAAGTTTTCAGTCCAGAGCTTGCTTATTATGTCAGGCAGATTTAGAAAGCTTTTCCCTAGCTTTTATTTTTCTTCATCTTTTCATTCCTGGTTTTGCTATCACGCAACTTCCCAATGCTGTGTGAGCCATGTGAGAGACCTCACCATCAAGCACAACACAATTGAAAAACTATGGAGTGGGTAACAGTAAATCTTTCCACATTAACTGCTGGCCAGTGTTGTTACCACCTGCAGCATCCTTGTTACTCCCCTGTAAGATAATTGTCTACTTTCTTCCCTTTGACTTTTCCCCCATTAGCACTGATTTAATTTGAACACAACCCCATGTGTTTAACAATATTAATTTTATTATTTTGCAGTATAAGCAGTCACATTTGATCATGATGAATTTTGAGTAGGTCAAAGTATTTCTGTGCCAGGCACCTTTGTTATTTAAAAGAAGCCACCTTCAAGAAGCTAAAGCAGAAAGGTAGTTGAAATTTTATCAAATTGAATCAACATGTGCATGGTCTTTCCAACCAGCCTTCTCTTTGGGGCAAGGGACCTCAGAATTGATCAGCCCACGTGCACATTCTCAGATCCTTTTTCCAGCATGAAGCTTCAGAGTTGCATGCATGCTGACATGCTACAAACACACATGTGCATGTAGAGGGGCCAAAAAAGAAACTTAACTAATTGCAGTTGTGGTTTTCATCCAGGCTGATAATGAAGTCTAAAGAAGAAACACAATTAGTGTTTGGATCAGGTTCCAAATACCTCTTCGTTGGGTGTTTGTAATCAATCCTGGTGGTAAATCAGTGACTTGGCAGTTCGTGAGACCTCCAAGGAAGGTTTGTCCTGCTATTCTGTGGTTCATTGGCCTGTGTCTAGTGTCCAGGTCACTTACTGCTGGCTGTGTTATGGTTGAACAAGTCAGTCTTTCCAGGTAGCTTAGAAAGTAGAGTTCACCCTTTCAGGACACTGCTAAATTCTGGATCCAGGTTGGGTAGAAAACTACTCAAGCACTTCTCTTTTGGCTTCTGTTCACTCAGTTGCTTTAAAAAGTTCAAGTTCACCAAAGGGAACTTTTGCTTCCTAATATGTTTTTCTTCCTCAGCGAGCCTGGCTCTACATTGCTATATCCCATTTGGTCAACATGGGTTTTGTTTTTTCATCCTTTAATTTAGGTAATCACAGAATGTTTGGAAAGGAATGATCATGCCTCATTGTCAAACTGGTTTCTTAGTATGTGCCTGCCTTGACACCTTACCTCACTTCACCTGCCTGCCATTCCCATTTTGCAGATGACAACCTGGAGGTTTGGGGAAGCTAAATTAAATGCCTAAATGCTCGGCCTTTGCATCAAATTGCTTTCCACTTTTGTGACCTAAGTCACACTTGGGGTGTGCCTTTCCAGTGAGAGAACTCTATAAGAATGTTGCCAGCTTCATTTGCAGCTGTTTTCTTCAATGAACAACTTTGCATAAAACTTAAAACACAAACCAACTAATTCTGAGGGAGGACTTCATTGTTCCACTCTGGGTTCAGATTCAGGGAGTGCTTGTGAAAAGTGTTCGCAGCAACTTCCAATCAATTGGTGATTTTCTGCTCCATCAAAATTTCCCTTAACTGCTGGGGATTTAGCTCAGTGGTTCCAGCGCCTGCCTTGCAAGCACAAGGTCCCGAGTTTGATCCCGGTACCAAAACTAAAACTCACCTTAACTTAGGAATGGAATCCTGGTGGAGCAATATCTAAATTCTGATCCCTTCAGTTGATGGAGCTTGAAAGCACAAAGCACATGTAGACACACTTATTTGAAGCCTGACCACCAGGCAGCACATGACTTTGATTTACAGCCTTGGGTAAAAGGGCATATGAGATACCAGCTGTGTCCAGCACTGAGTCCCAGGCCCAGAAGGAAGAAGTACTGCCCATTTCCTTAATCTCAGGCAAATATCAGGAAAGTCCTGCCCTCCCGTAACTCTCCTAGACACGAAATGCTGATACTTGTATTCGCCACTGTTGGCTGTGTAAGAGTTAAGGGGGAAAGGTTTGCTCAGGCGCTGGGTTTCTGTGAGAAACAGAAGAGTGATTTTTGAGAGAAAACAGATGCTCCAAAGCATTTTGTTTTTATCTGGGTGGATACTTTGTACAAGCAGCCAGGCCAGGTTGGAGGTGATTGTTCGTTGTTATGGTGATAGACTGGCATGTCACACAGAGAGCTTCCAGCCCTGGCTTGAAAGGGGATGATACTAAGTGTCTCATTATCCAAGTTTGTAAATTTCTTTAGAACAGCCAGAGATGGCAAACGCCAGGCAATTTAGTCTCCAGTCCAAGTCCTTGTCTGACTCTCCAACCAATGGATGCTATGCTTGGGGCAACTATTATGCAAGATGCGAGCAGTCAGGGAAATGGCCTGAAAAACATTAAGATGTGCTCACACATGTTAGTCTTAGAAAAATAATTTTCTTAAAATGTAAGGCCAGAAAATCCTAAATTTAAAGAACAGAGAACATGCTCTCCATGCAAAGATGGAAAGACCACGCACGACTCCACAAGCTGGGTTGCAGCACGTGGACTGACTCGGTCTGGGGAGGGCGTGTGTCGTTTTCTGATGTTACTCCTGGCTACAGTAGAGTGCTGTTTTACCTTTCTTATCTTGGCTCATACTGGTCTGTCCGTTCTTGAATACATTGGGAAAGTGGACATTTATTTCTTAAATAGGGTTAGAGAAAAGATGGTTAAAATAAATGAAAATTTGAATTTCTAGATCGAGCCACTCTTTGGGGAAAATGGTAGCACATAAAAATGACAAATCTCAATTAATATGACAGTCTGACCCCAGCGTCCAACAGAGTGCTTTGCGCACAGCAGGAATAGTGTAATCCATCTGAGGCCCAGGATGGTGGCATGGCCCTGAAATCCCAGCACTCTGGGAAACTGAGGCAGGAGGATGGAAAGTTCCAGCCCAGCCAGGCAACTTAGCCTAAAATTGGTGACCCTGTCACAAAATAAAAACGGGCTAGAGATGTATCTCAGTGTATAGGAACTGGTTTCAATGAGTAGCACAAGAAGAAGAAGAAGAAGAAGGGGAAAGGGAAGAGGAAGACGAGGGGGAAGAGAGGCGGAAGAAGGAGAAGAAACAGAAGGAGGAAGAGGAGAAGAAAAGAGGTGAAAAGACACACATCCCCACCCGTGTACACACACAGCGTCTCCCTGAGTGCAGTCTGCACTGGAAGTAGGAAACTTGAGCAGAAACCAGGAAAATTCGGTAAAGATAGTGAAGGGGTGACTATGGTAACTACTCCAGCCACTACCTGGACGAAGAGGTGGTAGCCGCATTTCTGCTCCCAGGGAATCTGCCCCTGTTCCACTCCCACGCCGAGCACAGAGGAGGCCTGCAGGGGCCTGCAGTGTGACAGTGCGCCCTCTCACTGGGCCTCAACCAAGGGGCCAGGGAGCTGAGTTTACGGATTTGGGACACATTTCAGCCCGGGCTCTGTGGGAGCCACTTCCATCACTGGAACTACACTAGCAGCTTCTTCCCTTACACAAGGGCTAGCTGATGGTTTTATTTTTCATGGAAGGGTGATACTAGGCTGAGAGAAGGATGAAGTTTTTTGTTTAGCACTTGGGATTTTTAAAACATTTTTATTTTTTAATTTTTTCCCCAGAAAAAATGTCTGCATTTTCCTTACCTGTCCCAGTGACAATTTCTTTGTCGGTGACTGAGAACATTCCCGAATAACGAGGTACACTGGTTGAAGGCTAAAGTGTAGTTCAGGGACAGAGAGCCTGCCTAGCATGTGTGAGGGCCTGAATTCCATCCCCACCACTTCCAAAAGACAGAAACATGTTGATCCCGTCATCCAAGACACATCTGCATTTTCCTCTCCAGCTGCCCTAGTGTCCTGCGTGGCGTGTGTGTTGGTTCGTTATCGTGAGCTGAGGACTTCTGATTATCAGGGGAGCGTGATTCCAGCTCCCTGTGCAAAGGGACCTGGTGAGAATCAGGGACAGGGTTGTCACTGCACCTCTGCCATGCATTCCCATCTGTGAGCCAGGAGCCAGGTCCTACGGGCTGGGCTGCAGTTCCATGAATGGCAGAATGAAGGCAGCTCACACTGCCACTTTGACAGTGTCACCCAGCACAGCTTGGGAGATGCCACACGGACCGAGCTGCTTACCTCAAGGTCTGCTTGAGCAATGCTACCTAGACACAGCTTGTATTTATCTTCTCCCTTCTCCTGAAGCAGCACGACTTTCCTTCCTCCACCGATCTCAGGAACATGGGGTTGATGGGATGTTGTAGGTGGAAGTGTCTTATGAATACGAGACAAAAATGTTAAACAAAGCCTAGGTATTACTACAACAGGAAGTGCATCCGCAGGTTTTGTTCCTTAAAATAAGGTCAGACTGTAAACAATAACATCTACATCCTCAGGAGGAGACACTTAGAAATATTTCAAAAACACTGCACACAGCCACCGTAGAGATAGGATCTAATAATATTCAGGATGGTTACAGCCAGCAAGGGTTTCTGGATGTTCTTTTAAGAAGTTGACTGGGTTATAATTTTCTAAAAATCTAGATGAGTGGAGTTGCTGGAAAACCTCATGCAAGATGTTATCTCAGTGTAACAAACCTGATGATAATACCATAAATTATTATTTCCCCGTGTGTAGCCAAGGCTTGTAAATAGCCCATTCTTAAATAGCCAAGGTGAAGTCAGTAGCACACAGGGAGGCCATTCCCTACTAATCACTGTGATGACATCTCGCACTATGGTTATTTCCAAGCAAGAGGAAATGCGTGGATTTTGTAGCATAAATTAACAGGGGAACAGCAATTGAGCAAATAAATTGCTTTAACTGATGATCCATCCCGTTCTACCCTCTCTCCCTTTTATTGTAGCTCCAGGTCCTCTGACCTAGCCATTTCTTCCCCATGTCAGGTTGTGACAGATTTCCCAGTAGTGACAGAGTCGTCAGTGACGACAGCAAAGAGCATGTTTGCAGGAAGGACCTCGGAGTGGTGACAGAGTTTACTCTTTAGTCCTTTCTCCCAATCTCACCCTCATCGATGGCCTTTTGTGACATAAATGATATCTGCAACTATTCAGAAGGACCCTAGGTGCTGTTTCCATTTGACACGATTACAGTGTGGCTGAGGACCCAGGTGAAATGACTTGCTTTCTTTTTGGTGGAACCATTGTCAGCCACCACGGGTTCAATGGGATTTTCCTGTAGGATTTTCCCCGTTCATGAGCAAAAGAAACCCTCCTTGGCCCTTGTTGTTCTTCAAACAACACCCACCTCCTATGGCTGCCAAAGGCATTGACACCAGTAACTGCAGTCCAGAGCTCCACTGTCTCCACTCTTCACCATGGTTTCTGTCTCCTCTGGTTGAGTGCAGCAGCTGGCTCAAATGCTGCCCTCCATGTGCTCTCTGGTGCCCATTGCTAGGCCCTAACTTCATTTCTTCCCCCTTTGACAATGTCACACCCAACTGATTACTTCCTGTTACCATCTCATTTTCCTCCTAATTTCTCAACTGCTTCTTTTTCCTCCAACACTACCATAGAGGCTTTGGCCTAGCTTTTGCCTTTGCCTTGAATCTCTCCTCCTTGAATAACCTTTTTGATCTTAGCCATTTGGCTCAGATAGTGCTCAAATGTCTGGCCAGCCCTGGATCTGATCTAATTTTTGGACTCAGATTTCCAAATATTTTCTGGATAATGTTGACTACCTGGATGATTGACCATTTCCCATGAAAAGTCAAACTTTACACTTTCCTATGCACATATTTCCTCTTCTTTTTCTCTTATTGATTCCTTCACTTCCTACCTATTCAAATTTGAGACTCTGGTTCATCTCCTGATTCCTATTAGTTGCCCAAAGCTTGTCAGTTTAAAGGTCCGTAAATTACACCTGTCCTGGGCTGAGGATTTAGCTCAGTGGTGCTGCCACCTGCCTCACAAGCACAAGGTCCTGAGTTTCATCCCCAGTACCAAAAGGAAAAAGTTACATCTGTCCAATCTCTTTCATGGCTTTTCTATCATATTTATGTCGCTACCATCGAAATTCGAATTCTTCTAACTTATCCCTCCCCTCTGCTGTTGTAGTACTTAACTTTCTAAAGGTGGCTTTCTTCCTTCTGCCCTCTGCTTAAAAACATCTAGGGTCTCTGTTTTCTCATGGCTCTTGCCTATTGTTTCTCAACCTTCCCCAGTGTAGCTCCCACCTGTCTCATTTCCTGTGGGTTCCCTGCATATTCGAGCCAAAACAGTCACCTTGGCAGTCGGAAAACTCACCCCTCCTTCCCCCAGGTCCAGGTTGATGTCCAGGGTGTTTCCTTCAAGGGTTTATAAAAGATAAATTCTAGTCACATAGCTGTCTCCCTGTCAG
The DNA here is from genome assembly GCF_000247695.1 of Heterocephalus glaber. Next base: position 8,454,582 of record NW_004624805.1, read on the forward strand.
AATGTTGCACAATGTCTTAGTCTCATCTGACACGATGCTTTCTTCATAAAGCTACTTTTAATGACCACCTGCCTGTTAAGTGCGCTGTCTGCCACCTTCTGAAACCAAGTTGATATAATGTTCATGTCTCTTGTGACATCCTGTGTTCTGTCATAATCAGTAGTGTCCTTCTGATAGCCACCCAGATATATCGCATATTATTTGCAAAGAAGGAAGTGTATTCTTTTCTCTTCCCACGGAGCCTAGTGCTTTCTGTAGGATTTGCTGAACTGATCCAACTTGTTGACAACCACTAAGTCTTCTCCGGTTTGTTCATCCAGCACATGAATATCGAGTCAGAGCTCTTTGGACTGAGGTTTCACTTAGTGAAACTGTAAAAATGCACACTTATACTTCTCATTTACATGGAAAACTCTTCACTTTCCTGAGTAGTAGAGTCAGATTTACATTTTCTCCTAAAAAGCTCTATTTTTAAAAGCCTGAATTCCTTCATATGAGTAACTTCAGCTAACTCGCCAAAACTATGCAGCAGTAATGCTCGGCGGAGAGCTTTTCCTTTTGTCTTGCAGTTATCTCTCTAATCTGTTTTGGAGTGGGAGGCATAGAGTATATTAACATTGTAGGTGCATGTGCTCATCGCTGCGGGCTTTCTGACACCCCCACAACTCTTGGGACTCCGTGTCACAATTCTGTAAACTTTGTCTATTGTATATTCATATCTGGGCTCACATCCAAACCACCTTTACATAAATTTAACACAAATAATTGAGAGCCTTCTTCCGTTCCAGCTGGAAACCCCAGGACATGTGCGTGTGAACTCCGCACCAGGCCTGCCAGGGTGGGTGCACACAGCGAACTTCTCTGTAAGAGAACGTGGCCTGAGAATGATGTAAATATGCTAGTTCGTTCTATTCGAAAAATACCAAGCCCGGGATCCTGGGTCAAGATACTCCCCTGGAGAAAGAAGTAACTGAAATGGCCCGGGTGGGCTGTGGTGGGCCTTTTCCAAAGTAGACAATGACAATTCATTTACCCCTGCCGCTCCTGTGTCTGCCACCATCACAGTGTTTTACAACCAGTTCTTGAAGCCTGTGGCACAATGGTTTGTGTCAGCCCAGCAGGAAAGGCAAAGCATTGGCAGATGTATGACGAGGCCCACAAGAGCCAGTGACTCCAGCCACGGCAGCAAGCTTTTCTCTTCCGCACCAGTTCCTCCTTGTCTCTGTCTCACTTCTTTACCTGAGATATTTTCTATCTCCTTCAAGCAACCTGTGCAGCCACAGAGTAGAATGACTGAGCTGTTAAACGTCTGTGTCTCCGTGGAAATGAGAGATTAGCACCGATGTGGGTCCCGGCCAGACCCTCCACGAGCTCGACTTTGTGCCAGTCCCGTGCTGACCCTCCCTGTCTGTGGGCTCTTGAGAAAGTCAGTGGTGTGGTCTTCGTGAGGGATGCTTGTGCATCCTCACATGACTCTGACTTCTAGGACTCACTCGGCCTCGCTGTCAGGTTCCCCGTCCCTGAAATGAGAACATGCGCTCTGCCCTTGGGGCTCGGACACAGGATGGCTCTGCTTCTCCAGGGTACTACGGGTCTTTCCTGGCGATTTAGGCTGGCCCCATCCCTGGATCTTCTCTGCCTTTTCACACTCCCCTCACCCTGTGCTCACACGTACACACACACACACACACACACACACACACGTACACACACAGGTCTGCTTTTTCTTTCTTTTCTCTGGATCTAAGCTGCTGCTTCATTCCCACCTTTGCAAACCACGCTGCTCCTCTTTCCTATTTTTTCTCTTTTTGAAGTGCTCTTGTTCTTTAACTGATAGATGAAGCATAAAAATTGTACGTGTTAATGGGGTACAGTGTAATATTTTGATACATGTGTACACTCTGTAATGTTCAAATCATGGTAAACTTATCTGTCTCCTTATTTATCTTTTCAATTCCAGTAAAGCCATCCAGAATCCTTTGTTTTGCCCTTTTGAAATATACATTGCATTATTTATCTCAGAACGTCTTTTCCTAAATGCAGCTTAGTTCCCTTTGGCCAACCTTTGTCCATCCTGCCTTCCCTTTGCTATTCTTCTCTCACCTGCATACGTATTTTATGACAGGTTTCTAGGCCTAAATTGTATTAGACTAGATATTTTAGACTCTAATTTGCCACAGTTTATTCCAAGGAGTTGTCTACTTTCTCCTCAGGAACTAAATCTTAACCATGAACGGGTTCGTTGTGGACCTAGCCAATTATTTAGAACGGAGAATGTGGTCTTCAGAAACACTCCCTTGCTGTTCTGCCGAGTGCGATATAACATTTGCAGTCGGTGGAAATGAGGGGTCGGGTCTTGAAACGAGAGGAGCCGCATGCCAAATCTGAGGTGTAATTTAATACAATATGCAGTCGATAACCTGAGTATTAACCTAAACTTGGTTTGATCAGGAACACAAAAGTAGCTTTCACCTTATCTTTTTGTTCAACAAAAACATTAAAATTAGATTGTAAAGAATAGAAATTACATTGGAAAAAATACAAAGGAATGACAACAGGGATTTTGTTAATGAATCCCACCTCAGTGTTTATGTCTCCAAGGCAGCGAACGCTATGTAATAAGCCATGTATCTATTTGTAAAACAGCCTCAAATTAAGGAGTGTATTCAGACGCTGTTGTAAAAATGATTTTCTGAAATTGTGGTCTATCAACAGGAGATAAGATGACACTTTGTTGTCGCCTGCTGAGGCCCATTATGAATATTCTATTTCAGAGGCAAATCACACTGTAAATACAATGTTCAGATTCATTTATTCCCACAATAGTATTTTTGCAAAGGTGCAATTTCATAATTTGACTTAGCATTGATGGCACATGATCATTTCAAAACTCTCTATAACCACCGGTTAATTCACACATCCTTGGGAAATTGTTTATTTGTGCCAGACCCATCCTAAAATGAAATAACCAAAATGTGTAAAGATAAAGTGACTCACCAAACGCTAAGCAAGGACAGGGATGTGTTTACAATTTGCTATCCTATGTACACCCTTAGCACATCTGGCTAGGCACTTCTGAACAATTTAAACATAGATCGTGTTACCAATCAAAATTGAAGATTCCAGTTAATGATTTTATTACGAAAGGAAATGGTTGAAAAAGCAAAAATGCAAGTCCTTCAGGATGCAAATGTAAACAGGACTTGAAATGAACAAACATAATGATTATACTTTTCTCCTCTACATGGGCCTCCTGAGCCATATTGTCATTAAAGCAAATGATCAATGGTAGGCTGACATCTAAAGTTATTTAGCTAATTCCCAGCATTAATTGGGAAATGTCTCATATTTCTAAACACTAAGACAAAAGAATTTGAACTGTCAGCCCACATTATTTTTGTTATTACATCCTTCCTTAGCCTAACCTTGAGGTTTAAAATCTTCATGTTTCTTATCAATGTTGCTTTAGGGCTTTGTTTATATACCAAATATTATACAAGCCCTGAGATTGATGGCGAGCATAGTTCACAGTTAAACATTCATCATAACATATACTTAGAAAAAATACACATGGTCATAAATTCAGAACTCACAGACTTGGAAGTTGGAAGAGATTCAGGCATTTTCCCAAGTGTTGTTTCTCGAGACACCGAAGCTCTTCCTCTGAAAACTAACTGCTACCTCCCATTTCATCCACTCATCCATTCGTTCATTCACTCAGTGAGTGTTTATTTTATTGACCACCTAAAATGTGCCCATCACTGTTTTAATGACAGATCTGTAAGCAAACACATCATTCCCTGCCTTGCTGATCTTTCCATGCTAGAAGGGAGTGATGAGAGAGCGCGAGAGAATCTGCTTCCTCTCTCCATGCCCCTCCATGCCCTTCCAGCTTCCTGATCCTCATTACCTCCCCCTGGGGTGCCAAGGCGGGCTCCCTTGGGATCTGGATCTTGCTCTAAACAAGATGTATATGAAAAACATCTGGCTGAGGCAAAGGTTGGCTGAGCTGCCAGTTTGCTCCTGGCTGCTGGCACTCTGTGCTCAACCCTCTGCTGGGGCCAAGCAGAGCCAAGCCATGCGTTCCCCAAGTTCATTCCATCACTGGACCTTGAATGCTGGACCAGCACGTGCTGGTTCTGCACACTGGACTCTCGCTCTGTATCGTAGCTTCAGTTCTGGTCCTCTCTGTCTTTGCCTGGGCCTTTCCCTCCCCAGCCCACTGTGAGCCCCAAGTTCCTGGTGACAGGGTCAAAGCTTAGTGGGGACCCAACAGCCCACCGTCACATTTTGGCATTGGCTTATTGTCTTGGCAGTCATTTTGCTGGCTCTTTGAGGGGCACAAATTCTACAGAAAGAATAAGAAAGAAACTGTAGGAAATCTTCTAAGCCCCCAAACTAACACTTATTCAATAAATATTAATAACTAACTGAATGAGCAGAAGACTTTATTTTCCTATTCCATCTCCGTCTCCCCAAAATGACCCCAGAATCAGAAAGACTCATCCTCAGGAGACACGGAAGAACTTGACCAATGACAGCACTTGAGAGGAGCCAGAGCCTGGGTGTTGGAGATTATATGACCTCTCCGTTTTCAGGTCTGAAGTAACAAGTACTAGACAGTAATTCATAAATAGTAAATAAAGCAAGACAGCAGGTTACATTTCACATATTTTGAGATGTTTCTGAGCATTTTAGGTAAAGATTTCCAAAAGACACTTGGGCAGTGAGGACACACAGCACAGCTGCCCATACAGATTTAGGGCTGAAGTTGTGGAAACTGATAGCATTTCTTAGAATGGGGAGCAGAGAAAAAAGAGAAATGAGACTGAGAAAACACCAAGTTCCTGGGATGGGTGTTCACAGGAGAATGGAAAAGGTACCAGAGTTGCCTGTGGCAAGCATTTCAAAAAGACATGGGTCACAGTCTCAGATTCTAGAAAGAAATACAAGAAATTGTGGAAGGAGAAATTCAGGAACTGGACCCATGGGCCAGTTGAAAAAGCAGTTTTGCTCAAGTCTTGTGCAAGGCATCCAGGCACAAGACAGCGAATGCATGTGAAGAAACACAGACCATGAGTATAAACCACTTCTCCCTCTTTTGGATTTGAAAGAACTGTACACAGAGCATTCTTTTGGTTTCAAAGCAAGGTGATCGAGTTCAGTGCTGATAAGACAGTTTCAACCATTTAGTCTTAAGGGAAGGAGGAAAACTAGGACTGTCTTGTAAAATATGCTACGTAACTATGTCAAGGATGACAAATATGATTGACATCACACGACAGCTCTCATTGATTAGTAGTGGTCATCGGTAGTACGTCAGAGAAAACTGCTTGGAAGGCAGTGGCCTAATAGATTGCAATGCCTGCTGTGGAGAAACTGGAAAGCCATGTGCCCCAGGTCCACCATCTCTAATCCACATGCAGAAGTGGCCTCTTTGGAAATGTGCTAAGCACAGAATGGCAGAGAAGAGCTAGATTTGGAGTGAATATTTTTGTCTATTAAAGAAAGTCATGTATTTTTCTTGAGCATGGTGTTATCAGAAATAAATTTTAAAATTGCCTTGTTATCTAAGCCTAATGACAACGTTTAGATTAATAAAATCTGAAGTACATGGGGTGATTGAGAAATAAGGTGAATGTTTAAGTAAAAGTATTGTACTTTATCCTCTGCACAGTATTTCCCTCCTCTTTGAACACTGTTCCACCATCCTTGTCACTTTCTGAAGCAGCTCTGAAAGTCCTCTTTCTCAAATGTCTTTATGAGTGTGATCAAAATATATGGTGCATGCTGTTGAATGTCATCCAGTGGAAAGGAGGCCAGTAAAGACATTATGGTGCGTCCTTGTTCACCTTATTCACTGGGTCTAGCACTGTGTGACTTCTGGCTCTTCCCCAAAGTCAAAATGACCATGGAAAGTAAACATTTTGAATTGATTCTGGATATCAAGGCAGCCGAGGTAGTGGAACTAAAGACACTCTTGAAAGAGGACTTCCACAACTGTTTGGGAATGTGATCAGAATGATGAGAGAAGTGTACTCAAAGTAAGAGGGTAATATTTTTGTTTGTTTGTTTGTTTGTTTGTTGGCACCAGGGAATGAACTCAGGTACTTGTGCCTGCAAGACAGGTGGCAGAACCACTGAGCTAAATGCCTGGCCAAGAAGGTAATATTTTGAGAAAGGTTAATGGAAATGTGTCTTTTATCATAATAAAGTTTTAAATTTAAACACACAGTATATTTTTGACCATACCTCATGTGTATCCTGCAGAATAATTTTCAAAGCAAAAGTGTAAGATTAAAAAAAAAAAATTGTCATTTTCAAAGTTCTAAACAAAAATTCTCTCTGTACTTTGGCAAATTTCTTATTTTGTTCCCGATAAGCATCTTGTGGAAGACATGCACACACTGAGGCTGCCTATGTATGATGGTAGCATGTGGCATATTTTTCCTCTACGTAAATATTTGAAAACTATAAGAAAATAAATCACCCATAGTCCTACCACTCAAAGATAACAACTATTTCTATTTTAGTGTATGGTATCTTTTTTCAGCCTTTTTTTCTTTGTATTTGAAAAATAAGCATATATTTTAAAAATTGAGATTATCCCATAGGAACAGCTTTTTATCCTACCCTTATCTCTTAAAATTATATCTTAAGCATTATATTAGGCTTTCAAATATTTTTTAGTAAATCACATTTTCTTTTTAAAGTAATAATTTTTGTTCACCCTTCTTAGGATATTTAGAATATTTTTAGTTATTCAGAAGTAGAAATAATTACAAATAATGAACATCTATATACAACAATCTTTGTATGTTCTGGTACATCTGTAGAAGAGATTTCTAGAAGTATGATTTCTGGACCATATTAAGACTCTGGCTGCACACTACCAATTTTGCTTTGGTGGGCAACTCACGGGGGCAGGAGAGGTTGATGGGGTATATATGAAAACTACTGCATTTTCAAAGAAATTAACAGGATTTTCTATAACAAAAAGGTTATTTAAAGCAGGAATTAGCACACTTTCTGAAATGAGCCAGACTATAGGCTTTGCTGGCAAGATAGTCTCTGTGTCAGCTGCTCAACTCTTAAACTATGGTGTGAGAATAGACATAAGTCATATGGAAATAAGTGAACATGACTGTGTTGCAATAAAAGTTGATTTACAGGGCCGGGGATTTAGCTCAGTGGTTCCGCTGCCTACCTCGAAAGCACAAGGACCTGAGTTCGATCCCCTGTACCAAACAAACAAACAAACAAACAAAAGTTTATTTACAAACAACAAGCAGACAATCAGGTTTGGTCTGACCTCTGACTTAAATGAAACTTCCGCCGTTTTGGGAAAACATTTGAATTTGTGAGTGTCCAGAATTGGGGGACCACATTTGCAATGTTCCTTCTACAAAGATTTGAGCTTGTCAGTCCTGTTATAGTGCAGGGAAGGGATTAAATCTGATTTTTTTTTTCAAAATGATTTGGAAACTAAGCAAGGAAGCTATGAATCAGCCTGTTGTTTCAACATATGTAGAATATGGAGAAGTCTAGAAAGCTAGGCTTTTTTCTGCCCCTGGCAGGCAGCAGTAGCTCTGCCCCGAGTCTTTTCTCCATGTGTTTTCTTCAGATATCTGCTCCATTTTCCACAAACGTAGCCACATTCATGTTTAGAAGTGAATCTCATCCAATATTGATTCAGTCAAAGGCTCAACTACTCTTAATTCGAGCATTTCTACACAATTCTAGGAAAACAAACTTGGAGCTGGAAGGAAAACAAAATCTTCCAAGAAGGAACTTTGTTCCCATGTGAGCTTTCCCATAGGAGCTACTTTTCCCAGATGTTAAGCCTACAATTGCTTTTCCTTAGGCGGCCCTGAATAGAGCAGCTAAAACTCAACATTGACTACCTTTGATGTACATAGAAAGCACAAAGGAAATAAAATGGGCATAATTTCCCAAGTCATGCCACTATGTTGTCAGTAATTGGCAATTATCTGTCAAGGAAACATGTAAACGGACCACAGGCATAAAGTATGTTTTACTATATTATGTGAGTGGTTTAGTGGTCGCCTACCCCACCCCTTGTTCCCTTATTGCATGCATGGGTGCTTTGAATTCAGAATCTATGTCAAAATAGAAGCTTAAGGAAATTTCCTTTCCTTGACTGCTGGATCTTACACAGATGTATGCACACACATATCCACCCACCCACACATGCACACACACACACACACACACACACACACACACACACACACATACCTCTGAGCCCAGAATGCAAAAGCAGCTGCTTTAGTAAACACAGCGTTTGAGTCCAGCAGTGATTTTTACGCTCACTGTTCCTGTCTCTTTTATTTATGTTTGAGAAACAACGTGAACTGCAGGCAGATAGTTTTCTGCCAATAATAGAAATGTGTTGGAAGGTTAGCCTGAGCAAGTAAAAAAGAGTTGGGAAAAATGGAGTTAACCTTTGCAAATTAACACAAACAACAATTTTCCTACACACACACAGGCACACACACGCAGCTGGAGTTAAATTTTTGGTTAGAAACAGGTTTTTACTGCAAGACCTCAAATTTGTCTTGCCATCATCATAAGCTTTTAGGCATCCTATGATTTTTAAAAATGTGTAGAGTTTATAAACACCTACACATTGTTTTGGAGCTAGCAGAGAGAGGACCCCAGATTTGCACTCTGACCTTTTTGGTGGAGGAAGAAACTGGAGTTTGGACAGCGAGTGACTTGCCCACGGATGGGCCTGTAGTGAGAACTGAGCTTTGCAGATTTCCAGGGTGGTCATCTGCCTCCTTCCTGATCTCGCTGTCTCTCCAGCCACCCCGCTTTCCTGCCGTTGTTTGTTCCATCATGGGATATTCACAGTCTGGTGCTTTGGGATGCATGCACCTTTCCTGCAGCCAGGCCTCCAGGGGGCTCTAACTTACTCTGTGTCATTCTTAGGGGTGGAACAAGGACCAATGGGTAGAAACGCCAGTCCTCGTATGGCGTGATAAACCAAGTGACTTTCACATAATATTATTTCCCTGGGATATCTCAGTTCAAAATTTGCTATTCTAACTTGAAAGAATTTTTTTTTAAGGATGCTAGCAGATTATGTATGTTTGTACAAACGCAGCTCTGCACACTTTCATAGTTGCTACCCAGCTAAATATATGGCAGCAAATCTTCAGAAGTGAGCTCCTGTCAGATCACCCTCCTCATGGGTCCACACTGCTCTCCCTGTGTGCTGAGGTCTGGCCCACTGTGATGTCTCACAGCGCTCTCCGTAGCTTGCCAGAACTCACCTCCATGGTGCACATTGTTCCATCGAAAATGATTCTTCAGTTACCGAGAAATGCGTTTGGCTGTCTACATTACTTTGAATCAATCTGGGGGATAGATGCTTTTGCTCTGGGGGTTTCTTTGCTTAGATTCAAGGTACATGGTTTTCTGCTGTGGTGATGGACATGTCACCTCTGCGAGGAGAGCCATCTGAGAAGAGAGCCTTGCATGGCTGTGAAGACTCAAACCTAGATGGAACTGCATCCATAACTAAATGGAAATAAGTAAACTGTTGAGTGGCAACCACATGGCCATTGGTTAAGGTGGGGGTCATTTTCATTTAACTCTCCAAGGAACATGATGCAAGACACAGGTTATCTAAAAGCTAAGTTTGAAATGTATAATGTCACTGGGATGGCTACGAGGGGACGGCCACCATGCCCTTGGGTCTCAGTATCCTGAGCGCTGGAGAGCAGGGAGACAGCGAGGTAACAGTGGGAAATGAATGAGGGATGGAGGGTCTTACAGAGGAAGGCAGAGAGGGTTGACCCAGAAGCGGTGAGCGGCAGGCTATTTCCCAGGTCCCTGTCTGTGGGGAGTGTTCTCTTCCCCATTGCCTTCTCGGCTTTGTCCATTTGTTGCCCTGATGATATGGTGCCTCTAGGGATAGGGGCTCCGTTCGAGTGAAAGAAAGTAAATCAGTGAAGAAGAGGCAGTGGAGACCAAACTGGAAAGAATTTTAATGGGAACATGCCTTGGGTCCGCTCCTAATCACGCTAATGGATTTCAGTTATTTTCAACTATTTGGCCTTTGTTTGTGTGTCAATCAGATTATATTTAGTTATTTCCGAAGAACAGCCAAGTGCTTCACAGGAAATCCTTGCTTTCTCATGTGATTCCATTGAATCCCTGTTTATATCATGAAGGAAAAACAGATTCTCGGGATTTAAAAAAAAAAAAATCTTTATTTTTTTCTTTCTTATCATTTTGCCAGTATTATCTAATGTTACTCCAGAAAGCATTTTGTGTGTTGTATGTCACTGGCACAGTGGTAGTGGGTAGAGAAAGATGAATACTGCCCTCCCTGTTTATTGTCCTCGAAGGGGCTACAGTTAGTGGGGGGTAACAGGACTTACAAACAAATATTTTCCAACGTAAGATGGTAGCTACTATAACTGAAATGTAAATAAAGTGTTTTCTAAGCTGGAGCCCAGTTTGGCGCATGGACCAAGCACAGGTTAACATTTACTTTCTTCTCATTGATCAACTGCGGACTTACAGAGACACTGAAACTGAATACCCACACACATTGCAAATGTGGGCCTCACCCTTTCCTTTCCCATCATAACAAAGTAGAGTCCTGATCACTGTGAACTGGAAAAGAACTCAGGTAGGGTTTAACCTCCAAACTTACTGGGTCTCTTTGTACCTATAGGGTGTGAAAAGGAGAGACAAAGACCTGGGAATTTTAAAATTTATCATCTCTTTTAGAAGAGGAAATTATCCAAATAATGACATAGCAAATGGAAGAAGACGGTCTTTGAGTGTCCGCCGAGTGGTATTCACAATACTGAGTGTGATAAGCATTAAGGGCTGGAAATGTAGCTCAGTGGTAGCACTTGCCTGATATGCACAAAGCCCTGGGTTCAATCCCCAGGCCTATAGGAGAAAAAAAGAAAAAAGAATTAAATGCATCTCTTTTCTTGTCAGGTAATTAGAAAAGAGGGATGGATTTCCTAGATAAGACCTTCACAGGGAGTCTTGCTAAAATCTGTTTGTAACACCTTGGTCTCTTTTACCAGTTTGGAAAGGTGATAAAGGATCAGCTTTGAGGTCTCCCTTGATTAAAGGTTTGAAGACAGGTGTGACCAGCTCGAAAGGAATGCTAAATATGTGACTGTAGGGGGACAGATTTCGCCTGCATTTGATGGTTCCAATGAATCACATGGGGAGGATTAGCTGTCTTAGACAAAGATGTACCCAGATTTGAAAATTAGAGCTGTAATTATAATGTAGCCAACTTGACCCTGAGAAGCAACGTAACCAGTACTTTCATGTGGAATGAAGTCTCCAACTAATAAATCATTTAGCGTGCTCCTTTTTCTCAAAAATAGGCCACTTACTATCCACAAGGATAAACCAGTCTTTTTGATGAGGGCTGTTATTCTGATTTTTAAACCTTGAGGCTCCCAAGTTTGCCAGAGCACCTCTCTTATCCCCCCTCTTGGAGTCGGAAGCGAAGTCTCATCTGCTTGTCTGGGCCATGGGTTGGAGGCTATCTGTGTTTCTGCAGATCCTACCACCAAGCTACCACTACTCCTTCAGCATGTGTGTGGCCCATGGACTCCTGGCACCGTGGATTCCCAGTGACATGACCTTCAAGAGAGCTTCTGACCTAGAAGGTGCCCATGGCTGGCAACTGGGGGAAGAGTCCTGAGCCAGCAGCCAGCTTTTCATCCAGGAGGGGCCCACAACTTCAGAGGAAATCTTTCCTGTTTACACACTTCTGGGCTTTGAAAAGCCCTGGTAGGCTGCAGGCAAGGGTCTTAGCTTTATGCACAGAGGCTAAACAGGATGAGCCCAGGATGGAAACTGCATATCATAGGAGCCCAGAAGGACAGGAAGTAACCACGGTAGAAGGAACTCTTGGTTAAAAGTAGAATTGGAAGGTTCGTGTTGGGTGGGGAGCGGATAATGACATTAAAACATGCCTACTTTTTGTGCATGCTTGCTATAATAAATTCATTAGTCCACTTTTCTTCTTCTAGTTATGTTTCCTGTGTCATGTTATTCTCCACTTTGGGGAAATCTGGAGTACTTTTTTTCATAGAGAGATTTTGTGCTGTCTATTTGAAGGAAAAAGCAATCAGATCTTTATTCAGTTCATCCTTTCTTCCTATCTTTCCTTTTCCCTTCCCTCTCTCTTTCTAATTCTTTGTCTGCAGGAAATAAAAGCTGGGCAAAATCTTGTTATCCTGTGTAGAATTAACTATCCTAGAACTAATAATTAGGAGATTGAAAATAAGAAAAAGGTGTAAAGATTAAAGTGTCTATTTGCTATACCTTTCCTACACTTATTCCCCAAGAATGACATAGATATTTGTGAGCCTTGTGAAAAAAGGATCAAAATTTAGGCCTTACTATGAAAGCAAAAATTGTTCTTACTTCAAAACTATTTTTGTTTTTGGAGGCAGTGACTGTTGTTCAAATTTCACTTGTGAAATGAGGATTTCTACAAAACACTCTTATTTTATGTCATTGGGAATTGAACCCAGGGCATCCTGCATGCCCAGCACTACCACTGAACTATACCCTAGACCTATTCCTTTCATTTCTCAATCCCCCTGTTGACACCGTCCACTCTGCACGTGAACAGCTGAGTCACGCCCCCACCGCTGGCACTCCATCCACGCTCCTGGGTGAGCCCTGATTATCTCTTTCCAGAGAGAAGTCAGTAGTAGCATGTTTTATAATTGCAGTCCCATGCCAACTAGAGAATAAATTGTCATTACCAGATGGTTCAGTGTTGCAGAAAATGTTTTAGTACAGAATTCCACATCAGCCCCCTTGACTTCCACCCAGCAGGTGATATTTATGGAGTGTTTACAAGTTGCTCACATACGGCATTCTAAAGAGGTTTGTAACTTTTATATTCTGTCATCCAGTTTATTTATTTTATGAAAATCCCACTCCAAAGGTCAGCCTCATTCTACTTATCTCTCAAACTTTAGGCTTAGGCTAAAGGAAAAATCCTGAATGTGATCTTAGGACAGAGAAGCTGAATAAAAAGGCGTTCAAACCCTCCCAATTTAGTGGCTCATGCACACCCTGAAATCTCTGCAGGCGTAACCCGGATGAGAATGGCATGGAGTCTCTTTTTCATTTCAGTGATAGAGACTTTGTGTTCTTTTTTGTGGAAACAACCTTTTGCTTTGGACTTTGCTCACCTCATGTGGAGTAAAGAATAAGCAGCAACCCCAGGGAAAGGGATGTAGTCAACAAGAAAGCCAGACTGTGGCATGAACTCTGAAGATGGCTATAGCAGTGACTGTTGGATATATTAGTCAGCTTTCTGTTACTGTAACCAATACCGTAGGTAATCAACTTATAAAGATGGAAGGTTTACATGGGTTCGTGGTTGCATTTCTGTCCATGCATGGTTGGTTGGCCTGTTGCTTTGGGGCTTGTGTGCTGTAGCAAGGAGTGCCTGGTGGATCAAAGCTGCTCACCCCATGGCTGGGTAACAAGAGAGAGAGAAAGGAAAAGACTGCAATTCCACAGTGACAATAGCGTCATTTTAAGGTGGGACAGTGCAGATGCAAATTATAGCAATGCCTTGTCTTATAAGAGAAGTAAAGAGCACTTAAGAATTCAGAATGTGGGTGGGAAAAGCAGGGTGATCCAGTAATTCCCATAAGATAGTCTAGCTTCAAGACAGCTGGGATCTATCCTGGACTGCAGTGCTGAGATGGTGTGCTTCGGCAGCGATCAGAGGCAATGCTGGTCCGCGGAACACAGGAGACCTCCTACTTCAGTGGCCAGGTGTCTGAACCCATGCCCGGTGTGCTGTGTGCTGTCGGTGGGGCTGATAGAATCCTGACTGGGAGAGCTGGAGGTTCTGAGGGAGTGAAGGGGTGGTGGAGGTTCGGCTCATCCTCTAGCAAGAGTACGGCATGGTTTTCAGAGCAACTTCTAAGTCAGACAGACCAGGCCCGGGGTCAGCCACTCACTCTGAGACCTTGGGCATCGTGACCTCATAAGGCCTCCCTGCCTTCCATTACAAAGTGGAGCTTAAAAATAACACAGAGTTTGTGGTGTCATTGAAGTATAAAATGTGATTACACAGCAGAAGTGCCTAATAAAGTTCCTGGCACAATGAATTGCTTGACGAGTTCAGGTAGTAGCAGTAGTAGTTGGGATTGGTGGTAGGGAGTGTTTTGATTTGTGGGGAGAATATGGAATTTACATTCTGGCAACATTCCAGCTGGACCTAGAATAACTTAACAGCTATAATCGTTGTGGTGTTGACAGTGTGTGTGGTGCTCTGTGTATAAATATAATCTTTAATCTTCACAAGCTCACTGTGAGATATGATCACCTTTATTTTGCAAGAGAGGAAAGAAAGAATCAAAAGATTAAAAGTTCTGCCTAAGAATATAGAACTTGACATGGCAGAAGCAGAATTTTCCACTGCCAACACCACCCCACGGTCAGGGCAATGCCCAGCCAGCAAAGTGGGGATTAAGAGTCCGGCCTACATAACAGGCTCTATTGTGGTTCTTTCCAGGGAAGAAAAAGTGAAAAGCACTTGGAGGCCTTGGGAATTCAGGCACTATATACAGTTAGGACATTAAATGGGCCCTTCAATGTCAAGGCTGGAAATTCACGAGGCATTTCTCAGGGTACAGAGTAGCTGTGACGAATGGGCCGAGGCTGCGTGGAGGCGGGGAGCCAAATGTGTGCATGGCCTGTCCTTCAATCCAGCTGGAGCAATGAGCCCTGGAGAGCAGAGGCCGCCCGGGTCCTCCTGAGCTCTGATTGGCCCTCAGGGAGCCCCTGGTCACCCAGCATCGAAGTAAGTTTACTGTGACTTTCACATGTTGCTCCTGGGACAGGCACTGAAAAATATCATGCCCTCTGCTCGTTTCCCTTTCACCAACTGGAGAAGTATTCCCAGAGGATCCTGAACCCTTGGAAACCTGCTTGGCTCTAGGCTAGTGTATGATCCTGCTGCCTGCCAATGTGAGCAGGGTAACTGAATTCTGGCTGTGAGCTGAAGTCGAGGAATGTATTATCAACAGAAAACATGGCACTCATTTTCAGAGGATAACATAATTCCAAGAATTTTTTTTTTTTAAAGAAAACCAGCATCCAAGAGTCTGATTTCCTAGGGCCTCAGGACATAGCTCATCTAACTGCGGGATCCCAGCGAATCAACAAGGAAGGGAAGTACTGAAAATCCTGCTCTTTGAGCTCCCCCTCCCCATGCTTTGAAGGAAATGTAGGTTCTTTGGAACAGGTGTTCTTTGATCCTTACCATGTAAGGTAGGAAGTAAAATTTGCAGAGGCCCCAGAAATGTTCCAGGATCCGTTTGTTCTATCTGTATCTAAAGGAGCAGGAATTCATAGCAAACGGCTGCAAAGGAAACATTTACCCCTTCGAAGGGTGCTGCTTCTTATAATCGGGCACATGGCCTGTGGCCTTCCTAAAGCTGCCGTTGGTTATATGGCACCAGTAAGAGGGATCTGTGTTTAGTGTTTGGTTTGTATTACAGCTTATGTTGGCTTCCAGTTTGTGATTCACAATCAATTTGTAGAGAATTTGAAGTGCTGAATGAAATGTGTTCTTCTTTATTTAAACTGGATTGTTGAGACTGAAAGGCTAAGCCTGTCTGGGCTTGGTGGCCCAGGGCCTTCCAAGGGACTCTCTGACTCCTACCTGAACCGGCCAGGTGCAGAGCCCGCTGCACACAGCTGTCAGTCACCTGTTTCCTCACTCTCCCTTCAACTGTGAGACCAGAAGGGACTCTCTTGCCTCCACTGGGGCAGCTATTGCTCCCGATCAACCCTCCCAATTACTCCATCCAGAACTCCTGTCCTTTTCTTCATCAAAGAACAAATCGATTCTGAGCAGTCCACATGGCTTGGGGCTGGGTTGGGTGTAAGGAGCAGGCTTTAGATGAAAAGAGCCCCTTTTCATAAATCCACTTAAAGTAACTCAAAAGGAGATCGTGGAGTTCCAGAACAATCGAACTTGTTAGTGAGGTCAGTGGACCAGGAGGAAGCCGACTTCAAACAGACCTTCCTGTCTGACTGTTGGCTCCTGCCTTCGCTGAAAGGCCCAAGGATCCAGGGAAAGAGAAGAAAGCGCCTCTCAAATTTAAGGAATAAATGACCTCTTTTAGAGAGAAACATTCTGAAGGACATTTAGTGTTGAAAGTCATTTTTATTATAGTCTTACTTATTTTATACACATAAAAAGTCACTTGTACCTTATTTATGCTTAGTATACCCATGTAACAAATAAAAGCAGATTTGCACACTAATCCCAACATAGCTACCAATCCCCAACCCCCAGATCACAGTACTAATTTGGTGTCATGAGTGGCATTTAGTAGAAACCAAATTCCTGTTGAGTAACTTGACTTAGCATTAACTTAATTCCTTTGAGTTTTAACAGAACAAACAACCCATTTAGCTGTTAGCATTCTCTTTGCTTCCTCTAATTGTTTAATTCATTTTAGCTACTGATGGAGCAACCAATTTTTGGTGGATCCCCGGCATAGAACATGGGGAGAAGGAACTTGCAAGGAAAGTTCTTTGCTGCCTAGTGGTGTCTCAAGTTGCTACTAATGAACCCCCAAGTGTCATTTTCCCCAGTACTTGAACTTGGCTCCAATGATGGGGCCAGTGCTTTGAGTTCTGTTTTCTGTTGCTTCTGTGTTTCAGGGGGTGACTCCTCCCTCCCATACTTGTTCCTGTTTGAACCACTGGGAAACCATTCTTCACAGGACCCGTGCCTTCCTGTGGCCTTTGCTTGACACTCACTGAGTCGTAAACACAAACACAGGTGTAGCTACAAAAAGACATGGCAGTATTCCTCAGACCGTGCTCACCTAGGGGATCAGCAATGCAGTTACACTGCTATTGGCAGAAGATAATGCAAATGAAAACTTAAGCCTGCTTACTTATTTTATAGCTGCTGGACACTGGATGCCCAGCTTAAGATCCACTGCCCAAAGTTCACATCCTGTAGATGGGATCAATGTGCCTCAGAAGCTCTGGACCGTGATAAAACCGGGGCTCGACACTGCTGTTAGTGCATCCTGGTGTGTAGCTGATAGGAAGCCCTCAGAGACCCTGTGGGCAGTCTCCTCAGGTGGCAGAATGGGAAACAAAAGCCAGAGAGTAGGTGTCTCGTCACTCGCCAGTGCAGTGGCAGTCAGTTTAGAACCCTGTGCTCCACTTCCTGGCCAAGGTCGCTCCATCACAGCTATCTGCTTCAGCTGGGCAGCAAACCTGGAGGCTTAGAATGTTGGTGGCGATGGCTCTGAGGAAACGGCACTCGCTCAGTGCTGCTGTTACTGCTCGGGTATGAAATGGAGATCAGTTCTCTGGCTTTATCTATGCGAAAGGAGCCCTTCAGAATTCACAGGAATGGCATTAGTCTCTTTGTTCCTCATTAATGTTCAGATCCTCTAATGACCCCTTTGTGTCTCTCAGCATGCGGATTAGACACAGGTTTGCCTGAAGTATTATGCTGTAAAGACACCCACTCTGTGAGGGGGAATGACATGCATTAGCAGGAAGCCAAGTCCTATTCTCACATTCTAAGAGCTTTCCCAGCTCCATACCCACCCAGGCTTTGGAGATACTAGGACCTTTCACTGCATGGAAACGCACACACGTAAAGATCTTATGCTGAAGGAAACTGATTTTTAATCCATTTAAATTAATTTGCTCATGCATGGTACTGTTCAGTGATAATGTGAAAAAAAGAATATGTTTAATAGATATTACTGGCTTCTTTGGATTGTTCCAGAGTAAATTCCCGATAAAGAGCATGATTCATGCTATGATTTTGAGCATCAAAAAAATGCACACTGAGTATGGATGAATGAAATCCACACATTCACAAAAATTACAAGGCCATAGTAGAGTGATAGTGCCACATCTTTTATTTATTTGAATTTGTTGTTTAACTTAAACAATACAGTGAATCATGAAGTTTCTACATATTAATAGAGAGCCATGTCATGTTTTGAGATATACATACAAGTATACATATAAATGTTTAGACCAGGTTAAACATCTTTCTCTTCAAACATTCACCATTTCTTTATGATAAAAACTTTCTCCCAGCTTTTTGAAAAGTTATTATTATCTATAGTCAGCACACCAGAGCCTCTTGCCATATCTAAGCATAACAAACCTACCCCTCGATCAGCCTTCTCTATCCTGCTTCCCACCCCTCTCATAACTGTCCTTCTACTCTTAACCTGCATGAGACCAACATCTTGGGCTGGGTATAGAACCTAGGGCCTCTGAATGCTAGGTAAGCCCTCTACCCCTAAGCTACACCGCCAGCCCTGGAATCAACTCTGTTTCTGCACATGGCCAAGAGCGTGGAGTTCTGTTTTTGTGTGCTGGACGGCTGCTTCTCTACTATGAAGTACGCTGCACGTGAAGGGATTGTTGGGAGTTATGAGTGCTTTTGTTGGATGCCAAGCCCTATTCCTTTGGGCACAATGAACCCGCTTTTGTTTTGCTCCCTCTGCTGCATGGTGAGGGACAGTGTTCTGATAGAAGCTTGGGATTCAGAGCAGGAATCCAGAGTCTAGCAATGACTTGGCTGTAGTGTATTAGTCATGTAAACTTTCACATAACTCACTAGGGAATCTGTTCCCTTATCAGTAAGACTTAGGGGTTCAAAAAATGCCTTCCAAATTCCTCTGTATGGGTCTGGTTTATGAGTGTTTTCTTTTTCCAGCATATTGGGATAAATCATTGTGTTTATGAAAAGCCAGTCACCATCCCCACTGTAAAGATGTAACAGTGCGTACAGGTTGTCTGACCCTAAGGAAGAGCTCTGTTTCTGTCCCCCACCCCACTCCCCGCCCTGCAAGATGTTAACATTAAAGTTTACTGGGCCAAAAATATTCTGAGGCAGGAAGAGCCTGGAAAAAGTCCCTGCTGGATTATTGTGTGGAAGCTAGTATGTTATAAATATTTTTTACCTCATCTAAAAGAAATCAAGAATGGAAGTATTATATTCTGGGGCAAAAAAAAGATTCTGTTATTTTAGTATATGTAGATTTGTACATTTAAATAAATTAAAGGCAACAGGAAACAATCTCAAACTGAAACAAGATAGACTGGAGCTGTCTTCCAAGTCTTCTTGAATGTGGGGTTTATGCAATGCAGGAGTGAGTTACCAGGGAGGCTGTGGAATTTCTTTCTTTGACAGGTTTTACAAACAGGACGGACACAGGTCTGCTCATCTGCCTGAACTAGATTAGGTCTTACAGATGAACTCTCAGGGACCTTTCAAGTCCTGTAATACCATAATTCCCACCCAAATTCAGTGTCCAAGTCAACACAGTGGTTCATACCTAGAAAATATACCTTCCTCTACCTGGATTTGGAAGTAAACATGAGCCCATTCCATCAGAATCCTTGAAAGTGTATATTTTTCTGAGTGAAGATTTTTAAAATAGCTTTCTTCTAAATATCCCAGAAAGATAAGCAGACCCACAAGGAAGAATCTGACATTGTAGAATTCTATTCTTTAAGAAAAGCTAAGAGAGAAGTAAATGAGCAATGAGATTTTTCATCCTTAACTGATACTAGTGAGATAACATGTTTGGGAAGTCTGTATGACCTACTAGAGGGTTTTAGCTCAGCGGCACCGCACCTGCCTCGCAAGTGCAAGGTCCTGAGTTTGATCCCCAGTAGTTAAAAAAAAAAATACTAGATCAGAAGACTGGGGTCTTTTAACGCGAAAACTAACTCGGGCAATTCAACTCTCTGGGCCTCAGTTTCCAGGTGTACAAGTAAGGCTATTTAACCAGGCAATTTTTAGTATCCTTTGGGGTCAGTGGTTCTTCTAATTTTTCCCTCATTTAACTGATTATCTTCTTTATAATTTGGGTTTTAAATGTTTATTATAAGTGAATTTGCAGTCTTGTTGAGTTTATTTATATTTTTTATTTGTGAGATTTAATGGGTTTGCCTCCACTTTTTGTGCTTTTACTAATTTCTTGCTGCAGTCTAAGTTTCCAGAGCACATTTCTGTTTAGTATCACACTGTGGTTGCTGTTCTCCATAGTTGTCTGGAAGAGTCTTGTCTCCAAATTACAGTGGCTTTCTATTTTTCTTGCCCCGAAGCAACAAATGATGGGAGAAATATGTGTTTGTTTCTGTTCTTCAGCGTCAGAGTTGCCCCAAGCAAAAAATTCTTAACCCTCTAGCATAATCCAAATGCAGTGAGTCACAAAATAAATGTGAAACATCAGGGCACAGAGCATGGGGATTGTGCAAGTTAAATTAATCATTAGCACCAAATTACGATATTAATTAAGCCTGGGCTCCTACTTTGTGCTGACAAAAATGTCAAATCAGCCTACCAAGGTGCCTGAGACTTACTGCCCAGATAATGGCTGAAAATTTGAATTTGGTAGTTTTATGGATTGGTTTGTATCTAAAATGCAGGCAGCTCTTAAAAGCCCCGAATGAAGGTTGCTTTCTTTGAACACCTACGGTGTGACTATTTATAAAAGTACCCAGTCATTTTTTTCCCCTCCTAAAAGTGCTATTGGCAGAATAAGGGTAGGTATTTAATCCATAACCCGCTATGCATGCCCCCTACAGTGGCAAAGAACACACAGAGCCAGAAGAAAGAGATCAAGAAAGCATTAAAAATGTCAGGCCACAAGACCGTGTTTAAATTATTAGGTGAGACGCTGTCTTGCATTTAACAATGGCCCGGCACACCTCAAGGCCAACTTCCTCTCTTCTTGGATGTTTTGATGGGTTATTGCAATCTGTTCTGAAATTGAATTTCAGTTTATTTCAATAGCATTTTCCAGTAAATAGGACTGACTCAGGTATCTCGTTTGTGAATCTTGATGTAATAATCAGAGGTAATTGAAGCATGAATAAGCCAAAGAGACTTATGACATGTTTTTAAACAAGTGTGGACTGATATGAAGCTAATTGAACAAAAACTGGAAATCAGACTCCTCTGAGAAGTGGGGTACAGAATACAGGGTCTGTCACAGTTGCACTGAATTTGGCTTTAAAAATGGTGGTTTGAGTTTCCTTACCTTTCCTCAGGAGTTTAGATGCAAAGTACTGACAGGTAGGGTTGTGACCCCACTATTCGAGCTAATCATCTGACGACTGGAATTAATCATTTGTCAGACCTGTAGTTTAGATTAAGCAGGATCAGTCTCCCTCAGACTCTTATGCACTGGTGGCCAGGATGGATAAAATTCTTAGAAATGAGGCATACAAAATGAACTTCAAATGGCAAAATTTTGTGCAAACTAGAATAACTTTAGAATCTTTTTATTTTGTAAACTAAACTTCCTTAGACAGATAAGATTGTAATCTTTTGCATTTATAAGACATGCTTTGTGCTCAGGCACACACAAATATATGTACATATAGGCATATATATATATATATACATATATATATATATATATCCTCTGGTGGCAAAGCAACCCCTGGATTTATATCCCACTTAATGAAAGGCAGATGGTAAAGGAGAAATAAAAGCACAAAACCTGCAAATTACATCTTTAAGCTATACAAGAGACAAAGATTCGTAGAGCAGGGAGCACTATTCTCTTTAAGCTTTGGATTTCACAGGGAAGTGAACAGCATTTGTGGATAAAAATCTGAAATTCAAATGATGGAGCAAGAAGTCAGCCTAAAGTGTTGGCCTCCATAGATGCTGACCTTAAGTCCAGGTGGTGATGGATTTTTATTTTCATGCACTAAAGAGGGTGAATTGTATGTAGTGCACTCAGAAGATGAGTGATAAAAAAAGAGCAGAGGGAACCATTTGATGCTTGTGGCCTAATTGGAGGAAGTAGAGGAAAGTGAAAATGCAAGGAGAGAACATTAAGGAGAAAATAATAAAGAGCTTCATTAGGCAAAACTTACCATTTGTATGTGTTTCTAACACATTAGTGTCAGTTGGATTTAGACTCCATGAAGATCAGATTTCTCTAAAAGATAATGAATTGCAGTTCTTCGATACAATTATGCATAACTGTCTCCCTGTCTACAGTACTATCAGGGATTGGCTGAAAAGCTGAAATCTAAACATTGTGTTTTCTAAGCGGAAATCTTGAAGAAATGGACCTCATTAGAGCTATTGTTCCACCTATGAAAACCAAAACAGATAGGGTTAACATAAGCACCTAGGGATTTATAGACGTAATACTTATTATCCCTAATAGGCATTTGCTACCTAAATCCCAGAACGTCTAGCTGAGACCGTGCCCCTAAGTGTTTGGCTTGCTTTTCTGACGAGATGTTGTTATCATGATGGCTGTTTTAATAAGGTTTCGTGTAATTGGAGCAAAAGTGGCACACACTATGTGCCTTTAGTTTCCCCAGAAGTGATTCGTGTGATTCGTAGAAGGTATAAAGGGTTCTTTTCGAGAACTACTTCCTAAACAATTCCCAAGACTCTGTTTAAATATCTTCAAAATCTAAACATAAAAGTTTGGCTACCTGGATTATACAGCGTTTGTTCTAGATTTTCTTATAAATTCTTTTTCTCAATAAGCATAAACTCATTCCAGGGAAATGATATTGTTTCTAATTCTTTGAAAGGCTTAAGGCAAATGCAGAGACATATATATCTACCTACAAGCCTGAATTTTATCAGGGAAATAACTAGGCATGACAATACCTAAAAACTAATTCCGGGGCAACATTTGACAAACTTTGTGCCGCTTAAGGACAGGCTGCATTCTGAGAAAATTTTTTTAGGTGATCTGATCTCTGTGTGAACATCGTGCCCTAGACTTGCACAAACCAAGATGACTGTGATGCCCATGGGTGACATCACCTTATGAGACCACCATGTTCATGCAGCTTGTTGTTGAGCCTATGTTGTTATGCAGTGCATGCCTGCACCTATTTGATTCACACTGTCTAACTAAGGCTTTCCCACGTTCATGTGGAGGAATATTTAGAAAGGACTGAATATAAGAAAAGCTTCCCAAGAGCAAATGAACACTGAGTTGAGTTTTGAAAGAATGAATTTCAATAAGCAGAAGTAAGACAAAGGAAAGGGATATTAGGAAAATTTTGTGCCGTTAACCCCACGAGAGGCATGGCAGAGCAGTTGTCTCTCTCTTTTGGAAGAACTGATACTAACCAAGCACGGTACCTGGGCAAGGACTCGGGGCAGAGACTCACACGACGCCCCAACCGTGCCTCTTTTTGCGCTCTATGAGTGCAGTCCTTAGGCTGGGGCTGTAGCTCAGTGGTAGCGGGGTTGCCTTCGATCTCCAATACCAAAATGAAATGAAATGTTCAGTTGAATCCTTCAGCTGATACAGTCACTGGACATACACTGATCCCTGAGTCACTCATCATTCTTTCTAATGCTGTTTTTACTCTGCCAATTCACCCACGGTGATCTATATTTTTTTTTTTTGGAGACCATCATTATCAAAGTTTATGTTAACCAGACTTAAATTCTTTATGTCTGGGTGCCTGTGTCTGTGTGGGCTACTGAACCCAAGGCCTTGCATATGCTAGGCAAGCACTGACACTGAGAGCTACAACCCCCAGTCCTTTTGAAATTTTATTTTGAAACAAGGTCTCTCTGAGTTGTTCAGTATGGGCTCAGACTTGTGATCCTCCTACATCAGCCCCCGCAGTAGCTAGGATTCCAGGCACTCGCCATCACACTTGTCTTCAAGTCCATTCTTTAAATTGTGGGCCAGCGTAAGAAGGAAATGCACTGTGTTGTTCAGAGCCTGGGAAAGCTTGAGCATACACCCTACGCTGAGATTGTTCCAAAGTTGGGAATGAGCGAAGCTGGCTCAGAATACCGTGGCAAACGTGTTGCTAGAGAAATGTCAAGTTATCTTCAACTGGCACAACTTCTGTGTCTTTTAGCTTCTCCACACCGTCCATACTGTTGACCCTCTTCTGAATCCCTGGTTCAGTCCAGGGAGGAGGAAACAGCACTGTGGACACCATCATTTGTGTCGTTCATTCTGCTCCTGGCACTTGTGTGTCTGGGTGGAGAATTTGGGAGTTAATGGAGCCCAAGCACGAGTTAATGCAGTAAAGAATTGCCTGTGAAACCAGAGGTTTAACTAAATGGACTGGCCGTTCCAGTAGTAATGTGGATACAGCTGCTGTAAAGACAGACCCACAAGTAACAGGATACTGACCGCCCTCCCACTCTTCAACCTACAAAATCAGGACACCAGCATAAAGCTCGCTCAGCTTCTCAGAAAAGAGTGCTACATAAATATAAGCCATTGCCACTCTTTCCACTGAAAATTATATATATTACATATATAATCACATGTTAAGAATACTTTCCTCCTTAATAACGGGGGTAAAAAGCAAAGCTTTTGCTAATAGCCTTCTTCCATTTGTCCAGAAAATTTCCATCGAAGAGATCAATATTATTACTGTTCCAGCATTTGCACAGTCTGTGTTTAACACGTCTGTCACCCATTAAGGAGAGAGAATTTTTGAAGACATTGGATTTTAAAGAAGAAGAATTAGAAAAACATCAAGTTGAGGTTATTATTTTTAATGACTGCCAAATCAGTAGTATTTGAACTGTTAACCTGTGTTTCTAAATATATATTCATCAGTGAATAATTGGAGGGAATTCTTCAGTAAGTAACTGATATGGAGGCCATATGTCTTCTAAATTTACAAAAGCCTATTTTAAGGTTAAAAAAATTATGATGATTATGTGTGTGTTTAATTAATGAAAATGGGTATTCTGCCTATGTCTGCGAAGGAGGATTATTACAATATGAATCATTAAGGAAAGTATTTTGAATCAGTGACATTTCTACAGTTCAGCAATAATATCACTATATTACACAGAGAAAGAAATGTTAAGGGGACTACAGGACTTGGCATGAAATTGTGTAGTAGCATGAGGAAGGAAATGAAAGAAAATTCAATGTACAAATTAAACAGTTACAAAAATAGGAATGTTCTCTGTCCAGAGTTTGGAATTCTTGGTTGGTATGCGTAGTTTGTAGATGAAAAATCAGCAGAATAAGTTAAATTCTTGCTTTGGCATCTGAAAATCAACTCTCAAAATAAAGTTGGGAAATGGTTGTGTTTGGTTGTCAACCAGGCATTTCTTTGTCCCTTGTCCTTTGTTCTCACCTAGACCAACCTGGACCAAGCCACTCTTTCTGCCCTGTACCTCTCTCCAAAGAGTGATGAGAGGGTTTATTACCATGCAGGCCTCTACCTCTAGATTGCCTGGTCCCCAGGCAGCAAGAATGGCAGAGGCTGGAGGTATTAGAAGGGAGAGGAAAAGAAGACATATAAGCAGTTAGACAGAACAGCAGAATGAAGTTCTAACCACCCATCTGCCCTTCATGGCAGATTCCCAACACAGTTTACAGAGCCTTGGAAATATAGATGAACTTTTTTTTCAGTACTGGGGATTAAAGACCTTTGCACTGAGCTGCATTTCCATCCCTATTTCATTTTTTTATTTTGACATGGGATCTCAGTTAGTGGCTAAGTTGCCCAGGCTGGGCTTAAATTTGTACTCTTTCTGCTTCTGGCACCCATAGCATGGGGATTATGGGTGCACTATGCTAAGCTTCCTGTAGGATTTTGAGAAAGGCTGAACCATCCCTTGGTAATCATCCCAAATTAGAAGTGGATCTTGATGACCTTAAAGACCCTTTTTGTTGTCTCCTAAGAGTGAATTGTAAAGGTTGGTCTTTGATCAGAATACATGGAAAGTTCTGATTCTTATATTAGCTCCTTGTGATCTTCAGTTTTTTCGTGTAAAAAATAGACTATTGGCCTACCTCTGTTCCTTAGTTGTATACATGCCGATTGGTTTAATTCTAAGTAACTAGTAAAGCCAAGGCATTCATAATCCCTGTTCTCACAATGACAAATTAGAGAAAACCATGCAAAGGCCACCTTTACAAAGCCCATTTTACCAAGTAGAGGCAGTTGTAAGTATCGGCATGGTGCTTGTTTAGCCAGAAACAGTTGCTAAAACAGTTTTTCAAAGCACTGAGTCAAATTAAATTCCTAACATTTAAGACAGTGTAGGAGAAGGGATTTGGATGCCAAATTTATCTCCGTCTTCTCAAATTTATGTCATCATTTGCAAAACTGACTCCCTCTCTGAATTTTTCTTTCTTTTTTTTTTTTCGGTACCAGGGATCGAACTCGGGTCCTTCTGCTTGTGAGGCAGGCGACAGAACCACTGAGCTAAATCCCTGGCTCTGAATTTTTCTTTATTGATTCTCATCTGTGCTAGGGCAAAATAAATGGATTTTCTTTTTTTTTTCCTTTGTTTTTTATTAGTATATAGTTGTGATGCATAATAATCACACTCATGTTGGGGAATTGGTATACATACATATCAAATCTCAATCATTTTGAATCCCTTTTACCCTCCCTACCCTCCAGGCTACCCTGCATCTTTAGACCCCCTTCCCATCTCCACAAAGCCTACCTCTCTGTTTCCTATTATCCACCTTTTATTTTACTCTTTAAATTATTTATATTTTGAGTTTCTCATATAAGAGAAACTTGGTGATATTTAACTTCCTTTGTCTGATTTATTTCACTTAGCATTATGGTATCAAGGTACATCCACGTTCCTACAAATGACTCATTGCAAGTGATTTTGATGGACATTAATTCCACAGATATTATGTAATAAAAAGGCCTTGTGATTAGTGAGTTTGGCTTAAACCAAGCTGAATCAAGGTTTCATAACTGTGGGACTTTTTAGAACTTTTATGCTGATATAAATTGTGGATATTCATGGAAGGAACATTATATGTAATGTTCCCTGATTATTTGAGGGAAAAAAGACATTTTTTCCTTGAAGCATTTTGTAATACTAGTAAGCCAGCTTACTGTTATCTGTCCCTGTGACTTTATCTATACTACCAATTCTCATAATAAACTTCTATTCATCTTCAAAGTGCAATCCACATCAGCCCTCCACATTAAAAAAGTTCAGAGAAATTAGACTGCTTAAATACAGTAAAAAGTCGTATCACTTATATATCTGCTTGTAGGAAAAAACCCAAATCCCCTTTTGTTGTGGAATAATTCACGTGAAGAAGGTGAGACACAGCATTCTGGCTCCTTTCCCCACCTGCCTTGTTTTTACAGCTGAGCCTTCGGGAGGATGGGGAACTTTTTATACCTTTTTCTAGCGTATGTTGTGCTTGGGAGAAAAGTGCATTTGGACATGTTCACTTAATGCTACATTTTATTTCAGCTAATTTGATCGTATTTCCTTCTCCTTTCTGTAAAGCTTACCACAATGTTATTTGGAAACTGAAGAGCCCAGGGATGGCAAGATCGAGTTCCCATGGCTGAGTTGAATCCGCACTCCAATCATGGCTGCCCTTTCAACAGGCGGACTGTTTATGTGGTCATATGGTTAAACTTAGCTACAATGCTGCCCTGCCCTTCAGGCTACCAATAATGTTTATAGCCACTGCTTGCCTTCCTTCTAAACACACAATTACTCCTTAGGGTCCCTATAAATCATGAGGCCACCTAAGCCATTAAAATCTTTTCTTCCTTTGTGATCTTGTTTTTTTTTTTTGGTACTGGGGATTGAACTTGGGACCTTGCGCTTGCAAGGCAGGCGCCGGAACCACTGAGCTAAATCCCCACCCGTGATCTTGTTCTTAATACAGAAATGGTTAAAGCCTTGCTGTGTACCAATTAATTATTCAATCTCGAAGGCAAATCAGTGAAAAGAAAACAATCATGGAAATAAGTATTTAGACAGTAGTCAATGACCCTCTGCATTTTGTTTTTAAGCAGTTTGCATATTGTCTTATTGAAAAGAGCCCTAGTTGACATTTGAAGTATTACCTGTCCACAGAGATTTTTCTCATTATATAAATTATTTACTGCATTATGAGTTGATTTAGGATATATATGATTTGAGGCATATATGGAATATTTGCCAGGGCAGTAGCTAGACTTCTAGTGGCCCAGAAGTCTACTGCTGATATGCCTGCCACCTTCTGACATAGAATTTCAAGTAACAAAAAAATGGAAAAGAACAAATGCTGTAAGCATGAATGCATGAGACTTGAAGGTGATTTACAGCAAACGGTATGCTGCTTTCAATAAACATTAGGGATTAAAAAAAGAAAACTCTCTGCGACATGATCTATTTTTCTCATATGCATTTCATTTCAGTATAAGTACATTAAGCCCATATCTAAAAGATCCCTGTTTCTTGATTGTGGTTAGCTTAGTGGCTTGTACTTTCCGTAAACCTGAAGGCTCTACTGAGCAGCAAATTTTGGTTTGAGCCTGTACCCAGTGCCCATCCTAAGATTCAGCTTAATCTTGATTTTTGTTTTGTTTTGTTTTTTAACTATTGATGTCAGTGAAAGGTAGAAGCATCAAGTCTGTCAGTGGAAACATTTTTCTTCTGCAGTTTCTGCTTTGTACTTTTTCTGGAAAGCTGGCTGTCCATTTCAGGGGAAGGAACTTCCCCACTACGGAAGGAATAATCCCACCTACTCAGTGCTGAAAAGGTTCCATGTTAATTACTGGAGGGGGGAATAGCTTTAAAGAACAGATATTTGCCAACTTTCATTCCTTCAGCAGAGTAGCAAACTACCTAGATCTCCACTGAATAATTACTAATTAATCAAGAGGATTTTTTTAAGCTCTTAAAATTAGCACATTAGGCCCCACAGTCTGAAAGAGAATTATGGCTTTATTTCCTCTTTCCAAAGAACTAAAAAGAAAATTCGAGGATTACGATTTTTGTGACACTGTAAGCCAGAGTCACTGCAAACCAGCCTCTGCAGAACTGGAAGTTGCACCCTGGGTTTCCACCATACCAATTAAGGGGCTCTTTGAGCAAAGCCAGCCCTGCACTCTAATAGCTCTTTCATAGTCCAACTGCAGATCATTAAATCAGTCGGGTACATCAATGGAAACACTTATCGGATTTAGTGGTTTTTTAAAAAAAAAAACCAAAAACACAGCATACTATGGTATACATAAATTGCTTTTTTAACTCTGCTACTGACTATGGCTTTAATTGATTGATTTCTGGCAGTAGTACTAGGACAAGACTTACTGTCATTCCAAATAATATTTTTCACAGTATGATATTGTGGTCATATTCTAAGAGGCAGTCATCTAGAACTGATACACTCCCTCAGAAAGTAACCATAGCTGGATTTCCTGGACTACCTGAATGGCCAGCCTGTTTTGAACAGGGAGGTGTACATTTTAGAAGACAAAGCTCTGCTCCATTGAGTTTTCTATTTCTCTCTTTCCTTTCCATATTTCAGCCTCGCTTGGAAAGGAAACAAGTCTCTACAAAGGTCATTATGTATATTATTTAATGTTCCTTTTGATTCTGCAAGTTAATTGTCATTAGGTCTGTGTTGTGGTCAGTGTTTTGGCAAGGGAGTACATTAAATACAGGACCCAATTTATAGGATTATTTTATGATAATTACCCAAAAAGTCAAATGCAAAGGAGCACAAGAGATTAACCAAACACCAGAGGGCCAAAGGATCCAGCTGAGGGCCTGGATCCCAGCAATGTGCCACACAAGTCCAGCTAAAGGCTTAGAGGCCAAGGCAGGGTTCTGCTTGAGTCCAGCCAGTGGCCACGGCAATGTCTCATGCTTGTCCTCGCAACAGCGAGGCCCCGAGCTTCTCCTCCAACGAGAACACCCTAGTTTGCAACAGGAAAACCATCCGCAGCAAGCTTCTCCTAGAAAATCAACAGGCCAAGATCTTCCCCTCCAGTTCTCTTTTCATGGCTATTGGCAACAATCCTCAGGTGGATCCTCCACACCTACACCACGCTGATTCAGTTCAGCTGGCCGTTCCAAGTTGACCGTTAGTTAATTCACTACAGTCTGTTTTACAGGTGAGCAGTTTAGACTCCTGGGGGTTAAATGACCTGCCCAAGGCTCTTCAATATTCAAATCACAGTCGTCTGGTGTTAGCTAATTTATATGCCCATTGTCCCCTTTGACACTGTGTGGGATGTCAGAGATGGGGACTGTGTTCATCACCCTTCTATTGATTCAGTAAATAGCTGAGATAAATCAACTTAGAAAGAGAAAAGTTTAAGGTTGGCTCACAGTGTGGTGATCTGTGTCCATGAGTGGCTGGGCCCACTTAGGGGCAGCACATCCTGGCAAGAGCTCTTGGGGAGGCAGAGCTGCTCACCTTGCAACAGGGGCAGCAAAAGAGAGGAAGAGCAAAAGGCTAGGGTCCCCCCTTTCTGTTCCCGGCACACCCCAGTGACTGGAACTCTCGCACTAGGCCCCACCTCTTAAAGGCTCCACCACCTCCCAGTATTGCGGAGATGGAGACCAAGCCTTAAAGACGTGGGCCTCTGGGGGACATTCTAGGTCCAACTCATAGTGGTGACAGTTCTTGTTAAAGGGGACTCCTTTTTGATCAAAGTTTCAGGAGCAGCAGGGACTAGAACTCGATTCTTACTGCTCAAGCCATCTCTCCATTGGGTCATGTTGAAGGAGACCCAGTTAACTTAAAAATAAAATTATTTAATAAAAGACTTAGCAGAGAGATTACTCTTCATAGAAAAAAAAAAACTCTTCAAGATTTAAAGTAAATAAGAAGAAAGTGAAAGTGTCCGAAATGCTCTACTGTTTTTTTTTTTTTTTGGTACCGGGGATCAAACTCAGGTCCTTGACCTTGCAAGGCAAGTGACAGAAACACTGAGCTAAGTCCCCGGCCCTCTACTGTGCTTTCTTGATGGCTGCACCTTCTGTATAAAGCCAACTTGAGAGAACCTATGAAAGTTTGTTGTTTTTTTTTTCCTGGAGAACAGTGGAAAGTTGGCAAGAGGTAAAAACTTTCTGTGAAATGAGGAGGTGAAGAAGTTGTAAATGATGTTAACATCTTCCAGATGGTACAGTTTTCCTTGGGAACTGAAGTCTATTGTAATTAAAGGCATGTGAATTTTCAAAATCCTGAACTTTGGGAGTCTGACACTGGAAGAATCCATCACTTCTAGGGCACAGTTGTTTTAAGGAAGATGTTCCTTAGCTTCCACTTAAAATGCATATTTGGGTTTTGTAATGAGTTAAATCAGAAATATTTTCCCATGTGAAGATTTTTTTCTAAATCTTTCTTGCCAATAAATCTTAATTATGAAGTGAAATACCTCAGAAACAAGAAATTTATACTCCAAACATTTCCTATTAAAATTATATATTTTGACCATTATTTTACGCACATGTCTGGGGTTCTGTTATATATTTGGTTTCGAATTAAATTATTATCCCCATCCAGTCTCTAGACGTGTGCCTAGGAAAATCTTGGAATTTCTGTTTTTGCTTCAGTCAGGAGAATCTAGCTCAACGCAGAGCCTCGCTTTCCTTTTCACTGTGAGTGATGCCTGTGGACTCGGGGCACCCCACCCAGCAGCCTGTATGACAGAACAACATCGACATGGCCCTGTCATCACGTCCCTGTCCCAGCCCTGTCCTTGGTTTAGCCTGAGGCCCTGTCCCCTTGACTCTCCACCAGCTGATCGATCCCTGCCTGAGTACCAACTGCAGCTTCCGGTCTCCATGTGTCCTATCTGAGCTCGGCCTCTCTGGTGGGCAGAATTCTAAGACTGCAGCCCCTGGTCCCCATCCCCTGGTGCACACACGGCTTCTCCCAGTTATTCATTTCACGCTAACCTGGGTGCTGCTGCAAAGGAACTGTGCAGATTGAACCAAGGAACCAACTCAGCTGACCTCAGGAAAGGAAGATTATTCTAGGTGGGCCTTTACCCTGAAAAGGGATGAAGCTTTTTCTAAAATCTTGAATCAACCATGAGAAGAATTCAAGGTGATGAAGAATCTGCGGCTGGCTTGGAAGATGGAGAGGGACACAGGTGGTGCCTGGGGTCTGAGAGCTGCCCACACTGGCAGCAGATAAGGAAGAGAAGACGGCAGGCCTGCAACCCTAAGGAACTGAGTTCTGCCCTAGCAGGGTGAGCTTTGGCGAGCTGCAGAGGTCCAGTGAGAAATCAGCCCAGTCCACACCTGGACTTCAACTTTGTGGCACCCTAGGTAGAGAGCCAGCCACACCCAGCAACGCCAGACTGAGGCCCACAGGACTGAGCTCATCCTCAGGGGGTGCTTTATACCACTAAGTCGGTGATAATTTGCCCCACTGCTGTAGTCAGCCCTATGCTTATTGACTCAGTTTCTTTCCTTCTGGACCAGCCATGACTCATTGTAGCCCTCACAGTCCCTCCCACAATCAATGGCTTTTCCAATTTTACTCCTGTGAAACGTTTTTCTTTCATATTTTGTCTTCATTTCTGTAATACCTTATTTCCTGGGACTATAAACTCATGTACCTAATGTATCTAACCTATTAATCATCAGTTTTGTATAGCTTCAATGAAATTACAGTCATGGTTATGACCCTGAGACATTATAAAAGCTTAATTTTTTAAATGTATGACATTAGCTTTGGGAGCCTGGCTGTGGTTTCACTATCAGAGAATGGGTCATCTGAGTCTGATTCTTATGGAAACCTTTCTCCCACTTCATAAGAGGGCATATAATTCGAAAACCCTGCTGGGTAGACTGTGACACTGGGATGTTTCGGAGGACAGTTACCTGGAAGATGACGTAAAGAGTAACACCGGGTGTGCCTCTGAGAAAGACAGAGACATAACAGAAGTTTCTGCAAACACTTTCTACGTTTTGAGGGGTGACAGGTTGGCCCTGTTTACAGCCAGTCCAGGTGTTTGTGGATGAGAAGTGCATCCTGCAGCCGCTGTTGGGTGAGAAGTCTTCAAATCTCTCTAGAGGTATTGTCTCCATAGCTCATGCTTTGGGTCCAACCCCTCCAGAGGGTCATCCTGAAGTTTGGAAATTATGCAAACGTTGGAGCAATGAAGACAGCAAAAACCTTGCTTGGTCTCAGTCAACTCAGATGCAATGTGAATTTGGGTGATAAGATTGCTCAGAATTCAATGGTGGGGAAATGGAAATATTATGTAAATAACCAATCCCCTACCCAAATGAGCCCTGAATCAGACTAGTGTTGCATCATCCTGATTATAATACATAAGGTGTATATAGAAAAAAAGATAGATAGATAGAAGATAGATGGATGGAAGATAGATAGATGAATGAATGAAATACATGGGAAAATTTTTGATTTTTCTAATGAGTCCATGTTTGCAGTACGTAATATTTACATTCCCTATGTGCACTTGGTACCTTCCCATAACAATCTTCATTCCTTTTTTCATCTTCTTTCCTTTCCCTCCCTCTCCCTGTCTCTGTCTCTTGATCTGCTTCCTCTTTGAAAAAAATCTATCTCCCTACTTCCTATTATCTTTTATTTTGGTCTTTATTTATAATTTGGATTTCTCATATAAAAGAAACCCTGAGATATTTAAGCTTGTGGGTCTGATTTATCTCACTTAACATTATGATCTCAAAATGCATCCATTTTCCTACAAATTTTTTACTTTAAAGAAAGATTCTTTTGAAGATGTGAAACAAACTTGTAAGGGGAATATGAAATAATAAAGCAAGATTCTGTCAATAGCCCAGGAGTTTAAATTTTGGAAATTACTCTGCAATGTTGAATATTATTCCAGAATTTCAGAAAGCATTAGACAAAATCTGATTCATTTTAACTTTCTGGTACAAAAAAAAAAATCCACACAGTCTTATTGATCTGGTGATTAAGAAAAAAAAAAGACAAGGTCCAAATAAAGCTTCACGAAGATACCATTTTCTAACCAAGAAAGATAAATCTGTCAGTGAGCAAGCAGATATTGACTTGGTACTTTATATGCAGATAGTTAGTGCTCTTCAAAATAACTTTTATCTGATACGAGAATACAGATTCATTGTAAACTGTTTTAAGAATACAGATATGAATAAGAAACATAATCTCACAACTATATCACCACTTGTAACAGCTTTACATATTTCCTTCCAGTTTTTTGTCTGCATATGAATAAGAATTGAGACTAAACTGTCTATAAGAATGTATAGTCTTATTTTTCAATTACATCACAAACATTTTTTCCGTTATTAAAAAAACCCTTTTGTTGAACATGCTTTTAATGGCTACATAATAATCCATGGTGTGAATGTATATGAACAGTTGATGTGATTCCACATTATTCTCATAGGACATATTTCTAATAATCTATTAGAAATAGACAGTTAATAAGGGGCTATGATCATGGTAAAGGTTTTTATATATCTTGATCAGAGCACTGAAAGACCCACAGATTGGCTTCTCCTAGCATCCTCATTGTGTATTTTTATCTCCAAATCCTTTTTCTAACGCCCTGAGGGGAAATCTGGCTTCTTCTGGGGAAGAGGGAAAGTAAGTCTTAGCACCAATGCAATCATTTGTCGGTTGTTGGGTTGGGACAGCTCTTAGATGCCTGGTGCAAAGTAAACCAAAGAGCCACAGAAACACATTTTTGCAGGTGAAAATTATGTTCACCCCCATCATTTCTCACTCCGGTACATGATGTCAGGTATCCGATTTCTCCATTATGAACGTGCCTGTGCCCGAGGAGTAGATCTCTTGGAAGGAGATTAAAAAGACACCACCTCAAACCCTTCCTAATAATGTGAGAATGTCCAGAAGGCTGGAGTGGAGACACCTGGTATAGTAGCTCATCGTATTAGACAACACCCTGTCGAGGAGCAGCTTTCAAGGATTAGTATTCTTTCTATTAATGGGCTCCACGAAAGAGAATCTGGGACTCATTTGCACTTTTGAGAGAAAACCTGACTTAAGTAAAGTGTGGTATCTGCGTATTCAGCACTCCACACTTCTAAAGGGTCTGAAATAGCTCTTTGGTGACTAAATACATTTCTCCTTTTCCATCACTTTTTCCCTCCTTGGCCATTTTCCTGAAACCATAATTCAAACTTTCCAAAGGGAGAAAATAATCCCTGGGTAATCCTTTTCAGAATTTTTAGGAGGAAACCTTTATTCTTTTATCATTCTTCTGAGAAACCTAACCTTTATTGCCATTAGGATTTACAGTGTTCTACCACCCACATATACCTAGGGGAAGGCGAGGTGGAGAGGTAATGAAAGGAAAAGCCTAGAGAGAGCTTTTCAAAGAGCTTGGATTCTAAGGGCAGGGCCACTTGTGGAGAAAGCCACTCGGGGTATGGTACCCTGACGCCAAAATCTGGGCAAAATACCTTTTCATTGCAAAAAGGTTAGGTAGAGGTCTTTGCGTTAGTTCCCAGGAAATGTCCTCCTACCTGCTTAGCACTGCTGCTGCACAATGGGGAAACCTAAGGCAAAAGACTTTAGAAATAGAGGGGTGTCTAGAAGGCTAAGGAATGTTTTCAGAGTGCACATCATGTCTGCATCCCCATGTTGGGAAGTGGGAAATGGATTATGAGCAGGGGCAGCAAGGGACGCGGGCTCAGGACCCAGCATAGGAGGATGGCGGTCTTTGGACCCCGACAGACTCCTTTGTCACCTGGAGCGTTCTGTTAGCAAAGCTGAGAACCACACAGGAGGACAAATCCACTTTCCCAGCTCTTCCCTGGTTTTCATGAATTTGATTCCTCAGGTGCAATTCCCAATTCTCTTCCAGCAGCTGGAGCATGGAAGCTCCCAGCGAGAGGCCGACAAGTGCCTTGCCTTTCACCTTGGCGAGCCTCGGTCCTCACCGCTGGTGAGCCCCACGCGCCCTGCCCCTCAATGCATTGCGGTGTTTGCCACACGGGCAGCAGCAACAGAGCAATGCGCAGCCGGCTGGGGGATCGAAATTTGCAAACTCAGAATCCTGGGCCTCAGGCCAATGCGGGCTGGGTGCGTTGCTGAGGTGACACATTGAGACTCTAGGGAGGGATGCTGGCACACCAGCTGCATTCCTGGCACGGTGTTTGCCAGTGAGAAACCTGCAGAGTGGAACTGGTATCAACTGCAGAGGGAGACACAAGCTGCTTCCTTAACTTCCCTGGCAATGCTCCCCTCCGCAACTTGTGCATAATACACCCCCCTGCATATTTACAAGAACTACTAGTCCTGGTACTCTTCGGGGCCCGGTTGGATGGCACTTTGAAGAGAAGTGCTAGCATAACAGCAGCCGTCCAGTTTACAAATGTAGCTATAGTGTCCCCGAATAATTAAATTTCATAAAATTGGTATTTAACTCCACAATGACTTATCTCTGCTTGGGAAGGTATTCTAAACCCCACCCCATTTAAAAAATATCTTCTGCTGATGCCAGGAAGAGAACCTAGTATTTGCTGTCGGAGGATATGTGAAGTAAAATTCTAGCTGTTTTCAGAGTTGCAATTTGCTGGCATGATATTAGCTGAGCTCTCTAATATCTGGGAGGAAGGGCCTCCCAGAAATGGCCTCAGCTCTTCAAGATGTCTGATCCACCTCTCCTATCTGTGCCTGCAAAGCAACATGCACCGGGATTGGGCCACTTAGTATTCAGACCATGTCAAGATTCGAGTAAAAAGCCTATATTCCAAAGCTGGATGCACAGTTGCCAGACCAAACACATTCAACAGATCCCAGTCAGATTATAAGAAAGCATGGGGCAAAACATGCAGCCCTGTCTTGTCAATGAAGCAGGAGCGATAAAAGGAATTACTCCATAAATGCCAACTTGGGAGGCTTTAATGAATACAGAGATGGTGTTCTTTCCAGCTGCTCACAGTTGACTGTAAAAGCTGGTGAGGATTTTGAGCATTAATGCTTTCTTCCTCCTCCTCCTCCTCCTCCTCCTCCTCTTCTTCCATCTCCTCCTTTCTTCTCCTCCCCCTCTTCCTCCATCTCCTCCTTTGTCTTCTTTTAAATGCAAAGTATCTCCCAAAGTACTGAGAAAGGAATAATTCCTCTGTGTGCTTCCACAGTTTTACAGAGGGACAGCAAGGTTAGCAGGCCAAGTGATTACTACTGGAAATATCAGATGCAACAGGGGAAATGCAGTTTAGACAATAATTCACATATGTGAATGCTTAGCTCCATCAATGTCAGCTTTATTTTCTTCCTGATATGCACAAAGCTGGCACACAATTTTAACTGATGAGGTAATGTCATTTTTAATTTAGAGAGCCTTAAGATGTCCACTCTAACTCGTGATATCATCTTTGCAGTTCTCTCCTGAGACTTTATGTAAACATAACTGATATTCCTGGGCAGTTGAAAAGGGATTGTTAAAGATGACATTGGTCAGCATGCAGATTTCTCCCCACTTTGATTTCTTTTCAATTGCCAGAGAGAGTTTATGTGACTGTCATATTTGAGCCATGCCTCAAATTAATATGCCCCGGGACTTTTGAACCAAGTTAAACACAAAAGAAGTAAAGATTTGAAATGAATGGATTGCAATGTTTTCATGTCAGTTCGAGGAGAAAAATGAAGACAAATCAAATTCGCTGGCTCCAAGGTGACTTGGTAAATAGAAAGAAAGCAAAGAGAAAGACTTAAAGAAATACATAATACCCTATAAACAAAAATCTTTTCATTGGGTTTACTAGTTTTGGGGGATGAGTTTCTATCTTTTAAAGATAAATAAGCTCCCAAGCATACCTGCTATCTCAGTATACACTTTAGAATATTTTATTGTCACTTTGTCATACATCTCTGTAGTGCATCATTATTAAGCCTGAAATCTTTTAATCATAAAAATTTGGTGACTTCAAGTATTCATATTTCTTTGTCCAACAATATTCCTTTAAAGATTCAGACTGGTAGGTATAAACAAACCTACTTTCCAATTTTTAAATAAACTTTTTTTTCCTGTGGATAAATTATGTTTTATGACCCAGGCATGGTTTGGGGAAGATAACTGTGTTTTTCACCATTGAAAGTGGCTACTGAGAGAGGTTTTTTTTTTTTTTCTAGGAAGTCTGGAGTTTGTGGAATTGAGTTAAATAGCGAAGAATCTGTTTATTATTCTGTGGCCATATGTTTAAAGGGTTGTTCACAGAAATCAAAGTGTTCTTCATGGAGAGCTCCAGCTAAGGAGACATTTTGAATTCATAAAAGAACTTCACAGTTTGAAAAGAATGCAGAGCATTATGTATTGACACCCTACCACCACAGACAAAGGGGCACAATTTAATAATAGAGAATTGTGCTCACGAGATTTTTCTTTTTCTTGCTAATTGGTTACTTTAACTGACATTGTCTGTGAGTATAATGGACACCATTATTCTTAACAGTTCTGTGTTGTCAGATGATGTATACAGACATGATGCAGTCCATTTTAATTATTTCATTTTGCTAGATGTTGCTCCCTCTGTGTAATTCAGTGGCAAATGCAGACCACACTTCTTTTGGCAGACTGTGCTGGATAATGCTAGTTTTTAAATTAGTGAAACGAAAAGGGTATTTCTCGTCAACCTGATGTCTCCTCTCCTGTTTGTGTGCTAGGTATGACTACGTGGAAGTCATCGATGGAGAAAATGAAAATGGACGTTTATGGGGAAAGTTTTGTGGGAAAATTGCCCCTTCCCCTGTAGTGTCTTCGGGACCATTTCTTTTCATCAAATTTGTATCTGACTATGAAACACATGGTGCAGGATTTTCCATTCGTTATGAAATTTTCAAGAGAGGTGAGTGAGACGCATACAGAAGAAGTGTGACTAAATGATTCCTGACAGTTGTTCGATTTCCCAAGAGAGGGCATCATGCCTTCACTCTTTATAAAGAGCTGTATATTCCCTTTGCAAAAATGCTGAAAAATACTTATAACACATTTAGTACAAAAGTACATACACAGCATCAGTATGAGCAGATAGTTATAAATGTCCTATATTCTTACATTGAAAGCTAGATAAATCCTACT
Source organism: Heterocephalus glaber (assembly GCF_000247695.1). Next base: position 8,493,426 of record NW_004624805.1, read on the forward strand.
GTACATGTATGTCTATGTACACACATGTCTACATCTACTTGCTTCTTGCATGTGGTCATACAAAGACAAAGATGGTCAGAAAAGAGGCATTTCCTGTACAGTAAAACTTTAGTTGGCAGGCATAATTTGTTCAGGAAACATGCTTGTAATCTAAAGCACTAGTATATCAAAATGAATTTCCCCATAAGAAAAAATGGAAACTCAGGTGATTTATTCCATAACCTAAAATAGTCGTATAAAAATGATTGCAACATTGTAATATAATACAAAATAATAAAGAAGATGCAAAATATAAAGAGAAAGACAAATTAAACTGCACTTACCTTGGAAAACTTTCATGGCTGACGTGAAGGAGACAGAGAGAGGAGGATTATTGTGCAGGACGACTTTCACCATCACTAACTGAATCGTTGCTGTCTATTGGAATCTTTTTCTTTTTGTGCAACATTAACAAGGAACCTGTCCAATGACACTTGCTTTTGCCTCCTTTTGAGAATTTAGAGAAAACATGGCATTGCATTGTTGTTAAACAGATTTATCACTTGCACTGCTACACAGCCTTAATCAGCTGGTGTTTTCCACAGAATTTTGCAGTTTCCCATATTTTACACATCTCCCCGATCTCATTTGAAGTAAGGGATTCCTCCACCATTTCCTCCTCCTCTCCTGCAGATGAGATCTCCTCCGTAACCTCTTGCTGTTGGGAGAGGATCAGCCACATTCCTGAAGCAAGGCAGGATACATTGGCTCATGTGACATTCAGCAGCACATACTACTTCTTCATTTATTAAGATTTATTAGAAATGTTTGCTCATCTTGTGGAACACTCACAATCTTGTGGAACAGTTACTCACAATCCAAAGTTTTGCTGTATTTCCCAAAGACCTGCATGGATGAAAGAGAGAGGAGAGAGAGACTTGTCAGGAGGTCACCAAGTACCAGGTGTGATCAAAATATTCAATGATTATTTGAAAAAAAGTTTATGTATTGCATTAAAAGATACTTTGTCATTAATTTCCCTCAAAGTACTCCATCTTGCTTCTAGCACATTTATCTCATTATTCTTAGAACTTTCTGAAGCCATCCTGGAAGTCCTCTTTCGTGAATGTCTTTAAAGAGTTGCACTACAATGGCGGTTTACATGTCCCTAATCAATTCAAAGTGTATGCCTTTCATGGTGATTTTGACTTTGGGGAAGAGCCAGAAGTCACACAGTGACAGGTCCAGTGAATAAGGTAGATGAGGACTCATTGTCACGTTTTTACAACCCTACCTTTTCTTTGTATGGCACATGGCAGTGACTTTTGCCGTATTTCAAGCATACCTTGTAAAGACACTCAAGAAAGAGGACTTCCCAAACTGCTTTAAAAAGTGGCAAGAATGATAGGATAAATGTGTTCAAACCAAGGGGGAGTGTTTTAAGGTGGATTAATGGTCATATGTCTTTTACTGTAATAACATTTTTAAAAATTTAAATGTTCACCATATATTTTGAGCATACCTCATATTCTTCATCTTCCTCCCAAATAAACTCAGCTTCCTACAATCCTGTTAGTCTCAGATGTGCCATAATTTCCTTGTCCTGCTATCCAGCACCAGCCTTAGGATTTAGATTTTGTTCTTTCTCTCCTTAACTCCCTACCTCAACATGGGTTGTAGTTCTATTTAATTTCCATCCAGAGGTCTCAATGAGTCACAGCTTCCTTTCCATGGCCTCTGCCATTAACCAAATGGCAGACTGTGGTTCTCTTCCTGCCACCTAATTCTGCCCATGGCTTCTCCAACAGACTCCAGCCATGTCCTCCAAATGCCTGCAGTGGTGTCCATCACCTGTTGGGTAAACAGTCCCTGATGGAGGCTGGATATCAGGGCCTGCCCTTGACTTTGTCCACACTGCTCTCACAGATCCCCCTGACTGGCCTCTGGCCTCAGCATGGTGCACTGGGTAAAGCCCAGCAAACCTGAGTGTCAGTTTACATTCTGCCACTGGCTACTGGTAGGAATGCATAGAGCCTCAGTTTCCTTCTCTGAAGAACTGAAGAACAGTACTTGACATGAGCTTCTTGGGTAAATCAGATGAGATGGAAAACATGTACCCAGTGCCTGATACTGACAAGGTGTGAATGTACAAGAGCGTTACAGTGATTATGAACAGAGTTGGTGCTTTCAAAATTCAGAGCCCTTGATCTCTTCCAGGGTGTCCTTGACATCCTTGGAAACTTGACGCTAAGTGTATTCCCCTCCAGATGTTCCCCTTAATTAATCTGCTTTTTACACTATGCATATACCCAAGTTATCCCAGATGTGTGTGTGTACTGTATAAAGTGAATGGAATGTGTGTATATGCAGTATGCTTGTACACGTTCAAATATTCCACATGTAATTTACCGGTAAGAATATTTTGGTAAGAATTTAGTGGTAAGAATATTTTCTTATTTTTTTCATATATGTTTTATTTCCCAATTGGATTAGTAGTACTTAAAAATGGCAAAAAAAAAAAAAAAGTATCTTTTCTTGTCACTGTACACACTACTTGAAAATTGTTAATAAAAAACCATTTAAGCATATATATGTAAGGTCATGGATCCTTTTCCTCCAAAGTCATTTAATGATATCATAGAAGTGAGTCTGTATTCTTTTGAAAATATAACACTTCTTTTAGAATACAGAAATTTCAAGTTTCCTCAAAACACATGAACTATACTAATCATAGTTTAATTCACCAGGAAATTAAACTTGTATCCCTTGACCGTGAGGTTTTAAGCAGTGGATTGTTGTTCTCAGAGACACTGGGCCAGTTCTGAGTCCCTGGGACTGCGAGTGCAGGAGGAACATCTTGCCTGACAGACAGCAAGTCCAGTCTCAACCTCTTCTATTCTTCCTGGAGTCACCCTGGACCTCGGACCTCCCTAATTCCCTTCCTAGGAACCCCACTTTCCTTCAGTCCGGTCTCCCTGATGCTGACACTGAGTCATCCACCTAACAATTGCTCCCTCCCAGCTAATGCAATTTCTGTAGGAGACCCAGTCTCCCACCTGTCACTGTCCTTGTCCCTCCCATGCCCTGGGTCATCCAGGCCCTGATGCTGGATGCTGGCAGAGGCTGTGGCAGTTTCTATGGGTCTCCAAGTGGCCAAGTGGTACCATTTATTGAGACCAGGCTTAGCCACTTGATGTGCTCTGTGTGACTAAGAGTCTGTCAGTTTCATAATAATCCCAAAGGGTTCCCTTAGCTGCCATTACCACCTGTCCCTATTGTCATTAACAGCTAAGTGTGGCATTCTTGTAGCGGCACAAGGAACTCTCCATCTTGTATAGCACGTCAAAAGCCCAGAGTTCGCTGGCTTCCGAAGCTCCCCCGTCTCCGGAGCCCATTTGCCCTTTGGCTCCCAGGGCTGCTGCTTGTACCCCTGCTCACCCCTGGGGGCTCAGCACAGACCCCTGACCCTAGTCCTGCTGCTGTCCTCGCTGGAGGAAGTACTCGGTCAAGTGTGAGTGCAGGAGTGACAAAGGAAAACATTAAAACTTTAAGACAGACTTTGGTGGCTGATGGAGAAAATAGGAAATTGCAGAATCTTTGGATTAGAAGAGTTGTTTTGTTTTGCTTTGCTTTTTTCTTCAAATCTATAGCCCAACTACCTTGTGTTACGCACAGATTTGAGAACTAGGAAGGCTCAGAGACCACCCGAGGCTCCACAGCATGCTGGTGGCAGAGGCAGGGCTAGAACACAGCCCTTCTCTGTTCCCTCTCCCTGGGGGCCGTGCACACACACGCACGCACACTTTGTCAAGACATTTGAGAAAACCTGGGGTCGTCTCCGAGAGCATGAGACATGGCCAGGCCCAGCAAACCCAGGAAAAATGTCTTTCGTTTTTATTTTTATCTCTCAGTTGAATCTTAATCTCACCTGAACAAGTTTACCTTTGTGAAAAAGGCAGGCGCGATTAGTACTCGCGTTAGGGCCTGCTGTTTGCTTTGTCTTCCACAACCTAGCCAAGCTGCTTCTCTCCCAGAAAGGAAGTGGAAGGTATCCAGGGCCCCGTGTTCCTATATTTTGGAAATAAAATTCTAAAGCATTCCCAAAATATATGTGCATGTCATATATATAAATACAAATAAACAGAAATGTGTGAATTAATTACTGCAACTGGCAAAGTCACTGGGCTCTCCGAAGCCCCGAGGTAATTTAGAAATGGACTTGAAAACGTCACCTGGAACAGACCAAAAGCAACATGTTAATAACTTTTTAACCAGAATCAAGTAGATAAGCTTTGGAGGCCACTGTGTGGTGCAGAAACCACAGCCAAGTGTAGCCTCTCTGGGCCAGGCTACTGTGTCCACCTAACAAGCACTGATGTTTGAATCTCCTGTGCCATGCGCACCTAACGCGTGTGCAGGGAGGAAACTCTCGGTTTGTTTTCTCAGTAGCTTTCCCAATGCCCTGAGATGGAGATTCAGCCTCCTGACCTGGGCTTCCAAACACAGAGACCTGCTAGTTCAATTTAGTCTGTATGAATGCCCAGTAAGTCACCTGTGATTGTCGACACCCTGGAAGGAGGTTCAGTTCAGAACAATGTCACAGCCACCGCCTTACTCAGAGTTGAATCCTTGTGTGATGTCGCAGGAGCCCATCGCACCTGCCTGAGAGTGAGAACGAGACAGTGATCAGGGAAGGGAGCAGTTGAGGCAAAGCTCCCTAGGTCTGATCCTGAGGTCGGGAGGTCCCTCACCTCTGATTCGCAGAGAGCTCAAGTGGAGCTGTTTGAAAATCAGGGCAGCGCCGGGGGTGAGGGGCAGCGCTGATGCCCCCAGGCTTTCTGTTGTGTCCACACCCCACCTGGCCAACGCTCCATACAGTGAGCTGAAATTGTGCTCATTTGTACACCCATGAGGTCAACCATCAATGTGTGCGGAAGTGTTCCCGGCCACTCCAATGACAAATCGCTACAATGTGTGAAGCCGTAATGATATCGAACAGTCATCAAAATTGCACCTTGTACGTACATCCATGTGCGTGTGTGCACAAGCACTAACAAGCAACTGTAGAATGGTGTGCTACACTGCAGCTGATACTTTGGGAGAGGTTAGGGTGCCGACCTCAGTATCAGACGACTCCCACCATCATGGCCTGATCACACTTCACCGTGCCCTCACGGAGAGCCACGTGTCCCGGCACACCTGTGTCAACACGGTCCCAAATGACTCACCGCCCTGGTTACAGTGCGAATTACCTTTCACATTTAGTTTGTCAAAGAGGCATAGGTCACATCTGGCACAGTTACTGAGTCACTGGTGTAGGAATCTGAAACCCAAACTCCCTCCACTGAATTCTCTCCCTCGCCTTTGTAAATGTTCTATTTCGCCAATAAAGGGCTGTCAGCCTCAAGATTTAAAGATTTAAGTTTGAAGGGACTATAATTATTTCTCTAGGGCTCTGAGATTCTGCAGCTTATTCATTGTTCCCACATGATTTCGTATTTGTCATTTTTTTCCTCCTGCAACAGCAGAAGTCTTTAAATTGCTGCACACAAATGGAAAACTCAGGTGAACATAATAAATCTGAATTTGACTTGCCTTACCTATCACTAACATGAAAAGGCTGAGTAATGCCTGATTAGGACAGTGATTACAATGGTGAACTTTCATTAGAAAAATATTCTGTCTTTGCCTTGGTTATTTCTCAGTGAAGTTATTTCAGTGGAATTTTCATTCTCTCCTTTTTTCTCTTATTCATAGGTCCTGAATGCTCCCAGAACTACACAGCATCTACTGGCGTGATAAAGTCCCCCGGATTCCCTGAAAAATATCCCAACAGCCTTGAATGTACTTATATTATCTTTGCACCAAAGATGTCTGAGATTATCCTGGAATTTGAAAGCTTTGACCTGGAGCTTGACTCAAATAATCCAACGGGGATGGCTTGTCGCTATGACCGGCTAGAATTCTGGGATGGATTCCCTGGGGGTAAGAACTAAGAACAGCAGGAAGCAGCTACTAGAAGGAGGGTCCTGGAGGAAGGGGAAGAGGGTGTGTTTACAAGTGTCATGATACCTGCACGATTTCTTTTTTCAAAATAGCTGAAAAGGGAAAGGAAAAACAAAGCAAAATGGCAACTTGATGTAAAAAAAGAATGAAATATTTGAGGTCAGGAAGAGCTTTGTAATTATCTACCGCAATTCCTTCATTTTCTAGATAAGGAAGCTGGCCATGAAAAGTTATACAAGGTCTTTAGTTATTTCGAGATAGCTTTTGGAAGGACACATACTTTTCATAACCAAATTATTTTTTTCATTCATTGACCTCCCTCTCAGTCATTAATTCATAGACTGTCAGAAGTTAGGACCTTAAGAAATCATTTTAAGTCAAACTACTCATTTTACAAATGTTCAGGCTAAGGACTGCAGAAGTTAAGTACCTTTTAATTATTTTTTGAAATTTAGGAAAAGAACATTATTATTTGGGCATTTTTAATTTAGACAGATTCCCTGTTTGCTCTCTGTGGAATTTTAGTCTTTGACAGTTGGACTCACTTCCATACTAAATATATTTCATATTTATTGTTCTTGTTTAAATTAATTAAAACAACTAAAAAATATTTATTAAACACCCATCATGTACCAGGCACTTTTCTAGCCACAGGGTAAGAAAAACATTCCAAGATGGTGGCTCTTGTGGAGTTAATGCGGGGTAGAGGGGATCAGACTATAAACAGTGCACAGGACAAATAAATTAATTATGTGCATGGGGTGCTCGAAGGTGACGAGTCCTATGAACAAATCAAAAAGAAAGAAAAAGAGGAGGTAGAGGGAGGGAGAGTGGACAGAGAGGGAAGCAGGGAGAGAGGAAGGTAGACTGTAGCAGGGGAAGACATGAGAGTTCAGGAGGTGGAGGAAGGGCTTGAAATTTTGTAGGGTGATCAAGCTGGACAGATGAAGACAGTGACATTTGAGCAGAGATTTGACGGAAGGGAGGAAATAGCCATATGGACATCAAAATGAAAGTTTTCCATCCAATCCTGGTGAATTAGAAGGTGAATGGCAAAAATACATACCCAGATTCTGAATAGAAGGAGATACTCTCAAATAACTCGTTGCAGCAGCATTTCTTGTCTTGTGTTTAGTCTGGTTTCACATCAAGATTTCTCTGGAGAACACACACTTCACAGATCAGAAATGACAATTCACAAGCTTTTGGCGGCCCTGCAGTCAGAGATGCGGAGCCATATCCTAAGCAGAATCACATATTATTCTCAAGTTTGAGAAAAGAATAGTTGCTAAGCTGGACACAAAGAACAGGGTGTGAAGAAGACTGTTGTAGTCTTTGAAATGTCCTTAAAACCAGTCACTTTACCAAAAAGCATTAGGAGAAAACGGTTGCAGAAGAACCTTACGTTGTCATTGGAGTTAATGGGTGAATTAACACTAGCTTATTATCTTCTTTGCTCTTTTACCATATAAACAGGGTTATGATGAACTTATCAAAACTCCTTCATTAAGTAATGAGATTTTCCCAAACACAATGTTGATTGATTTCCAAATATTCAATCAGATAATTAAGAAAACAATATTATTATAATGTTGTAATGGTAGTTGGATCATTTAATAATGGGTTTATTTGTTTGTGATCCACATTTTCAGCCTTCCTTTCTAGAACTTTCATTTAAATTGACATCTGAAGAGGAGGTCCAATCAACAAACTTATTTAGAATACTTTCAGATAGAGGCACATTGTTATTAGTGTCAAGGGTTTTTCAACATAGTAATTTTCTGGCTCTAGAAAATCACTGAGTTGAAGCAAAGAACAATTAACAATAAGAGTTTTCAGCCTTGCAATGTATCCATGTTTTGAACTGTGATATGTTTGACTTACTCCCAGAGAAAACTGGGTTTGGACTCTGAAGACGTGTTTGTGTATTTGTTAATATGTACCTGGCTTACCCAGCCTACACCAGCTCTCTCTTTTTCTAGGCAAAGTGAGTGTCTGAGTCCTCCCAAGTTTTCTGTCAGTGGCACTAGAAACATTTTTGTCATAATAATTCAACACATCCAGTTCCTCTGCCAACAAAATTGCTTTTAGTCTTTGATATCTTTCCCAAAAACAACAAGCAGAAGGCGCGGAAGGCTTTTAACCATCAAGTGATTTTATGTTGCATTTTATCATAAACATTGAATTAAATGACTAAGTAATTGAAAGCCATCCACTGATTCATATTAACTTTGAAGAAAAGCAGTTTACTCCAAAACTCAAAACTCAAGGCACCCACGTTGTGAATCACACATCTCTACCTGTCACTCTCTCAGAAGTTCTGTGGGTTTGCAAACAGCGACCTCAATGGAAGTGGAAGTTTGCACATTGTTCGGGATGAGAGTACACTGGCTGGAGACCTGGTAGACGCTTGTGCTGAAGGGTGGAGCCAGTTGTAAATGCTTGGCTCCCATCCTTGGGCACAAACACACCCAGGCCTCTGTCCCGGCAGGGAGAAGAGACTGGATCTACAGTTGTTACCTACATCCTCAGCATTGTCCATCACCTCAGGAACGAGTCATAAAATCTGAAATGGGTGGAGCTTTTAAAATGTACTTTTATGTTGGAATTAACCTTCTAAAACCGTAAAGACAGATATAAATGTGCCATTTTGGGTGGGGGGTAAGTTGCAAAGTTTATTTTATTACTCTAGATTTTTTTCACCGAAAGGTTTATTGATCTAAGAAAAGTGTCAGTGACCTATCTTGTACCATTCAAATGGCTGCCTTTTTGATCTCCTCAAAATACTTCATTTTATAAGTCAATCTTTAGAATGGATCATTGCTTTTTTTACATAAAAATATAATAGAAAACCAAATTTTCTTAATTCTGAGGTGTAATTATATTTATTGGAGAGATTAATGGGAAAATACACAAGAACTACATTGTTGTCATTTCCTGCTGCAAGTGTATCTTTTTAAATAGCAGAAAATGCTATGTTACTTTACACCTGAGTAGATCCAATCATTACAGTCCTATTCTACCCCAAAAGATAGCCTGGCATATCCTGCTTGCTTAGATTCCTCAGTAATTCAGTTTTTGAATTATAGTTCTGGTTTTTGTGACAGTTTTCATTCATCTCTTTGGCCTTTGGGCTGTAATAACAGAAAGAGGAAATCCAATAGCTGTATTCATGTAGATACACAAATGAGCGCACACAGGAGACAGAGGAGAGTGCTTCATCCACTCTGGTTCAGATCAATATTGCATTAGCTTGGTAGGCTGAGGTCTCGCTGCTGTTCAGGAAAATTCAATACCTCTTTGTATTATGTCTCAGAAACCTTTCACTCTCATATCTTAAGGGCTCCTAAAGAGAGTTGCATGCCGCTGACTGGGGGCATGTTCTAAAGGACAGAAGGCAGATTTACCCAGTATGTCTCAAACATTATAAACCAGTGAGTCATGGAGACTTCTAAATTATGAGTCTGCATCAGACAAGCTCTCTTCTGTTTCCCCTTTCAAAGAGACTCCCCGGTCCACCCTCCCCAAGGGAGCTGGGTGGCAGTGGAGGAGAGGACAGCCCCAGTGATGGCAGCTTCCCTGGCCAGTGTGTATTCTTGCGAAGGTCAGTAGCTGCAGTGATCAGAGAGCAACCCCCAGGCTTAGGGCTGTAAAAGTTTGCCCGCAAACTAAAGGAGGGATTCTGAAACCACACAAACGGAATTTAAACGAGGGGGCATGTGGAGGAGTATGAATGGACTAAGGTTCCCCGTTTATAATCGCAGACAAGAAATGAGTTTGTTTGGTTTTTTTTTTGAGGAAAGGAAAGACCTGAGTTTTGGGCTCTAGCAAGATATTTTCATGCATATGTTATGTGCAACATGGAGTTCTGTGGGAAAGAAAATAATGTTGAATTAGTGGTAAGGCCATATCCAGAATGAAGAGAATCTGGGAAAGAACTAGAAGAATTTGAGGCCAAGATTAAGCTGAAGAGAAGCAAAAAGCAGGAAAACGTTTTGTCTCCGGTGCTTTTTTTCTGCTGGCGGGGAGGTCTAACTAACAACATTGTCTCGCGCTATTACAAAGGGTGTGTTGGTGACAGTGTGACTCCTAGATATCCCACACCAGTCTCCCTCACTGTGACAGCTTCCTTGTTTTCTTCCTGATAAAACAGTCCACACACACAGCCTTTGGTTTCCAGAGAATGAGCGAAAGTCTTTGAATTCACTCAGATGTGTCACTTTGAACCCATAGACTTCATCAGGTATTTGAAGTAACCTATTTTGCCGAAGATCTATGCACTCTAAATAGTAAGGTACTTAGAGTATCTGCCTAGTAAGAACTCGGCCTGTGTGTGGGCTTCCGGTGTGGAGTCACACTGGACACATCTTCCAGTCCTCAGCAGCAGCCTTGTGCATTCAAGTGCCTGCCATATGCAGGACCTGGAGCACCCCGTGCTCCTTGAAGGGCTGTTCCCCCAGGAAAGGGTGCACCCACTGTTTGCCTTCAATGAATGAAGCAATAACTCCTAGTTGAAATGGATGAAACCATGGATTTCAGGTAAAGGAAAACAGTCCACGCCAGACCGTCCTTCTAAGTCTAAGCCATCTGGCATGTTTTTACTATATGTGCAATGAAAAAAAATAAAATAAAAAGAAAGAGACCTCTCTCCCTCCTTCCCTCTACTTCCCCCTCCCCCTCCCTCCTCTTGCCCTCCCCCCCTACTGATCTGGACAGGGTTATATGGAAAGATTCTCCAAGTGCAGGGGGCTTCTGCATTGTTCATAAGGCAATTTACAATGGCTCATTGCCAACGTTTATCCAAAGCACTTCAACAAACGTTTGGCCAGTTTAAGCCAAATAATGATTTGATATCAACACAAACTAGTCAGTGTCCTAGATCATTCACTGCCTCAGGTATACTTTTTTCCTGTTGTGCACAACCAAGTGTCTGCCTTGGGCCATTTCTTGGCGACAAGCAGAATGTGGTGTATTGGAAGAGAAAACCCGAAGATGAAAATCCAGAAAATGCCTTTGCCATTCCCTTTGATTTTAATGTACCATTCTGTGAAAGTCATTGGCATCTACAGGCTGTACATTTTTACTTGTTACAGCTATGGTGTTCGTTAGGCGTCAGACACTGTACTGAGTAGGACCTGAGACCTTTCCCTTTGTTTCAAGGGGTGATGTCCTTCTCATTTTGAATTCAGGGCTGAAAGATAGAATAGGGAAGGAAGTCGGGGATCTGGCGTCCTGGAGCAGACCACTTTACGGCTGCAGTTCCAGGACAGGGCTCACGCCCATCCCTCCAGGGCCAGGAGAAGTGAGCAGGGGCAGTTTCGGGAGAGCTGGTCCACCTGGCGGGCTGCAGGCTTTTTGCACAGAGCCGCACGAGCTGTTTGGACTCAAAGGGGCCGCTTGGCGGGCTCAGCCTCATTCTTCGCGACTGAAGCCAGCCTTTTGATTCTGTTCGGAGAACAGCCCTGCCCGCTGAGGAATGTGGCGGTGCCTGTTACCGCCCTTCTGAGCACACTTTACAGTCCTCTCCACAAGCCCCCTCCCCTATGTTCACTGCGAACCAATTAACTAGGGAAGCCTTACATTGGGTTAGAATAGACTTTTGGGTTCTGCTGGGACCCATGTTTGTAAATGGTTATTTTTGCATCTGCTCTGGAAGAAACGACATTTTGACCTTCCATGTGTTTCTGCCTTTCCAGTCGGCCCTCACATCGGTCGTTTCTGTGGACAAAAAACACCAGGTCAGATCCGTTCTTCATCGGGCATTCTCTCCATGGTTTTCTATACCGACAGCGCGATAGCCAAAGAAGGCTTCTCAGCCAACTACAGCATCTTGCAGAGCAGTTTCTCAGAAGGTCAGTGTGATTCATCTTGCAAAGCCCTGTGGTAAATACTCCCTGTCACTCCGATTTGCACACCTGCGCCCACAGGCAACACTAAAGAATTGTTTTGTGAACTGCGGTGCTGAGTGTTTTTCTCTTTCAAATTTTTTTTAAATGAATGGCAATAGGAAAGCCTATTTGGTGTGCTTTCTTCATAAAATCGTGACTGAGACTCTGAAATCATTGGAGGAAGTGGAAAATAGCAATTCAGTGCCTCAAAACAATGAAATGGGACCAGACCCCTCGCTGACACCCTCAAATGCATAATAGCCAGAGAATCATAAAAGGGAACCGATGGTCAAAGCAGTCACATAGAAAGGACAGTGAGTGTTGCTTTGGTTGTAGAGGACTCCAGGGAAAGCCATTATGTTTCCCTTTCTTACCTGACTAAAAGTGGATATTCATGAAAAGAAGCACGTTTCAATTTTTGTTAATACCTTTCCATCAAAGACAGAGAGCAATGGATTTTTATATCCTATTAAAAGACTCAACCCAACTCAACCCTTTCTCAAAGTTTAGTGGCTTCCAGCTCTTTTAAGAGCTGGGGGAAGAAACCTGAACGGACAAAGATGCACATGGTGTGGGTGCTTCATCAGTTTGAGCGGCCAGGTTGTATGGTGGCTTAGCAGGAGGACACAGGGTGTTTGGAGACCCATCCTAGAGATTCTCACACCTCTTCTACGAAAGCTCACTAGGAAATCAGATGGCTAATGACAAAATCTTATTGGCCTTACTTTATTTGACTAATTAATGTTTGTGCCTAGAAATAATGTTTATATTACAAATAACAAGCCCGAGCTTTAAGTATGAAACCACTGAAAGAAAACCTTTTATGTCATAAAATTTCATCTGTTAGGATAGAAAATGTAGAAAATATGAAATTTTGATTAGCTAAGTGTGTTCACTTTCTGTTACTATAGTAAATACCCTAGACAATCAACTTATAAAGGTAGAGGGTTTATTTTGGCTCACAGTTTTGGACGCTCCAGACTTGACTGGTTGTATGGTTACTTTGGGCCAGTGGTGAGGCAGCAGGTCATGGTGGGAGCTCATGGTGGAGCCAGGCTGCTCACCATATGACCAGGAAGTGCAAGAGAAGAAAATGAGGGAAGCAGTGTCCCACAGTCTCCTTCTAGGGATGTGTTCCTGGTAACCTAAAGGCCTCCCACTAGGCCCCACCCCTTAAAGATTCTACTGTCTCCCACTAGTGCCACTTTAAGGACCAAGCCTTTAATACGTGAATCTTTGGGGGGCACTTAAGATCCAAGCTGTAGCATTGGGATTTTTCTGGATAGTTAAGAGTCTTCCATTTCATTCCTAATGCTTTTTTTTTTTCACTTGGTTTACCTTTTTGTAAAATTCATTATTCATGTCTCAATTATCATCATGCTAACTCTGCTAGATCTAATGGAATATTGTGCAGGTTTTGGTGACTCATGGTCATCATTGTGAGCATTATTATCTTATGCTACAAAACTGTGGTGCTCTTTGGGCCACATGATACTGCAACATAGCCCCTAATACATACTTCTGTGTCTTAATAAACTAGACTAAGGATGTTAATAATTGAGACCAGTCCAGGGGCAAAGGGCATGAGAAGAGAGGGTATTAGGGATAGGTGTTTTGGGTACCAATATGAGGAATCTGAAAAGGAGTAAAGATCTACGAACTGTGAAGAGATACAGAATGTCAGTGTTATTAAAGATTAGAGAAAAATATTCAATATTAAAGTTTTATTTAAATACAATTTTTATGTATAATCATATCACACACCTACACACTCATTCATTCAACTTTTGAGAGAAATCAGAATCTCCATCATTTCCTAATGAATTTGGAATAGTATTTTTACCAACCTAGGCCTACTTTGGAAAATTATTAGTCACTGTGATGACAGTCATAACCTTATTTTTAAATAATGCCAGGAAAATGCAAGTGTGAGGGCTTCTTTCATGAGACTTTGAGTGAATGAACTCTTTAGTTTTCCAGTGTTGAAAGAAAAGCGTGTCCTGGGTCCATGATGTTTTAATGAGCCAGGCCCTGTGGTTCCTTACAGATTTCAAGTGTATGGAACCCCTGGGCATGGAGTCGGGAGAGATTCACTCCAGCCAGATCAAAGCCTCTTCCCAGTACAGCACCAACTGGTCTGCAGAGCGCTCCCGCCTGAACTACCCCGAGAACGGGTGGACTCCGGGCGAAGATTCCTTCCGAGAGTGGATACAGGTACGTGGCCTGAGCCCTGGCATGGCTAGAAGTGAAGGAGATTTGGGTCTTCCAGGAAGGCTAATGTATAGAATCAACTCTGAAAACTGCCCTCAGGTAAGAAGAGCACCAGGTGTCATCATCGTTAAAGAACAATCACTTACTGGGAGTAGGGGAAGGCCAGCTCAGATGGCCCCTCCTGAGCATCCACACACCCTCCCAGGCCCTTAATGCTGCTCTTCAAAGAATTTGAGGACAGATTTGAGCAACTGAAGGATCCAGTTTTTCCCAACAACTACATATTTTTACACCTATGCTTCCCACTTTGACATACTCCACTTTCCTTGGTGAAATACATGAATTCTATGTGTAGACATGCATGAGTCATTGTTTCCAAGTATAGGCTTTTTGGTGTGTTCAGGTTAGAAGAAGGGAAGGAGGGGAAGAGTGTGTTTTGCACATAGGTCTATGCACCCTAGGAAGGGGTGTAGTCGACAGAGGGTTCTGGCCTCTGTCACCTGTCCATTTCCTTATGTCTGTGTGTGGGGTGTACATACCTGTGTCCTCATTCGGGGTGTTGCTTCTGTTTTCCTTACTTGGCTCCGACACCCCTGTCCTCTCATAACTGTATCCCGTGTTACCTCTCCTTATCTTCCCCCAGCCTCTACACTGTCACCCACGACTTCCTAGCAGTCTAACGCACCCCTACTTGCCCTAGCACCATTCCCAAAGCCCATTCCTGCCCACCTTTGATGTCCGGATGCTCGCACCCAAGGCTTGATGCACACGTTCCTGAGTTTTTCATCTATTGTCAAATGAAGTATCTATGTCTGAATCTTTGGGTGAAACTGCAGATAAGTTATCCAAATGGTTATCCACTGAGGAACCCAGGTTTCCTTTGCAGGAGAATGGGCACAACCTGTCTTACATCTCTTGCCAGCAATATAAAAGTGACTCATTCCTGGGGAGAGTTTCTAAGCGAGAAAAAAACCAAGATGATTTATCCTCTCCTTTCCACATCTATTGCTGTCTCAGTCGTTGGAGCACAAATACCAGATTTTGTTTTACTTTGGAAAGATCAATATTAGTTTAACATACACTTAAAGTCAAACAGCCTATTACAGGAGACTGAACTCACGCTCACCTCTAAATGATAACAGTGAGAAACATGGAGAGGGTGAGTAAAGATGGGACTTCTACCCTGGGATTACTGGATCTAGCTCTAGATTAAGCCAGAAGTGAAATGAATTTGCCTGTGTCAAAATAGCTCTTGGTAACTTGTTTTTCCATATCCCTAGACCAAGAAGCAGTTCGGTATGATTGACAGATGTGCCTCTAGAGGCAAGCTTACATTTTGCAGTGCTAAGCATGTTTGCATGGTAATTCAGTCCTATTCTTGGTAATGCAGCGAGCACTCAATAATGTAGGGCCCGTGGTCTTGCAAGAGTTCTGAAATTGCAACTATAGCAGTTCTTCTATGGAAGGCAATTCTGTGTCCACAGGAACATGGAGACTAAATGGGCTCTCACAAAGCATTTGTCAACAGGAGAGGATTTTACATCATTCTTCGGGCTTAGATGCAATTTGAGATTGCTAAAGGAAAAGCATCTCCCATCATCCAACCCTTTTTGTCAGGGGGATAAAGGGGTTAGCATGGTCAGGAGGAGCGAGGTAATCCAACCGCCCACCCCCCAAGAAGGGGGTTACTTCTTGCTCTTGCTGCTCCATCATGGGGCCAACCCGAGACCTGGTCTCACACCAGGACCCACGCTGAGGGAGGGGCATCCTCAGAAATGAAGCCGCCACCAGGGCAGAAGGAGGAAGGGGGTGGATACAGCACTTGCTCTGCAGGATCCCGCACAGAGAGCTCTCACCCACATTTCAGTGCCGCAGCAGAACCACCCAGCCACTTGACACCGGGACAGCCAGGAGATGTTACTGTCCCGAGTGCCAGCTCTCCTTGCTGAGCACCATGAGTGCTGATTGCACCGTTCATGGGCCACACTCCACTTGTGGGGCGCACAGTAGATAGCTCAACCTGTACTGCATATGTGGCATATTTTTTATTGAACCCTCACCACAACCCTGTGAAGGAGGTACAATTATCTCCATTCTAAAAATGAAGATACTAAGTTGCAGGGAAATTTCTAACTGCTTAATCAAGGTCTCCGTGACCAGACTTTGAATTAAGTTCTGTTGGAATCCAAGACCTGCTTTGTTACTTTCCAGTGCACAGTGTCATTATCACACTTATAAATTCAAATCTAGCTTATAAACATCAGGCCCCGCCCTCTACACCGTTCTGGAGCTGAGGAGGTTCACACTGGGATGGGGTGGGGGCCGGCTGTTCCTAAATCTAGGATGCAGGGGTCTTGCTCCTCAATGCTCAAAGCTTGGTTTCTGTTCACCTTGAGGTAAAATTACCTTTTTCTCCCCCTCGGAGCTCAGGGGCTCATTTACATGCTTGCTGTGTCTGTGTACATGGTGGGAACTGTTATCATCCACCGATCACCTAATTATGAATAATTTCATGTGTTTCCAACTTTTCTGAAGCTCCTTGGAAGTGGTTGGCTGGTTGTTTTCATTGGATAGATGTTTTATAAATTAACCAACAAGTACAGCCTAATTTAGGTGGAGGGCAAGAGGCACAAACCTCTAATCACAGGAATGTCAGCACACACACACTTCTATTTTTATGCACCTAAGTATGCAGATGACATTTGTTTTCTTCTCCAGCTTTTTCCCATTTCGCATCAAATCTACCCCACAAAACATGTTGCTGTAACAACACAAGGACAAATACTTACATGTGCTAAATTAATAAGGCAACTTTGGAAGTTGACTTTCCTTCAAGACAGGAACAGCCTCTGGTTCCCATTGTTTTCCCTAGGAAATTACTGAGTGACATAAAAAAACAATGCATCATTAGTCGTGGATGCAAACGTCCACACTGGCCCTTCCTGTGAGATCTGCTGTCTGCCAGGAAGCTTAAAAACAAGGCAAGGAGCCCTTTGGTTAGAAGAAACAAAAAGGGAAGTCCCAATCTGAAGGTTTGCATACAGTCACATCCTCCTCAGAAGGCCACTTAATGTCCCAAGCAGCCAAAAACTCTCAATTGTCAGTGAACAGTTAATCACGCTGAAATTTGCTCATGTTTCCCAGAGTATTCCATTCTGTAGTCTATGTTCTCGGGCTGCTTATCTTATTATAATGTAATCTATTCTTCTTTTGTTTCTAGTTAAATAATCAGAGCAAAGACTCAGTGTATCTGTAGTGCCATAAAAATTCTTATAAGCACATCGTTAGAGCTCATGCATTAAACTCATTGGAACTGAGTTTTCTTTCCTATAAATTAAGATAATGTAGCCTTAACTCTATTCAAGTTTTTTAGCAGGCTATGATGCTACAAATCTCAGTGAAATTCAGACTCCATTTTTCTTTTCTTCTATTACAAAGGACTTAAATACTGTATCTGTTCAGGAGACATGTCCTCATACATCCTAAATGTAGCCACTCACACACAAAGAAGAATTTAATGCGTTAATTATCCCAATGTTTTATTAATGATAGTGTTCACCACACTGTAAACAGATTTATCCTTCCAGCTTTAATTAAAGCTCTTGGGAGCACTTTCCTCAAAACAACTGTGACTTTTCCCTGATTAAAATGCCAGGAGACAGAAAAAAATAAGATAAGAGACACAATGCCTGGGTGGGATATGAACTTTGTTGGTCTGGAGAAAACAAAGTGGCACCACTAATCGGTTGCCACATTGTCCTGTGGCTTTAGAAACTCCACTCTCCTCCAAATTTGAGGGCATTGCTTTTTGGGGAAAAAAGTTTGGTACTAGGTTATTTATGCTTCCACTTATTCCAGAGGGGTAGAAAGCCGTTGGCTTCTCAACCACATCCTGTTTGGTTTGGTCAATCAGCCCTATTATGGATTATTCACACAGAAGAAGGAAACCCGCCCGGAAAACAGCCTGTAGTTGTAAGAAAGCACCAGCAAACCTCTGAAGCAAACTTCCTTCTCTCTCCATTGCATTTTCTAGTATGCATGTTCATTCTGAGGTCTAAGGAAAAGGAAAGTTCTAGAAGTGAGAAACTAGAGCTAACCGTCTGAGGAAACTGGCTGTGATGTTTTCCTTTTACCTGATATGTATTTCTCAGATATTAAAATCTTCCAATTTTCTCCCTGAAGGAACTTTGAAAGCAAACCCCAGTAACAGAAACCCTGAGTGCAGTAGAGAGAGAGGTGGAACTGAACCAGACACACCCGTCACACACCTAACACACACATTTTGTTCACCTTTCTGAAGAGATTCAACATGTGAAGCTGTTCAAACCCAAGTAGACTTTGGGATGCCATGTGGACTTCAAAATTAATTGTGAGGCACGCTCTAACAATACAATTTAATGCTTGCAATACTTTCTTCTGTAAAGGCCCTTTTTAAACACAGGGCTAATATAAGTAGACCAGAGATTCTTACCCTAGGAGACAGTGGAGATGCAGAGAGGTTAAAATGGTTCACCAAAGTTGCAGCTTGGAGACAGCCTTAACTTGTGGGAAATCTCAGTCTTACACCACTGATGTGGCCTTCCTCCTTCACACTTGCAGAGCAAGGCCGAGGCCCTGGATGAGAAGTCCAGACTGAAACCAGCTGGTCAGTCCCTTTTTGTGGTTGGATCTGACACAGAGCTGGGGTCGAGCTCTTTGCCATTCTGTTTGGGTTTTTCACAGTCTGGCCTTGTGATTTGAGGCATGCTGAAGAGATGCTCCCCTGCTTTGTTGGAGAAAGATGATGAAAGCTAGCAAGAGCTTAGGGTCTCACGGATCACAGAGGAGACTCTCTTTCCAATTAGGTTCTGGACCCTCTACTCCTTTGGTCAAGGAGGTCCCATATGTTTCCCAAACACCCCCACCCACAGCTGTGGGTTGCTGCTACCAGCAACAGCCAAGGTGGCTCTGCCCTGACAGAAGATGGGAATTGTCATTAGCATTTGTTGAGATTGGAGAACAAAGATAATTTAAAAGCATGGACCTGATTTCAAGGGGCAAGAAGGGGCTGGCTCAACCTCCTTTAGTGCCAAATGGAATTAAATGCTCAACACGTATAACAATATTGTTATACATTTTTATCCTATTTTAGGTGGGAGAGTGCTTGCTTTTTGGATTAGAATTATTTTACTTGACACCTTTTTTTTAATCTTTGAAATACCTGCTAAAATGGAAGTAGAAACTAATTTATCTCAAAGCTATAGAATGTCATTTATCTTAACAAGTTTCAGATAGTATTTTCTTTCCTTCTATACTTTCTAGATAAATCTTTTGTTCTCTAATATTAATGTGTTTAGTGTGGAGCAGATATCATCTGTGAAATAAGTTTTGATTTTTTTCACAAAATTGCCCATTTCTAGCAGGTTTAGACTCTGAAATGCTGTATTTAAAATCAGTTCCATCTGCTAAATGTACTAATCCAGAACATATATCGAGCCAGGTTATACTGATTGTAAACACCCTGTGTTTGTAAACCAGACACTTTAGAGGGTGCATTAACTCATTCAGATCATTAGTAAATTACCGAAATTACAATAAAATGATACTTTATAAATTTGTAACTAGAGAACTGACAAAAATAGCTCACTGAGTTAACGCGAATGTGGAGTGATGTAAAATATAGTGTTGGCAAATTTAGGGAAAATACAGCTGTTCAATTGAATGTGTATTCCCAGGTGTGTGCGTGTGTGTATATGTGTGTGTGTGTATGTGTTTATTGCAACTAATATTAACATGCTAACATGCTGTTTTAGCAAAAACACTCATTTGGAAGGAACATGATTTACTTTACAAAATGCCCCAAAGTGAGTCTTTGGTTGTCTACTCTGATTCAGTGTAGACTTCATAGGTTCTGTGTTTCATTCGTAAAGCAAGTGCTTTATATCCTTCCCCTTGGCATGTCACAGATCTGTCACCTGTGACTGGGTCCCCACTCGAGAAATTTTTACACTACAGCCATTGGGAAGAAATATATGGGGAAGGATTAAATTTGGAGCTTTTAAAGCTTTTTTTAAAAGAGCATTTGATTTGGGAGAAACAGAAGCATCTGTGACAGGTAATTACTCAGATACTCTTCACCACTTTTTCGGCATATCAAAACTACCCAGATGACTTTAACCATTTTAGTCAAGCTGGCTATTTAATTTTGTTTTCAAAAATTAAATGATTTTACTAATTAGTATTTCATTTTAACATACCGTAGAGAAAACATATAACATTTGAAGACAGAATTGAAAGAACCACAACTGTTTAGATAGAATTACACTTAAAAGTAAATTATCTGTATAGCATGAACATTCCATTTTGCTTAGTCTTAGTTTCTTTTTATGCTGTACCAGTGTCTATGATATTTAGAACCAGCATTCATATTATATCCTGGAAGCTACTTTTTTTTCTTCCCAGAATATCTCAGCTTTCTAAAAAGGAAAGTAAGCATCATTTTGTCTAAGTTTCTTAGTTTACATAGAATCCAAGGTTAAGTGATTTGGAATGCCACATAGCAAATTAATGACAAAACCTGAACTAGATTCTTTGACATCCTTGTTCTAACTCTGTGGTTAACAGAGTCGTTTGGGTGCCTTTTCAGGCACTTGAAGATGTGTAAGCAGATTTAAATCCCAGCCTCTCCTAACTTAGCTGCTGATTGGTAGACGACATCTATTAAATTGGAGCATCACTACAGAACCTATAGTGAACCACTGGACTATGTTTAGAGTGTTTCCTTGCCCTGGGTAATGCTCATCTTTAGGGGTAGATTGTCCCTAGTCACAGGGTCCATCCTCTTCGCTGCAGGGTGTTTACCAGCATTCCCGGCCTCTTCCCAATAGAAGCCAGTTGTATGTATTCCAACTCACATTAGTTAGGGCTACCAAAAATGTCTCCAGATTTTACAGTTAGGTTTATACTGTCCACTGCTCAGGGCAAAATCACTCCCAGTTGAAAATCAGTGATGTAGAAGATACTTAAGTCCTTTAGTCATTTTTAAATAATCAAACTGGTCAGTCTTTTGAATGAAAAAGCAACTTACTTGTGTTTTGCTGCTTTTCAGCCACTTGTAGCTATTATTTGAACAAAACCATAGGCTTTTGTTATCCAAAAGTACAGATGCATTTGTTTGCCTTATGCAGGAAAATCGCATCACAAACCTCCCTGCTTATTTATCTTACGCTTCACTATTTTTAGCTTTTAAAAGTGAATTCTTTTTAGCTAAATAAATACAGATGTTATTTCAGACAACTGCACAAGCAGACTCAAAATGTGCAGGGATAAGGATGGAATAAAGGGAAGGAAACAAGGATAAAATTGCACCCGTCATTTACAAGACTTAGGCAAATTAAGACTGAAATTAGCTCCCCCACATGTGAATCTTGTGTGTCAGTGCTTGGCTTACCTATTTGAGTTTTCATGCGGTACGTGAATCAAAGCATTATTGTTGTACCTGTTTAACTTCCAATGTAATGAAGAGTAAGGAGCTGTGGCTCAAAAGCTTGTCTATCCCTTATTAATGTATCTTTTCATGGGAAAAATAATATTAAATTTCCATTTCTGTAACCTAAACAACAACACATTAAGAGCTATCAATTACCAGCTGGTTTCATATCTGTGGACCAATAAGAAGGCAAGGTGGACGGTTTCACATCTGTTTTGGGTGAAAGGCTGTTCCTGTCTGTGGTATTTAAAATTTAAAGAACTTCTGTTATTATACATTTGGGAATCCTCAGGGAATAAAATGTTAATGAAATCCATAACATGCTCAGATTTTATGATAGCAGTTTGAAGAAATTCCTTTGGTGGGGTTTGTTGATTTCTGTTCCCTATGGTAATAATTGTACCTTTTACAGAGTGCATTAAATGTTCACATTTAGGAGCAATGGCCACGTTTACACAGCATGTAATATAACACACCACTCCTGAGCTTTAAATAACTTTCATATTGTAGTTGGAAAACTCCAGAGCAAGAAACGTGTATTCTTCTGAAGTGGCAGGATCCACTGTTTGCAACTTTCTCCAGGTGTACACCCCAGAAAGGTGTGAGAGAGAGAGAGAGAGAGGCATATGAGGGAGGTGTACACCTCAGAAATTCCAGAGCTCAGGTGTCAGTGGGGATTCTGTGTCTGTGTATAGTTCTCATTTAATGCACCACTGGAAAGCTTAGCAACAAAATGACAATTTCGATCCATATCAACCTACCAGTTTAGGATGCAGACCTGAAATGAGATACACACACACACGCGCACACACAAACGCTCACACACGCGAGGGCAAACAGACTATTTCCTTTTTCCACTCTCCTCTCCCCTCCCTTGGCCATCTAATCTCATTCAATTGTAGGTTCAAATAAAGAGAGGAAAGTAGATTAAATTTAAAAATGCTCTATGAATCCCAATAGTAATAAAATGCATTATGCTTTTACATTTCTAAGTATTGAACTGAGTAAGCATTTGAGACTAATTGCACATATTATGACTCAGAATAATCACATATGCACTTGTGCAAGTGATTTGGGCATTTTTTTCCTCAGTTCTCTTTGCCTTCAGGGGTTAAAAATGCATTGATGATATTCTCCTTATTGCCTTCCTCCAGGAGAATGAGGTCCTAATTTTACTTGCTTTATTTTTTCCTATAGTTCTAAAGCTTTAAGCTTCTAAACTACATTTTATGAATTTATCAAAAAAAAATAAGGAAGTTCTTTTATTCTTTTAGCAAGCCTGAGAGGGCTATCGATGAAATTCTTCAGTGGGTAGGCGATTGGATGCGCCAGCTTCTCGGGTCCTTTCAAGCATTTAAGATTCCATGATTCTATTAAAAATAAATGTACTCTTGCCCTGAGCTCACCTAAGATGAATATATAAATATATGGAGCATGGCTGGAATTCATTTTAAATGTTATTGATAATCATGCAAGGCAACACATAGCAATTTTTTTCCTTTAAAAAGTTTTTCCTTGGATTAAATAATAGTTTGGGTTGGCTTCACCAGGAAGCTTGTTGGAGGATTTCACATCAAAATTTCACCAGTGGGAACTGTTTTCTGTGGTTCCTTTTTGCTGGCTTGCATGGAGGTGCAGCCCACAAGGGGAGCAAAGACGAGACCCAGACGGCTCTCCTCTCATGTCTCTTCAGTCTTCGAAGGAATTGTCTGCAAAGCAGGGGCTTGTGCACGGTGCCAGACGGTTCATGCCTTAAAGTCCTGCCAATCCCTGGTCTTTTTCCTTCCTTAAAAAGACAAATATCACCTTCAGTTCTGAGCATTTTATAAGCCAGAAGATGACCCGGAAAAATGAAGAAAGAAAAGCACTACCAGGGACACAGCTGTCTGAAGAAAGTCATGACAGTTGCCACATGCTTCTGGCGTGGCATGTTTACTCAGGGCTAACGCTGATGCGAGTAGATCCCACCTTGGAAGTCAGAGGAACACCAAGCCCGGGGCAGCTGCACAGGGTGGTGGCTACAGGAGCGAGAAGTTTGACAGAGCCTTAAGTGTGAAGATCTGGAAGTGAAATATCCAATTTCTAGTGGGAAATAGTCCCGATAATGAAAATAAGTTAGAAAAAAACCATATAAAATGTGAAATATTGATGAAAAAAAAGTTATATTTCTGGAGGCACATGGAACTTATGGTGAGAAAAGAAAATAGCTTTTTTAAAGTTCCTAATTTTAACATGAGGATATAGCATACCAAACTTGACTGGTTATTTAAACGGATTTTTTAAATCCAGATTAGTCATGCTACTCTCAATCAGCAACATTTTATAGCACATGCATAATATAATTCCTTCTGCCTTAACAGATGTTTCCAAATATGTATGCATTTATAAGAATGCTATTATTTAGAAAGTTCCAATGCCCAAATGAAAGAACTCATTTACTTAACAATTATTTACCGTCTAAAAATCACCAATACTTTTGTTCTTTTGATATATTTGTGATAAAATCAGTTATTAGCAAATAGAGAAATCCTGTTTATGGAGACAAACATGGGAAGCATCGCACATGACCTCCATCTAGAGATCCCTGGGTCATCTAGGATGTAAGACAACAAGGAAAAGGAGGCAGGAAGAGGTATTTTGGGCTTCCATCTGCATAATAGGAACTTGGCTCTAATTATCAACTTCTGTCGGGTAAGAATCCAGTGCTTTTAGTGGGGGAACATCGCTGCTTTCCAGATGAGTTTATATGAACATCTGTTGATCTACTTACCTTTCTTTAAAATATCTTCAATTTGAATATTTATGTGTCTCATATAAGATTCACCTCCATTAAAATCTTTCTATCCAAAGTAATTCAAGCAGATTAAGAATCAGTCTGTTGCCTTCCTTTTGAAATCCTGGCGGCTTTGTTAAAACCACCCAGAGCAGTATGCTTTAATCCACAACTAGCGCGGTTGTGTGGAAAGGGTGATTTTCTCGAGATTTCCCAATGTGTGCCTTAGCTGTTTGTCCTCCCAAGAAGTCTCCTGTCCAGCCCCACCTGACCATAGTTACATAGCACAGCCTGGCCACGTCCCAAGAGGCAGTTTGTCTTTTGCCACGGCCAAGCGTGTGATTGAAATAGATACATCCAGCCGTGTGTTAAGAATGGTTCCGTGGTGGATTCCAAGTTGCCATTCCTGTTATGTTAGGATGCCAGGCAGCGCTAGGAGAGGAATAGCATCATGTATCTGTGCTGGTGCCTCTGGGCATTGCAAGTTGTCATGCAGATGCATTTTTCCCGTTATGTGACCTAGCTGATATGCAGAAAATTAGTGAAATGATTTCTTTTTCAGAACGTGAAAACAATTTGCAGTTCTGTCCACTGATCACAGTTGGAAGGCAGAGGACAACATGGCCTTCAGAGCACACAGTGATGCTGTACTTTGTCCCCAACTTCTGGTTGGAGCTATCAAGTCACAGCTCATTGCAGAAGGCCTCTTCCCTCCTTGTTTTCATTTTGCACCTCCAACCATGAGACTCCACCTGAATTGCTTCTTTCTCCTGCCCCGGGCTGGCATTTGCTCCATTCAAATCTGTAGACACTCAGTTGTGAATTCTAATTACAAATGGTTCTCTTACAGAGTAATTCTTTGAAAATGCATTTTTCCAAGGCTTTCCTCATCCCATTTAGAAATGACTTTTAGACAAAGAATCACTATATAGTTCCTGGATGCATGGTAAGCATCCAACAGGGAACACGCAGTTGACCAAATATAAATCATGAAGTTCATTTCATCTGTTCCCGGGAATGATTGGCATCCCTTCAGAGACTAACTGTTTACACACAATTTCTGACAACCAGCTGTACCTAGGCGGCCTGTACTTTCTCTTCTTTCTTGTCTCTGGGGTAGCATTCTTTATAACGTTAGGCGGGTGTCTGACTTTAATCTATGTAATCCCATTAGCTCCTTGCAGGATTTTTAATCCCATGTAGAGGATTTTTTGTGGACACCTGCATTGCAGATTTGCCATCAGCACGTGAAACTCTCATTACCCAGAGAGGTCCACCTTGGTCACTGAGAAATACATGGAAACCCCATGTAATGGGATGCTGTCAACATTTATAGGCCAACTGACTGATTTAGACCATCGCCCCCATCTGTAAGTCTTTAGTTTCCAGAAATTCACCCTGGTGTTTATTTTTTAAACCAAGTTTTCAGGAGAAAGGAGAAAAATTAAAGGCATGACTTACTGCAAAACTAATAATCAACAAGTCATTTGTGCTGGAATAGGCAGATGCTGAGTACAAAAGCGTGTTCATTTAGGAATCACTGCAGTAGTGCAGACAAAACTTTTAGGTAGAGTGGAACAACAGCTTTTGGAACAGAAAGATACTTTACCTGCTTTTCAATATCTTCTTGATCTCTGAGGTTTGAAAATCTCTTTAAACTGCCTAGAGACTGGAAAGACTACGGTCAGATGACCATAGTAGTGCTTTGGCAAGGTGCTGTACTGCTTCCCCTCATGGTGGAGCCCTGCCTGGCACTTCCGCCTGGAGGCTTATGTGTGTGGCTGCTTCTCAGGGTCAAGAGATAAAGAAATACAAAGATCTCAAAAGGCCCCAGATCTTCATGCATTTCCTAGCCACAAAAACCTATAATTCCAACAGGCCAAAAAAATAATGTGTGAATTAGATGAAACCGTTGGTGACCTATCCATGATGACTCGTTAGTGCATTGCCTATAGTGATGCGGTGAAATTTTGACATTAACTTTTGCAAAAAGACAAGAAAGGTATAGAAGAAGTCTAAGATCCCAGATACATAAACATCCTCTGCACGTCGTGCTTGCTGCCAACTTGGCTCTAAAATAAGAAGGTGAAGAAGTTAGAGTGAAGTCTTTGAGACTATTAATTGATGTAGTAAGAAAATTATTTAAATCCGGCTACCCTTTGGGGTAACTTCCGGGAAAAGAGACACTAAGTTAATGAGAAGTCACTGGAGAAATAAAGTGAATGCTTCACAAGGGGTGGGCCTGGACAAGGAAATTCAGTGAGACTCTAGTTTTAAGAAGTGAACTTTTCAAAAGGACTGGGAATTTTATGACTAGTTACAATATTTGCAGTAAGAAATACCAGGGTAAGAAGAATAACATTCCTCATGTAAGAGCTCAAGTTAGTTGCATGAACACTTCAATGATTGACTTTAATGACAGGCAGTTGGCTTTTGTTTGGAAGAAAAGAGTTGCAGACCTTGCCAGCAATACTGGAACTGAACACAGCATTGAATTTAAGTTAACAAACTTTTATGGCGCATCTGCTAAGGATTAGGGATATGTGGACATAGGTGAATTTAAAGTGCAGAAGACTGTCCTTCCTTCAAAAAAATGACAATCTGGGTACTACAGGCAAAACTACACACACACACACACACACACACACACACACACACACACACACACCATTGACCCAAACCACTAAGGGAAAGATATATTAAGTCTCATTTAATAATTAATTTGTGTATATAAGCATCATTGTGGTCTTTATAATAAGTGTAAGGAGCAACTAAATGGACCAAGCATTGGCTTTCTATTGGAGAGAAAGGAAAAGTAAAGCTTGAATTAGGTTTAATTAACCAGCTTAACATTCTCCAGGTCACTCTTTTATGGCAAAGCAACAGAGCCACTCCTGAGGCCTCTCCTGTTTTGGCCACCACATGCTGGCTGCCCCACTGACATTCCCCACATAGTCCCAGAATGCACTGAGCAGCTTTAATGCACTCTGCTCACCTTGCATGGAGATTTATTGTCTGCTTCACTTTTCCCTCACTGACCAGAGAACAAGAATCTTGTAACCTTCTCTCTCTTTCACCT
Organism: Heterocephalus glaber; assembly: GCF_000247695.1. The sequence goes on from NW_004624805.1 coordinate 8,520,830, forward strand.
ACGCTCTTAGCACTTATTTGTGTTATAAATGAATTATTGCCAGTCACTCCATTTCCTCCTCAATAGGATGCATATTAGAAACACAGGTACCCATCACAATAAGCTCGTGTTCTCAACTTACTGACTTCTCCTTAAATATTTGAGGTGCCGATAGTGTGATTTGATGGCAGAGAAATCCCCCAGGAAAACCTCAGACAGTTTTTGTGCTGTTTCATTGAAATGTTTCTTTTTCAACATTGACATAAATGTAGGTCATCGCTGCGAATGTACCACCGAGTCGAAAAGTCTCTGTGGCTCTTGCGGCTGGAGTTAGTCTAGTTCCTAGGAATGCCTGGATCCCTAGAGGCAGCGCAAACATACATTCTACCAGAATTACCTCAGCAGTGCTGGGCAGGATCCTGAGCCGAAAGTTTAATTACAGTGAAGATTTCAGTGTCACTCTGTCACTAGCCAAATAGTTCAAGGCCAAGCCCTTGGACCACATGAAGACCCACACAGAGGAGGACCTGTGTGTGTGTGTGTGTGTGTGTGTGTGTGGACAGTGGAGGTCAGGGGAGGAAAGGACACTTACCCTTGCTCTCTAAAAGAATTTGCCAATAGATATGAGGTAGAAAGAAAATGTTCATTGTATCAAATGCTTTCTAATGTAGGCAATTGGGCAAGTTTTTCTCCCATTCTGTCTGCCTTTAGCTCATCAGCCCTGGCTGCTTGCTCAGCCAAAGCCTTACTCCATCTTAGGAAGTTCAGTTTCAATAGTTGGAATCAGCTTTTTTCAAAGCCCTTTCTGTCGCTTTCTACAAGTAATGTCCCTTCTTCTTCCTCTCCTAATACCTCAGTGGTGCCCGTGGTGGCACTTTGTACTTTCAGTCTGATGTCATTATTACCATATAGTCCCATGTGGTCTCAGAGCCTGGCACACATAGATGTGTGTTGAATTGAATGAATTGGGCATTTTTATCTGAATCCTTGGCATCCTTCAGTTTAATTCTGCATATCTGGCTTCAGAACCATGACTGGACTTTAGGACACAGCTGTGTGTGTGCTCCAGGCCAGTGTGTGCATTGCTAGGGCTTAAGTAGGCGTCAGACTCAGCCTCCTCACCCATGAAGCCTGCCTGTGCACTGGGGTGATTATGGAGGGAGATGATGTGTGGAGGAAATCAGCACTTAATTTCTGGACTCTGTGCCACATGCCTGTAATCAAGCTACTCAGGAGTCAAGAAAACCAAAAACAAAAGGGAAAAAAATAAATTTAGTGCTTAATAGAATGCCTGGTACAGAGTGGCTGCCCCAAAGATATTTTTAAGAATACTGATTGATATTTTAGCCACATCAAAGAGTCCTCCTACAATGATGTGCAGACAGAATAAGTTGTGCTGCCAACCTGCATCCCTGTCAGCCTTTATCCATTCTTCTGCTGCTGTGGACTCTTTGGCAGGGTTGATACCAGGACAGAGACATACACACCCAAAAGCGCTATCTTATGGGATGCCAGGGCTGCCTCGGCAGGTCAATTACACCAGCCACACTCGACCTAGGCAGTTTCTACCGTCTAGTCTTTTACTAGAATGGCCCTTTCCTGGTTTCCATGGGTGTTGCAGAGTCAGGGCAGGAGAGCCCCAAGCACGCATGACCTCTGTGAAACAAGGGCTCACTAACTCTTCACCAAGTAAATCCAGCTGGCAAGAACACATACCGTGACTTTCCGTGACGCCTTTGACTGGGAGATCTGCATCCCTTTCGTACACAGTTGAGGCTGGTTAGAATTGTTCTAAAATTGAAGCATACTTGTTTTTCTCTGTTCAGAAATTCTAGTTAGGCAATTGGTTAAAATTTTTTAACTTGACATAAAAATGTAAAAATTGTACATTTTAATGGATGTACCATGTGATGTTGCAATATATGTACGTATTGTGATGTTTATATCAGGATAAACATATCTATCTCCTCAAATATTTATCATTTCTGTATGGTGGAAACATTAAAAATCCTTTTTTAGCTTTTTGAAATATGCAGTACGTTATCTATAATCACCCTACATTGCAATATCACACGAGCACCCCTTACTTCTATCACATCATACAGTTAGGCAATTTTTATTATAAAGCTTTTAAGTTAAATTGTGAGCCAAGTTCATGGGGATTATATTTGGCCTTTTCTGAGTACTTGTCCTCTTTCCAGATCAAAGGATTAGACTCAGGTTTTAAATTAAATGTAACTCACAAATAAGCATTCAGAAAATGTTCACTGAGAGCATTAAGTCTCTGAATATTTCACTGTCCAACCAGAGTTCCTGAGTGTCTTAGTTGGAAGAGGGGGCTATTGAAATGTCATCCTCTGACTGCATTATAAAAGGTTTCTGTGGTACCCATCCACTAGTTCACATGAGACTGAAGCAAGTCTTTCTTCTGAGGTAGAAAAGATTTCACTGGTTGGTGTGAAATTATTTTAAACAACCTTTTCTAAACCATTAAGACTTAATCAGCCTTCCTCTTTAACTTGCCATGGAAGTTTCCAGTTGCCTTTGGCACTGAGCGCTTGTGTCCCAGAGTCTATAGCAGCCCCAGTGCTGTTTCATTTTCTCTCTCGGTTACGAGGATGTATTATGTTCTGGTATCCAGATTTTACAGGTGTAGTAAGCAAGAGAGGACTTGAAAATGGAATGTTAGTCTGGTCTTTCTGAATGCTCTTATATGTAGGGAGAACATATGCTTTTCAATATTTGTCTTAAATGTGTTTCATAAAATAAGCCTAGTGTTTTCTGATGGGGCACCGTGGTTCTATGCATTGCTGTCAACCCAAGGTCCTTCAGAGCCTGACACTGTATCCATCACTATGAGGAACGCTGGCCGGGGGCGGGAGCTCCACCCAAGCGAGCATTCTCCTCCTCCACACTCGGGCTCTGTGGCTTCCTCCCTGGAAAGGTTTGGGTAGCGAGATTCTGGAGACCTCTCCAGCGGAAGTGCTCGCCCAGTAACCTGCTGCGTCACGGAGTCCATCTCGTTCCTTGCCAGTTTTAACAAGGACAGCAGATTTCGGTATTCAAACAGAGCCAGATGGAACTGCAGTTCAAAGAACATTTCAGAATTAAGTATTTCTTTCTTAATTAGTTGTTTCTGATTTATGCAAAATAAATTGACATGAGAATGGAAGAATGTGCCGTGAATCCAGATACTGCCCAGAGCCCACACAAGCATTATCTTCTTTGATCGGCCCAAAAGGACAGAGCTCAGCTTGTTGAAAACTTCGTTTCTCTTGCCCCTTTCCTTCTTTGCTTAAGTGCAGTGGCAATGAGAGAAGACAGGCTTTCCCTGCCTTCTGTCTGCAACAATCTTAGCTAATGTTATTCCAACTGGCTGGTGAAGGCTCCTGTCCCTGGTAGGAAAGTACATCTATTCATTCACTTGGAGTTGTTTTACTATCAGCAAAGGGTTTGTAGCAACTGTAGTTTGTTTCCATCTGAAAAATGCTTTCCTTTCATGTAATTATGGAATAAAGGATTAATTTAGGCAGTTAAGATTAGAAAAAGAGAATTGATGTGATTCTTCCTGTATGTTCTGCAACTTTTCTTGTACTTGAATATTTTTATTCTTTACCAGAATCTTAAAATGCTTATTCATTATCTTCTACTAAAAGCAATCCATAGCCACAGTCTTGCTTTTCAACAGTATAATCATTTGCAAAATTGTACTTCCCAGTAGCCAACATAAATTTTAAACTGATAAACAAAGAAGTCATAAATGGTCACATAACCCTATAATTGTACAAAATATGCAATTTCCAAAAAGAAAAGCTATTGGACTTTATTATTATTGACTAAGAAATCATAAGTCACCTTTCTAATGCTCAAGGATTTAAAATATGAATTGTGGACACCATGAATGTACTGGTTCCTTTGTGGGCCACAGGGTATAAATCAGTGCTCAATCACTAATAAGTTATGGTAACTCTGAACAGCATACACATATCACTTTTTTCTTTGGTTTATTTGCCTATAAAACCTTTCTGGTATGATTGATCAAAGAATTGAAAGGGATAATGCATACAGATTTTACTCTTAAAAAATACATAGAAGTTGCCTTGTGAACGTTCTATTAATAAAAGTAATTTTAGCTATCAGGATTTTTGTATGTAATACAATAATAGTGACAAAACATGTGAAGTGAGAGAGAATTACACTGCTATCCACTGTATATAGACAATTGGTAACAGAAGTTTCAGAGTCTGCATTTCAAGAACACAACAGCCAGGCCGTGAATTAAGCCCACACAACCTAGAGTAGCAGCGATGTTCACATGCTCAGACTGTCAGAAAATATATGCTTTATCTAAGGAAGTGAGACAATTGCTAAAAAATATTTTCTTTAGCTTGTAGTGTCAAGTGATGAATTAAACAGCTCTTTTAAGTCATCAGAGATGCTGTACAGAATATTCAGCATAGTCTCTCCCAACCTGCCCAAAATTATTTTCCTGTTTTTCATCAGACTTTGGCTCTTTGTCCTTTATTTTTTTCAGCCTGCTTACTGACCTGCCTTGGGAGCATGAAAAGCAGGTAAACATTCCCTTGCCAGCAGTGCCAGCTCAATGGACAGTATTTTATTGAGCAAGACAGATTTTCATTTTAGAAATGAGGCTTTCCACATTATGGCATCACCAAGAGCTAGTTATGTGTTATTATAGGAAGCAACGCTACTCATTTCATGGCTCAGAGGCTGTGCGCTGGTGTTTAGCCAGCAGTTTGCAAAGATTTGTTGCATGATTTACTCAATGCTGAAAGCGTGCTCCTTTGTCCTCAAGTGATTCCCAGGAAAATGTGTGCCTCTCCTTGCTTCTCTTTATCTGTGGAATGTGTTTCCTGTCATTATTAAGACAACGCCATGGCCATCAAGCATGGGTGGATTGTTTCTGGAAACGTCTGACCACAAAGAGCAAGTCAGGGCATGGTCAGAACCCTGAGCCATGAAAGGCCCTCAACTCCCAGGACCTGCCACTCCGCTGCCCCCACCCTTGGGAGGAAAAAAGCATTACTGCTTTCTTCTACTTGGGTCCTTTCTGATCCAAAGTGAAAAGCTTGAGAATTCCTTTTCTGAGTCTGCCAACAATGCCCTCTCTTTGCACACAGGACACAGTGGAAGGAAAACGGGGTGGACAGTCTACCTCCGTTCAGAATTTTATATTGATATGGGAAACAGAAGGTCATAAGGGGTCATTTCTGCTGATTCTGCTCTGTACACTAACTCAGAAAGACAGAAGGAGGCCACTTGAATTCAAAAGGAGATTGATCAACTTTGTAAGACTGTCTACAAACCTCCAGATAAGGTCCAGACACTTGTGTGCATCACATGCACAGAGGGAAACAGTCAACTCTGTGAGTGAACGCATTTGATTTTGGGTTCTGTGCGTGCTTCCTCCCTCTCCACCCTCATCACTACCTTTCATGGTAACCTGAAGTCCACTGGACTCAGATGTGAATCATATCCATCTTCTAATTTAAACTAAGGCAGGTGGGAAAGAATGTTATTTCTCTGAAATCAGAAAATGGTGAGTGGAGCAGTGCTGATTTGGCTTAGGAAAAACAGGTATCTTACTTGTGCTTATTGCGTGTCTGGATTTTATGGAAAGAAATGAATTGTTGTTTAGGACAATGAACCCTCCAAAATGCTGAGGGGTGGCATTAGGGAATGCTGCCTTGGGGTTGTGGCTTTGCCTTTCCAGCTGCTTGTGGCAGCTTGGGCTGCCAGTTGTGTCTATTAGAATGTAAGGTTAGTGAGACCTCATTGTAATTCACAAAGCTAAACCACCCCAGGGATGGCCAGTGATTGGTTATAAATGGTCTACGTAACAACTGATCATTTTGACTTCAACCAGAATGGAGCATGCACTTTTTAGATGTCAGTATTTTTTCTTTTTAACCAAGAATCTCTACAGTGGTAAGGGAAACACATAGGTTGCTGATCACGTGTTATTTCAGTCATTAATTTTCTCCTACTTGGCTCGGCTCCTCCTTCTCTCTGGAACATTCTTGCCCTTTGTGCCCATGTACAAGCACCTACTATCTACTATATATCCTTCAGTAGGCAACCTGGGCCTAAAAACCAGCCGTGAAATTTCTCCAGTTTCCCCTAATTCATTGATAACTTATTTCCTTCACCTCATTCTGTAATTACGTTCGTGTTTTCCACACTTTTGCTGCTCTTTGTATGCTAACTACTTAACACAGAACTTAGCAGATAAGCAATAGAAAGTATCCACTAAGTGAATGTCGGTCAATTGAGTAAATTCAATACCCAAATGTTCTCAAGTGCACACTGACAAAATAGATTTTCCTTTGCTAACCATACCATGGAATACCATTGGGAAACCATTAAAAATGATGTTACAGAAAAATGTATGATTAGTATAGAAGTACATCCATAAAGAAAAAGGCAGGTTATCAAACATAGAGACAATATGACTTAATTTTTATAATAGCAAAACATACAAGTATTCATATCGGTTTTGCCTAGAAAAAACTCTGAATGTTATATTATCAAGGATCATTTCCCAATGGTGGTTTTATGGGGATTTTATTTTCTTCTATAATCTTTACTACATTTTATAAATTTTGAGTAGGCATCTACTTGCTCTACAGAAAAAGGGATGTTTTTCAAAGGAAAACATAAAAGTGTAAGAGGAGGTAGAGCAAGAATGTAGCACAATGATTTGAGTGCTGGAGGCAGGAGCTGTGCACAGAACACACTGGGGTCATGAAACTGACTTAGTCTCCTGGGCTAAGAAGATGAAAAAGTTATTTCTAGTCAAAAAGAAGAAAAGTTATTTTTAAGGCAAAAGAACATTACCTGCCAAGACAGGCTGCCAGAGAAGGCTTCTGTCAGGTGCTACAAATATTTTAATGGCTGAAGAATACAGCTGAAGGGAAAGAAGTGCAGCAGGAGAGATCAAAAAAGGTGGATTGAGATCACTGTCTTGATTAGCTTGGAAAGATACGCCAGGACGCATAGGCTTGTAAAAGCTAAAGGGGAATGAAAAAAGCTGTTCTAGCACGTATTCTGGTTTGTAAATGGGCCAGCAAATTAAACAGACAAAAGATAGACTAACAAGAAAGAAGTATACAAATTCTATTCACATTTTTAATTTAATGTCACGGGGGCTTCATAGAAAAGAAATAAAAACCTGAAGAAGCAGTTAGACTTGGGCATCATATCCCATTTTAACAAAGGGCAATAAATACTGGAGAAATGACTTGATAAACAAAGGGTGTTTGGGCTTGTAAGGCTGGTAAGTTGTGGACAAGTATATGAGGTGAAGTAGTGGGAAATATATGTCATTTCAGTAAAGTTTGTTCATCTTGGTGCTGCCCCTCTGAGTGATATAGGAGTCACTCTCCTCCCCCGTACAGGAGCAGAAGTTGAAGCTACCTGCACAAAGGGAAGTATATGCCTGCTCTAAGCAGGAAAAAGCAGGACACAGAACTTTTCTTGCATCACTTGATTCTCGGTTGCTTCAGCTCAAAATAATCGTTACATTAAAGTGGCAAATTTGGAAATGATCTCCTCTAGAAATCTTCAGATACAAACACCACAACATAATCCTCTGGCTCTCCTGACAGACACCAGTGTATAAATGATGATGGTAAGGCAGGGCAGTCTCTGTCAAGTTTGCCTCCCAGACTTTCTCCAGCAGGGAAGGGGTAAGTGTAGGTCTTTTGTCAAGAGAATTCCCCGAAGGCACTTGGAGAGAAAGGATTCTCGGAAGGAACTGCCCCGCTGTTGCCATGAGAATCCACAGTGCTAGGGAAGCTGCGTCTTGGTAGAGTTCTGGGTACCATCCAGTTTTAATTGCATTGGTGTAGGTCCCAGCCCTCATCATTTTTTGAGATTGTCATCCATCTTTACTAAACCCAGTGGCAGTAATGCTAGGAAGAAAAATGAAATGAAATTTCAAGTATCCCAGTGTGGCAAATAAGAGAATCTGCAGAGTTTTAAAGCACAGCAGGAAAATTTTGCAATTATAAGGGGAGGTTGCTAATGCATTTCATTGCTGTGGAGAGAAGAGAATATCTTTTTTATGAGTGATTCATGCATTTGCTTTTGTGGGCCTTTGTATGTGGGATCTTGGACAGCTTTCAGTCTTGTGTGCTAGTTAATTCCTATCTATTGCTGCTTCCTCGAATGTTAGAGGTTTCTTGACCCTAAGGATGCTTCTAGTTGACACTTGTTTACTTCTTTCCTACCTGGTAACTAAATTTCACTCAAAAACAAAACTATAAAAGTAGGAGAAGAACAGCCAGGGAATTAAGTTTTAGAGCTATTTCTAACCAGCTCAAGCTGAATTATGCACTTTGGGGGATTTAATCATTTCCAAACTGAAGAGCCATCTGTAAATTTGACAGGAAGAGTTTATTTAAATAGCTCTGCTTCATGCTCCCTTGGACTTCAAGACTTTAAGGACCCTTCAGCTTGAAAGTGGATGTGGTATTGGCATGACTCAGTGGACAGCCAGTAAAGCACTAAGTGTTCTGAGAGCATTTGAAAATAGTTGAACTGTTCACCAAACCATGTCTAGAATTAACTTCCAGATTGCACCATTATGAAATCAAAATTTTTGCAGCAACTTAAAATCACCTATTTGTCTGAAATCTAGTAAGATTTAGGTGGCCAGGTAACATTCAGAACATCTAGTTAAATGCAAATTTTAAGTAAGCAATTAAATAAATAAATCAGTTATTAGTATAAGTATGCCTTCAAATATTACACGGAATATAATTAAACTTAAATTATTTAAATGCAAATTTAACTATTTTTTTTTTGCTAACTGATAATCATTGATTGCCTCCTCCTTTTCAAATTTGTACATGAAAGGCATGGCAAGTTTAAAACATTCATTCAAAGTGCCATAGTTCGCTTTTGGGAAAACATACACATTTCAGTTAACAAGTATATGCACTTGATAAAAATGTGCTGAGTAAATATTACATGTAAATTAAAATTTAAAACATCCAATATCCTTTTCCTAAAATATTAATTTCTACTAAAGTCATGCTCCTTTTCTCTCTTAAATCTGGGGGAAGCATACAGAGCATAGAATTTACATCCTTTAAATCAGGGAAATAAAATAAAGATTGTTTGGCATTGAATGGTACTCCCATCCTTCCCAGAGGAGATCTACTATTGTGCTATTGTTTTGTAAAAATCTTTTCTTAGTACATGTTTGCAGTACATAATGATTACGTTCCTCATGGGGAGTTGCTACATGTACATAACACATCTCAATTCTTTTTTCATCCCTTTTCCCTCCATCCTCCCCCTCCCTCCATATCTTGATCTCTTTCCCGTTTGAGAAAGATCTGTCTCCCTGCTTCCTGTTATCTGTCTTTCATTTTGCTCTGTATTTATATTTTGAGTTTCTCATATAAGAGAAACCATGTGATATTTAAGCTTGTATATGATTTATTTCATTTAAATTAGATTATGGAAATCTACTTTTGTTAAATTGTGTAACTTTCAAACTGGCTTCAATGTGTGCTTTTTCCTGGTTGTAGGCCTTGATTCAGTTTTAAAGCAAATTGGCAATTCCTTGATTTAACTGCTCCGAGGGCCTGCAGGAAAAGAGAAATTCGTGAAAGACAATCACCACTCTTCATGAACCAGGCTGTGCACAACACAGAAACTTTAGGTGTTTGTGGCCTGTAGGCACTGGAGGGTTAATTGAAATACTGTTTCCTGAAAATTGGGTTGTCATGTAGCAGCTGGAAAGCAAGATTCAGGTGTGGGTGAGGATTTTGTTCTGTTTTGCTTTGCTTTGCTTTTGTTGCTATTTTCAAGGAAAATGGCCTTCTGTTACCTCTTAATGGTAAATATTCTATTGTTGAAGTATCTTGTGAATGCTAATCACTTGTATCTTACAATTACTTTTGGTGTCCTTTAAATAATATCTACTATATTTATACGTTTCACTTCTTCAAGCACATTTCATTTCTTTCTACAAAACACTGGCCATACAATAGATAGAGGAAAAGAACCAATTATAGGAACAATCAAATGAATGTTTTAAAAAACACTGAAAATATTTCTAATATATAGAAACTAGTAATGGGTTATATTTTAAATTTTTGCTTAAGTTATTAATTATGAAAATAATAAAACTTTTAAAATATTTGACTTTACTGGAACTACTTATAAGGCATATGAATAAAGAAATCACACAAAGAGTTGAAATGTTGTATTAGTCAGCTTTCCATTACTGTAACAAACACTTGAGATAGCCAACCTATAAAGAGAAAAGGTGTACCTTGGCTCATGGTCTTAGAGGTTCCAGTTCATGGTCAACTGGCGGTTGCTTTGGGGCCTGTCAAGCAGTAGCACATTGTGGTGGGAGCAGGTGGCAGAGCACAACTTGTTACTGTCATGATATCCAAGTAGCCCAGCCTTCAGGGGTGTGAGATAAGCAGGTGAGGGTGGAAGCCAGGAAGTCCCCAGGTCGTGCTGGGGACCTTTTCTGCTGGACAGCTACTGGGATGAGCTCACAAGCCCTGGCAGCTGGTGCATGGAGACATGATTCCATCTCAGTGGGGCCTGGAAATCCTGCTGAAGGGAAAAGACTCAGGGAAGACTCTGGGAAAGAAAGACTTTAAAGATTCTCTCTCCTCTTTAAAGATCCTCACTCCATTCCAGATTCTGTATCTATGGCTCATTTCCCAAACCACAGCACTGCTGGTGCTTTAAGGCACTTTTAGTTCAGCCTTCATTCACCAGAAGGAGGGAGGATGCTGAAGAGGTTCAGAAATGGCATCATGTTAGATGCGAATCTGAGCCCAGACCTCTCTAGTGTCCAATGAGTGCGTTTGCCTTGTTTGTCTTGATTTTCTATTCATAGAATGACGTATGTTAGTGTACAACTTGAAAAATATGTTTAATGTCTTAGGAAAATAATGGCATGATACTGAACCCAGTTTTCAACTTTAAACCAGGGATCATACAATATCGGTTGCAGCAAAGAGAAGGTCTCTTCTTTCTTCCGGCAATAGGAACCAGCCGTGGCAATTGCCCTCTTTGCCTTTCTGTAGGAATGAATGGGGATGGGCTATTGACACCACGTGAAATCAGGCCCCGGTGATCATGGGTGGATGAACATGACCATGTGGAGGCCATTAAAATAAAATCAAAACACTCTGTGCTGTAGAACTGCAGGAGCAGCCTACTGACCACACTTGTCATTGCATTGCAGGTGGACCTGGGCCTCCTGCGCTTTGTCACCGCTATTGGAACCCAGGGTGCTATTTCTAAGGAAACAAAGAAGAAATATTACGTTAAGACTTACAGAGTAGACATCAGCTCCAATGAGGATGACTGGATCACCATAAAAGAAGGAAATAAAGCTGTTGTAAGTTTGGCTGTCGCGCTCAAACACTTCACCCTTTTAAATGGATGATCAGTTTTTACTTGTGTGTTTGGAAGCTTTCTGTCTGGCCTGGTTTATTTTTAAATTGATTTAAAATGAAGAGTGCAATTAGGGGTTTAAATCTGACCAAGGGGTCTCGGGTTCCCAGATGCAGAAGCCAAGGAGAAATTACAGTAGATGTCCAAGAAAGGTCAATGTCAGCCAGTGAAGTGATGGCCTGAGTGAGAATCGCTTTAAACCTCCCAAGGGGATATGGGCGACGCATAGGACAGACTCTGTCCTTTTAGAAACTTAGGAACTTTTAGGGGGTTTTTTCCACCTATATTTTTTCATTCTCTTTCATAAATTCTTTTTTTTTCCCCTCTCTGCGATGGGCTAGTTTTAGAAAACACCTTCTCGTCTACCTTCAGTGGCTCATAGCCTGATTTGCAAGTGCATTTGGCTGTTTCTTGTAGGAGCACCGAGAACTAAAGGTGTCTCACTGCTCCTTCAGATCACACAAATAACAGCGACGTCCTTACTCCTTTCAACCAGGGAAGCAACTCAGACCATGAGGTGTCCCCAGGTGCTTTGCCCTCGATCCTTTTCTCTGTCTGCCTGTTTATTTGAAGCTATGCTTGCTCTGATTTGTTAATCAAAAGATTTTTGAGAGTTCATCTTCACTGTTTCCCTAAAATTAAAAGTTTGCCCTGGAGACAGAGTCAAGCACAGAAAACTGACAAGGAAAGTAGCAGAGATTCAGGTAATGGCATTAGGATCTTGGAAAGAAGCTAATGAACATCTCCTTGTCTGACTTTTGAGCATTCCTGGCCTTGATTTTCTCTTTCTGGGTCTGGAACTGAGAAAAGCCCCCAGAATATTAAGTGAGAGAAGAACTATTGGTTCCCATTGATTGACAGCAGGATGCCCATAGGGTGTCACTTAGGCCCAGTAGGGTAGAAGCAGATATAGGTGGACCAATGCCCTGTTGGAGGAGGGTTCTGTGGACAGGCAAGTTCAAGGCCTATCCAGCCCTGGAGGGTGTGGAATCCGTTTTACCATCTGGGAAGGAAGAAACCTCGCAGTCCACGTTAATGGAAATTAGGGAAGTCCGTTGTAACTCCGCGGGTGGAACTGTCTCGAGCATCTGAAGATTCTGGAGGAGTCTGTACAGACACACAAAAGGGCTTCCAGGGAGGGAGGCAGAAAGAACAGGGATAGTTTTGCAGAGATATGAACCTGACATCCATCTGAGGACTTTGACCTGAGAACGTCCCACTGGAGCCCAGCATCACTGCCCGCCTCCCTTTCTCTGTACTCCGAGGCCTCTCAGCCAGTCCTCTCTGTCCTTCCTGCTTCCTCTGCAGCATTGGCCGGACCGCAGAGAGCAGCCTCCACCTGCCCTCTCTGTGCTGCACAGAACGTGTGCACTTGCACACTTGTCAGTACACGATGGGGAGCTCCCTCGGTGCAAGCAAAATGTGCACCCTCGAGGTGTGCAGAGCACTCCTGCCTGACCTGTGGATGACGGGGACCCATTGGGTGTTAGGACAGTAACATCGGGGCCGCTGCCCCTCCTGGCCGCTGGCCCTCCTTTGCTATACAAAATGCTCCCCCATGGGTCATTTCCAGAGATGCTGGAGCAAGCGAGACAGAAAGCTCACAGGGAGGATGAATTCTGCTAGGAATCATCCCAAGACGGATCAGACTAACAATCTGCTCCTTTGACCTCCTCTGGTTGCTTGGCCACTTACACCAAATGAAGCAAAAGCTCCAGCCAGACTCACAACCCTTTCTGCTGGGGGAAGAGCGACCTTCAGGAGAGCGCAGTCCTTCTCACATGCCCACCGGGTGATGGGGAGTTTGCACACCCTCGGCCCCATGAGGCACAGGTTCGGCCACCTGAGGGTCATGCAGAGGAGCACAACACAGGGGTGAGCGGCTGCTTCCACGCAGGCTGTCCCCAACCCAGGCCTGACACAGAACCCCGTAGAGGCTGTCCCTTCCCCCCGGCGTGTCCAGTGCCAGGTGTTCATAGGATGGCAAAGTCTCCTTCATCAGAGACCTTGGAGACAGCCCGCTGCAGCCCCTGTCCGGGCAGAGTGGCCCCAATGGACCCTGTGGGAAACTGGTTTGTAGTTGGCCATTGTTACCTTTGCAATCATAAGCTTTGCCTTCCATAGAGTAAAATGACTCATTTTAAAACCAGAAGCCCTGGGAAAGCTGACTTTCAGTTAAAAGTCATTCATCATTCAGTTTTGACTTTGGTCACTAAAATATAATTTACCAAGAACCCAAAAGGATTAAAGTCATTAGTTCAGGTCCAGGATAAGATCTTTCATCAAGGAACAGACTCAAAAAGGAGAATGCTGCTTAACTTAGAACTGCAGCCAGGAACAAAACTGAGAATTTTAAAAAGCCAGGCCTTATGCTGAACTCCAAAAGCATTTCTTCAGGAGCCCCGGGGATAGTGGAATGCTGAGAGTGCCCATGAAATGCCTGCAGGGCTCCGTAGGTCCTCTGATAAAGTTAATGATTTTCCACTTTTTGCAATAATAGCACGTGTCCTTTAATAAATGTCATTCTTGTAACAGTGCTTCTAGGGGCTGTAGCCTCTCAAAAAAACTGAATAGATGATTAGGACAACATTCTATTTTGGACACTATGCTTTCTGATTGCCATCATTTGGAAAAATAACATGACAAGCTGTTAACGCTGCTTCAGACTTGATGGACACACTGAAGTTGTGAATAATTTTTGTAAGCATTTGTGAAAACATTTTTTATTTGATTTAAATACAAAAACATCAGTTAATAAAAGGTCTGCTCTTTTCCCATGTAGATCTTCCAAGGAAACACCAACCCCACAGATGTGGCTTTTGGAGTTTTTCCCAAACCACTGATAACTCGATTTATCCGAATCAGACCTGTCTCTTGGGAAACTGGTGTATCCATGAGATTTGAAGTCTACGGCTGCAAGATAACGGGTAAGCGCCAGCCAGTGATCACTGAGATCAATACAAAGCTTTAATACAAGGAGAATAACTTGATATTAGTATGGTCACTTTTATTTGCCAGTGAAGAGCCTATACTTTGGGTTTGGACAAATCTGAATTCAAATCCTACCTTGCTACTCACTAGTCTGTTTCTTTGGACGATATGTTTCGATTTCCAACCCTTGGATATTTCACCTGGAAAATAGTTATACTACTGCATACCACACAGGCTTCTTGTGTGGATGATGGATGGAACAATGAATACAAAGAATTTAGCACATGCATCTGCCATGTGGTAGGCATTGATTTGTGGTGCTTCTTCCACTAGGCTGGAAGCTCTGTGAAGGTGAGTTACGTGCTTTGCATCATTCCTTAGTAGATTTATAATAAATAGCTGCCCCACTGGCTTTCTCTTATCGATATGGAAATGTAGAAGGGGCCTCATCAGCTCCAGTTATGAGTGTTACTTAGAATTTCTCCTTTTAGTCACTAACCACCCAGATGACTTTCCCTGAGGGGTCATCTATTTATTTGTTGAATGAATATACTCTACTAACACTTCAAATCAACTTGTGAATATTTTTCTAATATTTCAGGTTTGTTTTTTAAACATCCAGAGGACTTTAAAAGTCCCCATTAAGTGTGGAGTAAGTACATGGATTATTCCCTTTGAGAGATGAACAAGGTGATGTACTCAGAGACAAAGTGACTGAAAAAGTAGGCCAGGTCAAAGCTGGAAGGCAGAGAACATCCTGGCTCTATTTCTGTGGCTCTCAGTGCTGCTCTGACTTGTTCATTGATTGCACTGTACTTTGTCTTGTTTTGTTTTGTGTGTTTTGTTTTTTGTTTTGTTTTTGCAGTGCTAGGTCTGGAACCTAGGGCCTCTTGCATGCTAGCTAAGCACTCTACCATTGAGCTACATCTTCAGCCCAGTTATTTTGTATTGTGCTGTAAACAGCAGTCATGTTCAAATTCCTTTCCACTTAAGTAAATATATTGCAAGCTTCCATTAGAAAAGCAACAACAATCAAAAATCCAGTACAAATGTGATCTTCATAATAAGCTTAAAAGTTGAAAGAATCAGTAGACTGATTCACTAAGTAGAAGTGAAGAACTTCTAAACTTCTGTGAACTGTCGTTTAATATAATGTTGGGTACATATTAAGGCTATTTAATTTTTACCTTTGTGCTCTTCATATGATTATTTTTAGAGAAGGAAAATATTGACTTTTTGAGGAAAAAATATTACCTAGGGAATTTTCCATGAACTTACAAGCAGTTTGGAGACAACCTAACAAACAGCAAAAACTGCACTTGTTCACAGTAGAGTTCATTTGAGAAAACAAAACCTATCTGATTGCATACAAAAACATTTATTTATTTCTATTCCAGAGGCAGATTGTTTATTGTCTTAGAATCTATGACTTAGAAAGTTCAAGGCCTTGAAATTAGGAACTGGGTGGAAAGGGGTTTGGAAGAAGAAAAAAGTATTGAAAGTCAGATATAACCTTGGCTTTATTTTTGATCAGTGGTTAAGTAACAGAAAGTTCCAGGTCATTTCAGAGCATTCCACATTTCAGAGGCTACCCATAGATTTGTAGGAACAAGGTCACTTGAGGTTTGGGTGGAAATTTCTGGCCCATTTCTACAGCTTTATCACATATCACTATATTTTAAAAAATGAAGTAAACTTCATAAAGACTCCAAGCACGTTGGTCTGAACTCTGAACTCTGAATTTCTAGCCTCTTGAAGATTTATGTCATATTCTTTTAGTTAAACAAAATATTTATTTGAACCCAAATTGTCCTTTCTAATTTTGACAAAGATTTCCCAAGAGGTAATTCTAGGAATGTGAGGAAAGAAGCCAAATAATTTATTGGATAAAGAAAAACACTTAAATGACCTAGTTATTGAAACATAGATGCTTAGGATATTTTGATATTTCACATATAGTCTATTTTAGTGTTATATTAAGAAGCCAAGTTTTTTTCCAATAAGATTCTGCATTTAGACTCATACTTCTACTCTTTTAATCATACCCATCATATGCTTTTTATTTAATCTTACCAGTCATACACAGGGGTTTCCCTGTGACATTTCCGTACAGTGTGTACCGTGCTGAGAGCTGATCCATCTCCCTTATTATCCTCTCTCCCTGTACCTTCTCATACCATCCTGCTAGCCCCGTTCTTCCCTGAAAGTCTGCCCTCTCTTTCCAGGTCTTTTTGTTTAAAATTTCCTTGTATGAGAGAAAGCATGCAATCTCTCTGTGTTTACTTATTATCAGTTAACACAATAAACTCTGATTCTATCCATTTTCCTGAAAGCGCCATTATTTCATTCTTCTTTGTGGCTGAATAAAACTCCACTGTGTATATTCGCAGTATGGTTTAATCCATCCATCCGTGCTAGACTGCTCCAGTGTCTTAGTTATGGTGAATAGCGCCACAATGAACATGAGTATGCAGGTATCTCTTTCATGTGCTGACTTCATTTCCTTCAGAAATATACCCAGATGTGGTGTGGCTGGATCCTATGGTAGATCTATTTTTGTTTTTTTTTAGGAATCTTCATACTGTTCTCTACTGGCTCTACTAATTTACATCACCACCAGCAGTGTATAAGGCTTCCTTTTTTCCCATATCCTCATCAGCATTTGATATTTCTGTTTGTTATTTCTGATAGTAGTAGTCACTTAGTATAATTTTTTTTTTTTGGTACCGGGGATTGAACTCAGGACCTTGCTTGCCAGGCAGACCTTGCTGTGCCACTGAGCTAAATCCCTGGCCCATTTAATATAATTTTAAGTATATTTTTCTCTAATAACCTAACTGTAATCTCCATGTAAGTGAGAAGCCACATGCTGCAGTGACAATCTCAGACAGAAGGTATGTGGGGATGCCCAGGACCGTGGGAAGATATATTTCCTCTCTGGTCTCCATTCCCTCATCTCTAAAATCAACCGTAATGCAGCTGTGATGGTGATTAAAAGAAAAAATATTTGTAACATACCTGGTTTAGAGTACACGCTCACTGAAGTGTACCCAGAAAAATAGAGTGGGACATGACACTCAATAAATGGAATCCAGGATAAGGCCCAGCAAGCAGCGCTTCAATAGGACAATATCAGTTTTTTCTTCTTGGTTAACCAAATTTTCTCCTTTATTGAGGCCCCAGTTCCCTCAGTCTACAGGTTAATGAAAGAACAGGGTGGCCGTACCCATGCCGGGAAAAAAGGTGTATGAGAGCAGGGGCCTTGTGCACCTTTTCTCTGGTGTCCGAATGCCAGGAGCATAACAAATATGCAGTGGTTGCTTCTGACTACACACATGAATTGCAACTCTGTCCATCCCTTGTGACAAATCAGTGACCTCAAATTTCCAGCCTCCCCTGTCGAGTAGGCAAGTCCTAACAATCAAGATTTTTTTAAAAAATTATACCAAATTAAAAATTACCATGTGAACACATCACCTGGTTTCCAACACATCCAGAGCCCTAAATTTTAACCAAATTTTTGCTTTCAGAAATTTTTTTTTTAGAAATACAGCAATCTTAGGGAAATCCAGGCTATAGAATTCTATGTCACCATGGAGAGGGATAAAGGAAATGAGATTGGAGCAGACAGCTCTGCTTTATAGGTGTTGGATGAAGGAATGTTTTCATTATTTTGCAAAGTGGAATTCCTCTTTTTCGCAAAGGAGGAAGTTGATGAAAATACTGTTGGGAGGTTCTGGCTTTATAGATGAAAACACACCTAGAACTTGCTCTCTAGTGCGGGTTAACCAGAAGTCTGTTAGCTGGTCTCCAGAGGAAGTTCATGTGCCCCTAAGTCCATCAAAGTCCATAATGGTCACCCCAGACACCCCGAGCCAAGGAATCCCCCAAGTCATCATGAGAAGGTCAAATTATGCTCACTCAGGAGCCTTCGTGACATGGTTATTACTCCCTAATTCTTTGAAAACTGGTTAACTGGATACTTGACTTACCAAATATATCTCAGGTTTTCTGCTAAAGCTGAGTAGAGCTCTTATAATAAAATAATATCACTGAAAGAGCCACCTCAATCCCGCATTACAGAATTCATTTCTCCCTTCCATCCAGGATTGACTTTAAGCTCTCCCTATAGGGTTGCTGAGTAAAATACACAAGTCCAGTTGAATTTAATGCAAACAATAATTGTTTAGCGAAGTATGGCCCTCATGTCGCATAAGATATACCAAAAAATTCTGGTCATTTTTCTGAATTCTAATTTAGTTGGGCATCTTGTTTCTTGTTTTGTTGTTTATTTGTTTGTTTGCTATATCTGACAATGCTATTTCCAAAAGGTTTATGCAGCCAAGCATATCTGAACTAGCCTACCATGGAAGAAGAGTTAGAAATTAATATACCAGTTAAAACTTGAATTAATTGTTAATATAGTTTTTTCCCCCAATCATTGTTAAAAGAGGCAAATCAAGGTGCCTTCTGGTTGTGGGATTTTCTGAGGGGAAGGGACTGAGTGGAGTGAGGCAGTCATACGGAAGGAATGACCATGTCATGATATGACTGTGCACCGTGGATTTGTTGGCTGGATGGCAGCTGGGTATCACTAGGTTGGTGGAGATATAAACTGTGCCCAAGCCAGCTCTGCACAGAACAGGTATTAGTCTGCTGAAGGTTCTACTTTCCTTACAATATCCAAGTTAATTCTGTTTTGCTCCAAATGGTAACATCTGGTCTCCATTACCAGCTGAACATTGCCTTTATGAAAGCTGGTTTTGAATCAGGTGTGACCACAGTGGCCAAAAAAATGTGACTTCTATTTTTAACACTATATTTTCACAGTCTCTCAGTAAAATAGTTTTTGTAAATCTTTTTTTAATCCCCATTGAGTGTGTTCTTGGCTTTCAGATCCCAGCCTGGAGCAAACAGTGCAGCTGAATGACAGGAAAGGCACTTGAGAAAATGACAGCCGCCTTTTATTGTATTAATAAGTTGATTCATTCAGCAAATATTTGTTGAGAACGATGATGCATAAAACAGGGAACAAAGACTCAGAGAAAATAAAAAAAATATGACTTGGTTCCCACTCTCAGAGGAATTAAAAATATGAGGAAGGGAGGAGCAACCATCTACAGATCTGAATATGATCAGCAATACGGGAGAAAGGCAGATCAACTTCTGTGAAGAGTTAGAGAGAAAGCAAAGTTGGAGAGAGAGGAACAGTGAATGAATGAAGTGGTGTTTGAAAATGAGTCAGTGGTCTTATGCCAATCAGATATCGGAAGGACAAAAATGATGCGGAATTCTTAGGGGAAAGAAAGGAGGGGAAGCTTCCTTCCTGGATTGGCACAAGCAATGGGGGCGAGGGGGGAGAGGCCCTGTAAGGTGCTGTGGAAACCTCCCATGCCTAATTCTTCGATAAACATGCCTGAGTTGAGGTAGAAGTGGCTTGGTCTGACAGGCACACCTCAGGCAGAAAGTGCCTGAGTAATTCTGAAAGGTCAGCTGACACCATGAGTGTAGCTTAATTGCATTAGAAGGATGTCTCTAGAATGATTGTATTTTTAGGCTGAACTTGTACTGGATTATGAAGAATTGTTTAGGAGAAAATAGGGTATCATTCTTGGGCATGTCGTTTATCAAGATGTACACTTTTAAAGGAAAGTAACTGAAGTGTTAGACTTTTTGCTCTTAAGCCACCAATTAGTTGATGATTGATATTCTGCGTGTGCTCAGGAGCTATTTAGGTTGCTGTACCACATATGAAAAGTTCGATGATGGTTTTCATTGCCTTTAAGAATCTTATAAGGGCTGGGGATTTAGCTCAGTGGTGCCGCCACCTGCCCCACAAGGGCAAGGACCCGAGTTCGATCTCCGGTACCAAAATAAATAAATAAATAAAGTTACACATTTTAATGTCAATTATATTGTATACCTAAAATGTACCAATAAAATTAATTTTTAAAAAAGAATCATAAAATCTAGCTGTGGACATGAGACCAACAGTCTAAAAATATGTACACAATAGTTGGATGCTGAGCTTAGCTATTGACTGTATCTACTGTAATAGCTCTGGGAAAGGACTAGAGCAGTGTGAAAAGTTTTCCTGATGAGCCTTGAGCTTGGTCATAAAGTTTGGAGCGAAAGGAGAAAGAGAGTGGCAGGAACACTTGGAGCCAAAGTAATGTGCGTATTATACCGTATCCGTGGTTGCATGAGAAGAGAGTCTGTTAGCTGGAATACATTGTCAGTAATTCCATCGATTAGATAAGTGAGGTGACACCACAGTGAATATCTTGAAACCCTGATAGTTTTCATATTCCCCCCAAAATCAGATGTTTTTAAAACCTGTGTCACTTTCTTATTGTTGTAAAATATACATGACATGAAGGTTAGCGCTTCAGCCAGTGGGGATAGACAATGCAGTTCCATGCAGTACGGTCACACCGCAGTGCAGCTGTCATCATTCTCCAGCTCCAGGGCCTTTCACCTCCCTAAACTGAGACTCTGCTCCCAGCCAACCCTGGCTCCCTATTCTCCTCTCCCCAGTCCCTGCGCCGAGGTGGCCATTCATTCTACTTTCTGTTTTGCTATCTACCCTAGAAAACTCATAGCAGTGGTGCCATCCAATATTGGTCCTTCTGGTGTCCAGCTTTTTTCTTCAGCAGTGGAGATTTTTGAGCAATGGGAATAACATGGTAAAATCAACCTTTCCTGCAAAGTTATATGGCTTTTAGGGTCGTGTAGATGCAGGACTGGGGTACAGGAGCCTGACCAAGAGATCCTTTTGCACCCTGGCTGTGACATGATTTAATAACAAAACAGAAATAGAGGATGGAAAGTAGGAAATGACAAGGTGGCGAGGCAGGAACTGATAGATGATTCAACTGATAGTTGAAATGCAGGATTCAGTAAAGGGCTTCAGTGTCGAGGGGAAAGCCTGGTGCTGTCTGCACCTGGTACATCTGAGATGGCAGTGGCAAGTCCATGTGGGAAGTACCGGTGCCAGGGGGGAGGGACAGAAGAGGGGAGATGGGCACTGTCCGTCCACACTGAGCCCCAGTGCCTCTCCCTGGGCAGCGCCCCGTCTGCCCCTTCTTCATCTTCTCCTCCTCATCACTTTTTCACTTTCATTTTAGCATCTCTCTAGCTGTTTGGCTTGGTCCTTTACATGTCTCCAACCCATCATAAGCTATGAACTTCTTTGGCCACCACCTATCCTTGATCTGGGAATAACTTCTGAATGCCAAAGAGACCGGACCCTCAACAGTCAGACACTAAACGTAGCCAGAGTCAGAAGAGGGAGAAATGTGTGCGTACTGGGATGTGCGTGTACAGTGTGGAATTCTGAAATAGTAGGAGAAAGATTGAAGGCAAGAACAATGATTGAATGTAAAACGATCCAGAGATTGAACACATCCTAAGAGTGGGTACAGGACACTGTCTTTATTCAATAGACTGTATTTTCTCTCTGAGCCTGGAGTCTCCCAGAAACTAAGTTCACCTCGTCTGTTTCATCCCACCGCTAGACTACCCGTGCTCCGGAATGCTGGGCATCGTGTCTGGCCTTATCTCCGACTCCCAGATCACAGCGTCCAACCAAGGGGACAGGAGCTGGATGCCGGAGAACGTCCGCCTGATGAGCAGCCGCTCGGGCTGGGCCCTGCCCCCCGCCCCGCACCCGTACACCAGCGAGTGGCTGCAGGTGGACCTGGGCGAGGAGACCATGGTGAGGGGCGTCATCATCCAGGGCGGGAAGCACCGGGAGAACAAGGTGTACATGAGGAAGTTCAAGGTCGGGTACAGCAACAATGGCTCCGACTGGAAGATGATCATGGACGACAGCAGGCGCAAGGCCAAGGTGAGGCCAGGGACAGGCGTGGGAGGCATCTGGTGCCCCGGGTTCCAATCCAGGACCAGTGCTTCTCTAGGAAGAGCTGCTTCTTACTTTGATGTAAGCCCCCCGCTTCTGGGGAAGACGGGGGGCTGATACTGAGCGTGGTGTCAGATAAGCAGGGCAAAGTGCCGTGTCGCTGTCCCCCTCCCCTGGCTGCGGGAGGACAGACGGCTGGAGCTGGGACGCAGATGGGCCACACAGGGCTCAGGAGGTGATGCATCAAACCTGCAGGGCCTTTCTTCAAGCTCCATGCTGCAGGTTGGGGTCCCTTTTCCGCCTCTCTCTTCCACCCCTGGTTTAAATATTTTCTCTCCCTTCCTTCCTTCTTTTTTGAGGTTCTAGGGATTGAACTCCGGGCCTTGGGCATGCAAGGCAAACACCCTACCATTGAGCTACAACCCCAACTAGTTTGGGTATTTTTTTTCATTTTTAATTGTGATAAAATATACATAATATAAACTTGACCATCTTAACCTTTTCAAGTTTCCATTTCAGTCGTGTCAAGTGTATTCATAATGTTGTGGAGTCTCCAGAACTTTCTCACCTTGCAAAAGTGAAACTCCATTCCCTCTATTACTCACTGTTCCCCTTCTCCCCAGTCCCTGGCAACTGCCATTCCACTTTCTTTATGAAACCAGACTGTTCTAGAAACCTCATATAAATGAACATACAGTATGTGTCCTTTTCTGAGTGGCTTATTTCACTCAACAATATCCTCAAGGTTCATCCGTGTTGTAGCATGTGTTAGTATTTTATTCCTTTTTTAAGGTTAAATAATATTCCATCATATGTATATGCCATATTTGGTTTATGCATTCATCCATTGATTCACACTTGAATGCTTCCATCTTTTAGTTATTGTGACTATTACTGAAGAATATTCCTTATGCATCTGGAACCTTTTAAGATACTTTTGGCTCTTGATAATGCAGCAAGAAGAGAAGGGAATCTCAATATAAAAATATTTCAACATGCACAAAAACATGTGGAATAATTTTGACCGAACATATGTGCTTTGCTAATTAAGTCTTATTTAGGCTGATGGTTATGTTTATTTATACTTCCTGAGCACAAAGCACCAACTTGGAAAGGACCCCCAGAAGTCTGCTGAGTGGCCCGGAAGCTGGTTTAGAATTAAAAGATGGATCGGCCCACAGACATTTTAAGCATTCTAAGTTCCATCTGCCATGTGGGAATTGGGTTTGGCTGATGTTACTTCTCACACCAACACCAGTGGACTCGTGGCCTCAGCCTGTCCATCCATGCCTTGCCCAGGACCTGGTCCTGTAAAAGAAGAAAGTTTTAACTCCTTGGAGAAAAGATTAACCTCCCCGCTCCATGGAGTGTGGGGATGTGGCTCAGTCACCCGGGCCAAAGGCTTTGCAGGCAGGAAATATAATATGACTGACACAGCCAGCTCCCACTCTTTCGGACTCGGGGGCTCTGAGGAGACCACCCCAGCTCCCACGGGCCACAGGTCAGCCCCATAGCTGCCGGACACCAGCAGAACCCATTCTGTCACAATGGGAAAACTTCTCCCTTGTTTCCCTCTGGTAACTTGTGGTTTCTGGAATATCTTCAGAGTTACATATACCTACGTGACATGTTCAAAACATACAGAAAAAAGTCATTACAGTAAAAGACACACTGCCATGAATCCTCCTCAAGATACTCTCTCTCGTTTCAAACACACTTATCCCATCCTTCTTGACACTTTCTGAAGCAGTTCTGGAAGTCCTCTTTCCTGAGTGTCTTTCGTTGTGCTGTCCTGGGTGCCTCAAGGTCTTGAGTCAGTTCAAAACAGTCACCTTTCATGGTCATTTGGACGCTGGGGAAGAGCCAGAAGTTGCACAGTGCCAGATCGGGTGGATAAGGTAGATGAGGACACTGTAAAGTTTTTATTTGACAGAAATTGCTGTAAACAGTTGACCAATGGGATGATCAAAAATGCAGTGAATGTTTACATTTTAAACATTATTGCAGTGACACATTGCCATTAATTTCCCTCAAAATACTCCCCCCTTGCATTGACCACACTTATCTCATATTTCTTGGTAACATGTCTGTTATTGTAATAAGTTTTTTTTAACTTAAGCATTCACCATATGTTTCTATCAACACTTGCATATGCAGCTACATTCTTTCTTGTGTTCATTTCCCTTTCTCCTTTTATGTCCATCCCTCTCATCTTGGTGAAAGAAAACATAAAATAGTCACCAGAAACTGTAATTTCCTATGAGCTGGTCTCTTCTGAGGATCAGGAGACTCGTGACTTCATCAGAAAGCTTGAATATGTTGCACATCAGCAACTTCTGGGCTGCTGTCAATGGCAGGGTATGCTGTTGTGACACGTTCTTGAACACTCAGTTCTGAGAGAGAAAGAAAACAAATCACCATATGCTTTCGATAGGACTCATCGAATGCTTCCTGTCTTTGTTATCTAATCCATGCGGCTGCCATCCAGTATAATGCTGTCACTCTCGGGTAGTAAATCGAGTACAGAATCCCATGAGAAGCCAACGCACGTGTTTTAACTTTAACAAAATACTCAAGATTGCTTGACTTTTATTGTTGGATTTCATTCCTAAAATATCCATTGCTATCATGTTCCTGTGGTATTTAAAACCATGAAAACTTCCAAATTGTTTATCTAGATTCTGATTCGAGATTATCTATTATTCCTAACATGCCCTTCCACTGAAATAAAATCTCCAAATGAAAAGGGAAATTGGTAAAACTTTCAAATTCAGAGCAGCATATATTTTACATGAAGATACTTAAAACTTGTTGTATTTAATTGTACAAATGAAGGTTACCTGCTCAGAATGCCAAGTACCTTTAATGTAAAACGGAAATGAGTAGCCAGTTTGGGAAAACAAAACAGAGCTTAGATGGTTTTTAAATCCTCTCTCTCCTTCCTTCACTCCACGCACAGACATGGCTTGGTGGACAAGGTGTATCAGAGTCTTTGAATTAACTCCACATTTCAGGAACAGATAGCATTCAATCACGGCCCTTCCTTCTGTCTAAGACATGATTAGTCACAGAACACAAAGACAATTCCTGAGCAAGTTCCTGTTCTCAAACTTACCCAAGGCCCACTTGGGTTTTGATCGCTAATACTCTTCTCAGCTCACCACTGACAGCTTTTATAATGAAGTTCCATTGTGCTGATTCTTTCTTCAAGTTAAAATTAAGAGAGGAGCCTGGGCTTCCGTAGATATCAGTGCTTTTCTCCTCTTATCTCTGGAACTATGTGAACTAGAGAGGACTCGCGTGGTAAGTGATGTTATTTTCATTATAATTAGCACTGTACTGACAACAACTTAATTGGGCCTAACAGTAATATATGTCAGATTCTCAATAGCAGCAGCGATTGCAACTCTATTAAGAGTGCAGGACCCTGATTGTGAATTTACTCTTTTAAAAAACAGAAGAAAACTAATTGCAAGAGGCAGTTCTGTTTTCATATTACAAGTGGCTTTTCTGAGTGGAAAAAAGCCAATTAATTTACTTCTAGAACTCAGAAAACCCCTTGATTTGTCACGGACTATGCAATCTGTTAATCTTCATTTACACATGTCTCCTACTCTGCTGGGACATTTCCACCACTGAACAATCACATCTTTGGCAACTTTGTGATTTGACCCAGCCATTGGGCATGATCCCTCCGATAACCAGCGTGATCACAGCTGGCGGGCAGCTCCATCTGGTCAACCAGTCCTAGCAGCCAATTTGCACCAAGTTAAAGACAAATTAATGACACTAAATGTGTTTCCTTAGGCATAAACACTTCATGGACCTCAGAGCTCTCATCTATTAAAACAAAGAGACTAGAACCTGGGCACAGTGACATGTGCTAGTAGTCCCGGCTACATGGTGACCGAGGAGGGAGGAGCATTTGAGCCTAAGAGTTCAAGACCAGCCTTGGCAACATATCAGGAAGCCCTCTCAAAATAATTTCTTTTCAGTGCTGGGGATCAAACCCAAGGTCACGCATATGCTAGGCAAGCACTCTACACTGAGCTACATTGAGCTACACTGGTCTACACCCCCAGCCCTAGTAGGCAAGATGCCTAAGAGCAGAGGAATCTTACTGATGTGGTCAGGAGTGCCAGCTAAGACTGGCTAGGCTGGAATCCTGGCTCTGCTCCTTACTGTATGAACTACAGCCTTGGACAAAGTCCTCAACTGCTATGTGCCTCAGTTTCCTCCTCTGTAAAAGTTAGGTGATACAGAATTGGCCTCGTAAAGCTGCTTTGAGGATTACATGAGTTAATTTCATTTAAGCACTGAAAACAGTGCCTTACACTGTGCCTAAACATATACCATATTTGGTATGTAAACAGGCATTCCCGACTATGAGGCCATTTTATTTTTTTAAGCCCTCTTCCCCCTTTCTTTCTCAATCAAATTAAGACTGATGTTGAGGAAGAGACTATGTGGAGACTTACTCACTTCTTGAAAAAGAAAACAGACTTACTCATTGCTCTGTTTTCCTGTTATTCCACTGAGTGATTTTGATCTTTCTGCCACTGTAACACAGGAAATAAAATAATCTGGTGGTGGTGCTGGCAGTGGGTGGCCTGGCACCTGCAAAGTGTCACAATGGCTTCAAAAGAGTGCCAAGGTGTACATCAGTCATACCGGTATTCAGAACATCACTTAGTAGTCAGGACCCTTATTGCTTTCCTTAGATGAGAAGGTCTTTTATCTCTAAATGACCCGTTAGTGACACTTCTTAAACTAACAGTAATTTCAAAGGGTTGGGGTAGCCCTAGTTTTGAATGAACAGCACTTGTACTAAATAAAATGTACTGTTCCTGGGCCGAGAGTATAGCTCGGTGGTAGCGTGTTTGCTTATTATGGGCAAAGCCCTGTGTTACCTCCCTAGCATTGAATAAAATGGTAATTACTCTCTCCCATGTCTAAAATTTAATTTCTTTTCAAAGGACCAAGTTTGAGCAAAGCTAGGACCCTCTCATTTCAGAGGGCCTAACTGGAGTATTTACTGAAAATGTGGTAACTATTATAAGCTCTGAAAAATGGCAAGTTTGCTTCCTGAGTTATCTTCTTCCACCTCGAGGAAGTGATAAAAGCATCACCTCTCCAAGGCATATCAGCATATCATTGAAAAACATCTCATTAAATCCTCAGCCTCTGGTGTAGGTTCAGCGTGTACAGCAAGGTTGCTGAGACATGACATCTGTCACTTCTTACCGAAAGTTGGTTGCTTCCTTTCTCATTTATGAAAGAAATGCCAGCCATTTAGGAAATGGTGGAACAAGGCTGGTTTTTCTGCCCTATTAAGAGTCCTGAAGGAGTTCAGGAAATGCCACTCCAAATATGCCCACTGGGACTTCACGTCCGAGCACTTAGGGGACAGGAAGTGATGGGAAGGGCTTTCTCCGAGCCTCCCTGATCTGCCTAAGGGGGATCTTCCCAAAGGAACTCATTTGTCAGGCACAGTATCCCAGGGTCTCCTCCACCAGGGAAGACTAAGGTCATTTCACAGCCTGAGGGTGGACACCCGGGCCAGAGGGACCCATCACCAGCTGTCACCAGTTCTTAGGGCCCATTTGACTTCGCAGAAATCACCTGCCCTCCCGTGGGCTGCCATACCACTTCGCCTCCCCACTCCCTGATGAAGAGGATGTCTGAGCTTTTGACCTTACTGTGCAGTGACGGAGTTCTTCCATATCCTCCCTCTGTGCAGGTAGTAAGCCGGTTCACCTTTTCTCCTGCTAATCTGTCTACTGTCAGTTTTCTTCGCAGCCTCCATTACTGGACCTAGAGAAGCTGGAGGAGAAGTTGTTCATGCCCCTCCAGAGGGAAGAAACAGCCATCGAAAAGGGAGGTCATAATTTTTTCTTAATAATTGGTGTTCTTTGCACTTCACAGTCTTTTGAGGGCAACAACAATTACGATACACCTGAGCTACGGACTTTTCCACCTATTTCCACGCGATTCATCCGGATCTACCCCGAGAGGGCCACTCACGGCGGCCTGGGCCTACGGATGGAGCTGCTGGGCTGTGATGTGGAAGGTAATTCCAATTCCTGGAGCCCTCCTGCTTTCCTCCTCCTGTATTTCCATTTTCAAGCATTTCTGTCTCCGAGGATAGAAGCTCTTGCCTACTGCCGTCTGTCCTCTAGGGTCAGGCTCGGGGTCCTAGCGAGCCCAAAACAGCACCTTCGGAATCCTGTTTTTGCCTTAGCTGTTTGCACCACTCTTTTTAGATTCTGTGGGATTGTCTCTCTTGACTTTTAAAAAAATAATTTATTGCCGGGGATTTAGCTCGGTGGTTCCACCGCCCGCCTCGCAAGCGGAAGGGCCCGAGTTTGATCCCCGGTACCAAAACAAACAAACAAACAAATAATAATAATAATTTATTGAGGTGAAAGTCACACAACACAAAATCCACCATTTTAAAATGCACACCTCCAGGGCATTCAGTGTATTCTACAGTTAAGTTGTACAACCACTTCTTTTTCAATTCCCAAAACATTGCCATGACTCCAAGGTAAAACCTCTTCCCCAGCTTCTCTCCCACTTCCCCTCCCCTGGCCCCTGGAAACCACCAGTTCCTTTGGCTTTTTAAATATTGTTTAGAGTTCTGTGTCAGATCCAAGTTTCTGCCTTCCGTGTCAACTTCATAACACACGAGCAGGAAGCTGCATGTGATGCACACAGTAAGACATGGAGACATATTTGGGTGAATTTCTTAGATTGCTGTGAAGAAACAAAGCTTTTCATGAGATAATGTGCATGAAAGCATAGTGAGGTCTCTTTAATGATGTTATTGCCTACACTCAGATTATCAGATGAAGGTCATATCAAGGACAAATTCACGCGCATGCTGACCTTGGGCCTGCGCTCTCTTGTAACATATAATGAATGAGATGAATGTTTGGATTTGGTCATCTTACCATTTACTGTTTCTGTGCATTAGAATTCCCATCTGCCTTAGATTTGGGCATAAATGAGTAACCGTACACCAGCTTTTCTACCCCCGTAGAGGTCTTTCTCCAGATGAGCTCGCAGAATGGCTATTGTTGGTACTAAGATGTTAATCAGTTGAGCACATGCTCACAGTTGTTTCAAAGAATGCTTTTTAATATCACCTTCTAGGGTTTTTAAATTACCTGTATTTTGAGCTACCCAAACATAATTACATTTCTGAGCACATTAAATGTCATAAAACTTTTCACATGCAATACAGGATCTTAAGCTATCAATCAGCATAGTGCTGAATAATTCACAGCTACTTCTCGGTGTGTTTAATTCCCACCAGGCCATTTTCTCCCATTTTTTTGTTGGGTGGCTCTTTCAAATCTCGAGCCATGTTCTAGACCTCTGAATGCAGTTGCCAGCAACACAAACCAAGAGCAACCGTGTGCCAGGGTGTTGGTAAAGATGCCAAAACAAAGAAGAGTGGGGCAGAGCCAACTGCAGGCACGGTCTTTTCATCCGGAGCACTGAGAAATGTGGCCTGGGAAAGGCCCCTGCTGCCTGAGGCAGGTGTCCTGGTCCCCTTCTGGGAGGCAACGTTGATTTAGGAGGTGCAGTGAGTGGACGGTTGAAAACACTGAGGCCTGTGGCAGGTTGCCAGTGTCAACTCGAGAGTGAGTGGAGGCCGGAACTGTTGGTGAAGGGATCTGCCTGCAGATGTTTGCAAGTGCTCACAAAAGTGAGGAAGTTGGCCCCAGCCAGGAGAAAAATCAACCTCTGAGAAAGTAATGTCAAAGCTTTTTAGTACAATTAGTGAAAAGGAAAATTTTTCTTCTCCATCAAACTGGTTAACAGGCCTTATTGAATATCCACTTTGTGCCTTGTTCTACCAGAGACATCTGAAGGGACACAGAGAAAAGATGGGGTCCCAGCAGGCCTTCGGTGAGAGTTTGTGCTATTTGGGGCTAGCTTTTATATTTAAGAAACAGAGATGTGATGAGTATATGTATCAGCATCCCATGATGAATGCATGCATTATGTATCACACACGTATACAAATAAAAAAGTTTAAAGGAAAACCTTCAAAAAGAAACAGAATCACAGACTATATATTTTCAAAGAGGAAAGTTGGAGCATAGAAATCATTCTCTTACTCCTTTTTGCAGTTTACTCTAAGCACTGCCCTGGACCACTTCTAATGTGGAACTTCTTTATCGACATCATTAGGAATCCAGAAAAATCAGCAAAGATAGAGAGTTTAAAACACTTAAAGACAAAGACAGCTTAGGAAAGACAACTGTGTGGATTGCCAGAGAGAGTTCTATTGATCCAAAGGCAGCAATGCATAGATCCCAGAATCTGTGTATGTTACAAAGTCTGGATTGCATGCCCAAACGCTCTGTAGGTTGTCTGTCTGTACATGAAGATTACTAGTTATTATTTATTGGCATATCAGTTCAGGTAGCTGAAGAAGTTGACACTCAACTACGTTTCTACATTTTTTATAACTTTGCTCAGTCCTTAAGCATAGTAGTAAACAGTGTCAAGTTCTGTCTGAGAACATTCCTACTGGCCAAAAGCTGTAAGAGAAGAGCTCCCCCCTCACCCCCAGCTCCCCGAATCATGTATGCTTCTCAACATCAAGGGACCTGCGCTTTATCTCAGAAAAAATGAAATGCAATGCGGAGAACTGTAAAATATTAAACAGATTGCAAAAATGAGTACCAGGCTGAAAAAAATAGACTGAACTAAAGGTAAAAGACTTCAAAAGCAGTCTTTGATTACTGTTGGCTACCTTTCAACCTCACATGCATAGATAGGAGGGTACCTGCCAACAGGGGAATGCAATCCCAGGAATGTCCAGGAAATAGGACCTGGGAATTCAGTCAGCCTTCTCACACACCTTCTCTCACAGGAGGGCTCCCACGTCAAGAAGCTACTTATAGAGAAATGCAATAACACTTCTTTAAAAAACAGCAACAACAATATGGGTCTAAGTGTGAATGTTGATGCTTCCTTTTGGGGAATAAATGATAATATAAATTTAGCAAACTCAGTCAATCCCGAGAATACAGAAGAATGCGTGATGAGTGAATCTTCCAACACCTTGAAAATGAAATGAAAAACAGTTCAAGCAAAATCTGTATCACCAAAATTCTCGACTCCAGGGTCGTGAATAAATAGCCAGTGAGAATTTGAGAGCTTTTCAGAAAAAGAAGGCTTGCTAGATAACAATGTATAAAATGCTAAGGCAGCCAAATCTACTCAGCAGATATGGATCAAATACCAAAGCAAGATAGTCTCTGATGCATTCTGCAAAATTCAAGTATGTGTAGCCTCCTGAAGTAGAGGCAAAGCATGCCCCTGGCCTTCTTCCCACAGATTAGAGTTTTCTGCAAAAGCGTTAGCAGGTTCAACACATTTCGGAGGTGTGAGGTAGTAATCCTTGGATCTCGTTTCAGCGCCAACAGCTGGACCGACCACTCCCAACGGGAACCCAGTGGACGAATGTGACGACGACCAGACCAACTGCCACAGCGGAACAGGTGATGACTTCCAGCTCACAGGTGCAGAAGCCATCTACATCCCATTGCTGTGCCATTTCAGTCCATGTCGTGGTTGAGCCCTCACTGAGGGCAGCAGGGTGGTGGCAAAGCTGTCCAGGGATAGCAGCAGCTTTGCCACCACGCATGCGTCTTCATTTCCTCACGCCATCCGTGTGAACAAACTGCTCTCCATAGCCACAGCCATTTGAAACAAGTTTGACCCCCTTCGGACCCCAAGGCTGGGGTTGTCTTAATTAAATGAGGATTTCTCCAAGGCTGCATGTGCTCAGCTGATCCCCATCTCAGAAACCCTCCCCCCTAACATGTGCACTGCGCATTCATAACCACGCACTGCATTTTCTTTTCCTAATGAGGATAAAATTTTTTGAGAGAAGCCTTTATCCAACTAATTGACTGAATTAGGCTTACATTTGAAATGCGACTTCAGAGTTGGGAATCTCGTAAATCATTTTACATTACAATTTACAAAGGATGACCGAGTTGCTTCACATCAGCACCAAGTAACCAATATACAGAGGTGGTTTGTGCTAAATGTTGCCTAATTAATCTGATGTTACTCCCAAGTCTTCTCAAACCCTATGAGCTAGAAAGTGACCTTCTCTTTCTCTTGGAATGAAAGAAATACTGGGGAGGCAGATTAGGTAAGTGGGGGATTGGAATGGGATTGCACCATTTGGAAATCGGCCAAGGTACCAGGATTTTCACCCTATTGTTGCAAAATGTATGGCAGGACCTTCAGCGCTACCTAGGTCAAAATGAAGTTTCATAAGCATCTGACTCTCATTTTAGAGAAAACCTGAGCCCTTGAATGCAGGTCTTTGTTTTTTACCCAGAAGGGGCTCAGAGAGCCCACATAATTAATTTCCACGGGCAAAACTGAAGGTGTTACCTTGTAACTTCATAATAGAGCCACGTTATTGGCAAAGTGTTGGCGCAAAATCTAAAAGGAAATCTAAAAGTTTCATTTCCAGTGACTTCACATGCTCTCCTCTGAAGGAGAAAGAGAGCTCTGCATTCTGAGATGGAGTCCAGGGTAAGAAAAATCCAGCCCAGAAATTCTGTCCTATGAACTAGGTTTACACCGGAACCCTACCTGCCAAAGCTACCTTCCTCCAAATTTCTGGGATAATCCGTTACATCCACATAACCAATGAATGGTACTTCGCTGTGGACGACCTATAAGGAGCCACAAGACACAAAAATCACTGTAATTAATGAAGAGGCGTTTTCTGTGTGAGATGTCAGGTTCAAGTTGGAAGCCCTGCAGCTGATGTGAAAAACATTACCAGGGCCCCGGCCAATTCCTCCAGAACCTGCTGGCCATTGCCTGTAAACACTCTACCATGAACCTCAGGATTTTGTGGCCGCTGTCACAGACTTGTGGGGAAATTCCCCATGAAAAAGAGAGCTAAATCGCTGGAATACAGCGCACCCCTTTCAATTGCCCTCTCTAAAGGGATTCTTTCTTCATGAACCCTAAGCTATAGTGGTCAGTCAATACTGATTGGAAACAAAGCATCAGGGTTACTCCTCGAATCAGAACAAACAACCTTCTCAGTTTCCGCACTAGTTCATGACTCAATCAATTGAAAGGGAATGAAACAGAGCAAGTCTGTTAGCCCGGAGCAAATATGTGCATTTCAAGTCACAAGCCGCAGAAAGTGGGTCATTTATAGTGCGAACACCGACATTCCTTTAAAAGTACAAGGTTTTGTTTCCCCTACGCTGTTTAAAGCTATTTCTTGAGTAGAGAGAAAAACTTCATTCTAATCTTTTTCTATGTATTACCATGGGGGGAAAAATGTTATTTTTTCAGGCTAGCGCGTTTGTCCCAACAATTCTCCAAAACATGCACCTCTGAGGGTGTCAATGATGCCCACCCCATGGGCCCATCAGGAGAGGTGATTTTAAAAGACATTCGCATGCTTTGTATTCATTTATTATACTAAGGTCAATTTTTCCTTCTAAATTTAAAACATATATATTTTGTTTTTCTGTGTGGCGGTCTTTTTTGGAAAAGGCCCTGGTGTGAAGAGCCAAGGCCTACCTCACCTAACCCAAGTGTAGTTTTACATCTGAAACACACGCCTCCTGTACCTGGGCACTTCTCTGCACCTTTTTTGTTAGTTGTCACAGGGTTTACCATCAGAACTAAACTTGGGATGTTCAGTGTAATAAAACCAAGCCGTGAGCATTCTCACTCAACCCTGATGGAAGGGAATTCACAAATGGAGATCAGTGTTCTCTCAGTGTTTAGCTCCTTAACATGGATGGTGTCTATTAATTTCTTTTCTTGGGGTGACCTATTTGTATACAGAGGAGGAGAAATACTCTAGCAAAGTGCTCATGACTAACAAACAACATTGAATTCTGAGTGACCTGTACCCAATGCATGAAAATGAGGAGTTTGCTTTCTCCTGCTTTCTTGCCAAGCTGAAAATTCACCACTGAAGTTACTCATTTGCAAATGCCTTTGAAGTCATTAGATAATGCTGTCGACTTCAAAGGCACCACGAGGCCAAATTTCACATTGGAGCCATGTGTACCCAACAGTGGAATTTGGCTCCCAACCTATAACAAAACTGATACTGCATATCTGTTATAAAAGGTGAATTTTCACCTTGAATCTTTCTCCTTTAAGACTACAGGGAACCGAACGCTAATGTATTCTGGCTATCCTCCAATTCTGCCATTATAGATTCACCTTTTTAACCCATAATATATATAATTCCTTCTTCGATGCCTGCCTTTTTGAGGCCATGCACACATGCGACCACTCACCAGCATATTCACTGGGAGAGCCAGGGTAACAAGACTTGGTGCTGCAGGTGGTTAGCTCAGAAATCCTAAGACCATTCCAAGAGCACGATTTTATAGCTCTTTGATTCATGATTGATTTATATAACTGATTTCTGATCTGTAGGAGCTGTAGGATAGGCCTGGCCTGAATAAAGAACATCACAAATCTTTACTGAATGGTACTGGTAGAAGCTACATGACTGCTACACCTCTTAACTATCTCTGAGACTTCCCATCCTAAGCCTTGGGCCCACCTCATGCCTCCCCTTGACTTGGCCCACTCCCTTATCTCTGGGGATGAAGGAAGATCGCCTGCAGCCTAGTCTGCATGGCACATACACTGAAGAACAAATGGCTTCCTTAACACCCAAGTAATAAAGAGCAAACCGCTGTTTACCAAATTTGGTGGATTATAAACCTCATTCGAGAAGCTTCAAAAAATATTGATCTCAAAGCCTTCTGATTCCGAGTTAGATCTAGGAAGGGTAGGTGAAGAGGAACCTGCAATTTCAGCAAGCACTCACGGTGATTTGGGGCAAGTCTGACAATGCTGCTTTAGAACAGAAACATCGAGCGAGTGGTCAGGAAAGAAAAGGGTTGGAGGGAGGGCAGACATGATCAAAGCACACCCTATACATGTGTGGAAGTGCCACAGTGAAACCCATTCTTTTGTGCAGTTAATATGCACTACTAATTGTAATAAAACAGTATAATGACAATGAGTGGAAAATGGAAGCGTTAAGATATGGGGAAGAGAAGATAAACTAAGTCTCAATAAGGTGACATCCTGGCCCCTGACCAGGAATTCCAAAGAAGTCCCAAACTGAAAGCTCACAATATTCAGGGAATATTTGCGCAGCCTTTGAGTTCCTTGTGAGTGAGAGGAAACATTTAGCCTTTTCTTTTTGCGCTGCCTCCCTCCACTTCTCCAAACCACATACTGGGTAGACTTCTTGTCCTTGGGAAAAATAAACAGCTATAGCAGGAGAAAGGGGAAAAAAAGGAGAAACCACTGCCATCCACTTTAAGCTTTCAGTTTTCAAATAGATTGTGAGGATGGGCCCTGCAACTTCTCCTGAAGGCTCACATCTAAAACCGAGGAAACTGTGAAGCTTAGAACTGCAGGTCAAGTTTAATACCCAAGTCCCCAAGGACAAACAGAGGCCGCCCCTGCCTTCCCCTGCTATTGTGGTGCACCGTGCTGGGTTTGGGAATCCGTGAGGGTTGCTGGAACCGAGTCTCCAGCTCGGTGTGCCTTCCAGATGCTTCATAAAGAAATGCATTAGGATTTATTGCATACTTGAAAATTGCTAAGAGAGTAGATTTTATGTGTTCTCACCACCAAAAAAAGCTAAGTATGTGAGGTAATGCTTATGTTAATTAGCATGATTTAACCACTGCACACTGTGTGTAAGTATATTATACATATAAACTGTAGTACATTATATGTATAGACAATGTTTATTTCTTGATTTTTAAATTTTTTTTTGAAAAAGACGAGTGTGTAAGGCCAGGGATTTAGCTCAGTGGTTCTGGCGCCTGCCTTGCAAGCGCAAGGTCCAGAGTTCGATCCCCGGTACCAAAAAAAAAAGACAAGCGTGTTACATAAAAAGCAATGTTATTTAAATCTGAAGGAGAGTTATTTGATTTATGATGGGCAAAATTTCAGTAAACCAATACTGGAGATGGAATTAAAGGAAGGCTTTTCTATGGGAAATGTTTGCCTCTTATGGAAGCAATAGAAAGACATGTAATAAAAATATGTATGCATACCACAGATAGATGTGAGCATGTGTGGATAATAACCAATATAGCATAGAACAGCACAGCACATGATAGAAAATTGTCTTCCATTTTTTTATTTTTCTGTTACTGCTTTTGTTTTTCAGGGGGTACCACTGTGCTGACCACAGAAAAGCCAACGGTAATAGACAGCACAATACAATCAGGTACCAATAAAATTAAAATGTAGTAGATCCGTAAACCACTCTCAACCCCCCCCCCAGTAGTACATTGCCGTGTTTGGGGGTTTCCGTTTCCCTGAAAGTCCTGGAAGGAGAGATGCCATGCAGCGGCATCTGGTCTCCAAGCATGAGCCATAAATATTCTTTCCTCTCGTCCACATGTACATGCAGCAGGCAGCAAAGACTCCTTCCCCATCAGTAATTGCCAAATGGTGACAATCCCAGCTTTCCACCGAAGGAGCTGAGTAACATACTTTGTTTAAACGAAGCACATCTAGGACACGGGCTGTGTTTGCAAACTTATAGGGGAAGGAAATCTCACAAGCGGCAGCCTGACTATTTATTTTCATCACAATTCTGCAAAACCGAGACACGCAAAGTTTGTCAGTTCTGCCTGCCACGGAGTTGGCAGTTTTACAATAGCGTCTGCCATGGACATGCCACAAAATGGGGTTCAGGAAGCCAGGGTTTGTGACTGGGGAGAGCGGCACCCTGGGGAACAGTCCCCCTGTCCTTTTATTAATAGAGAAGCATATGGACCTTGAAGGCCCTCCCGGTGCTGTTTATCAGAGGCCAGGGCGGTTCAGCAGCGGCCTTCCTTGCGGTCTCCTTTGTTTTTTGTTAGTATTCTGTGACATTCTTCCTCACAGGCATGCATGAAGGGAAACAGTCAGTGTAAGCAATCAGAGCTTTTAAAGACTTTAAAGTCAGTCATTAGAGCGAGGTGAACAGGTCAGCGTCCCGGCTTCTTCCACTTCCTCTATTGAGGCTCATTCAGCATTGGTCTCCTCAGTCACTTGTTAATGGTGTGTGTCAGTATTTCCTCAGCAGTGTGACACTACCTGGCTAGGCACACAGTCGAAAGGACTGCTCTAATTAGCATGCTTCCTTAAAGGAGGCTGTCACCGTTGGCCTGACTCAACTACCAAACAAACTTCTCTTTCCATTGAACTTAACTTGTTCCCTGAGGTTAACAGAATTCCCACTGCCACACATCCCAGATGGCAGAAGGTGAATCAGAACAATAATCGCCTAAATCGCCAACACTGTGATCCTACACAGTTCTATTCAAGCCCCAAGGTGGGCCCCTGATGGCTGAAGCTACCTCAGGAGAGAAACCGTGGCTGCTGCCTGCCTCCTGCCTCTCCTGAGGCAGGTCAGGCCTCTGGCCCAGTTCTGTGGAGAAAGGCTAGCAGCTTCCAGTTGGCTGTCTGGGACCCTCTAAGGTTGGCAAGGCAGGTGAGGTGAACGACCGAAGTTCTATGATGTCACACGTGTTTTAACTGTTGTTTTAGTTCCTTCTCTTGCCAGAGAGGTAATTAAAGCCACCATGAAGTCGCCAGTTCATTTGTTTCATCTCCTTGCTTATTAAAAGAGCTAGGGATTATTTAAAATCAATGAAAGTGAGTATCAGCTGTGGAGAAAATGGAGCATTCCATCAGATTCCTAAACTTGTTTGTTTGGTAGTTGAGTTTAGGCATCCATGTCAGTCATGAGATGAATTCAGGGAGGAGCTCCAGGGCCAGCTGTCCTCTCACAGGGTCCACCGTGGTCAGAGGGCAAGTGTGCAAAGCACAGACCTGTGAGACGGATCGCTACCTCACTCTGAGCAGAACCAGGAATTTGGGTTCCCGCCTTTCCCTTGCCTGAGCTCCACCTCTGGTCTCCAAGTCTCCACTGGTGGGTAATGGACTGTGCGACCTTCTCTGGAGGACTTCAGCTCATTGTCACCTTTTGGCCAAGCCAATGTTCAGGCTTCACAAGGACCTGAGGCTGCTTTGAGGCCCTGGTCCATCTCTGGCTGCCTGAGTCCGAAGTGTCCCCCTATGGTGCAGTTCATCTAACTGATGCTTTGGTCCATGCTGCTCCATGAGCATCTCTGGGCATCTTCACAAGTCAGACCCCTAAATGCTCAACATAATTCAGTTTTGCTGCAACCATTATAGACTCAAGAAGAGTCTTGAGATTTCATTCTGAGGATTTTTATCAGCATAACAAACTCACTGGGTATATAATATTCACATACTGTACTAAGATGAACAAAAGCCAGAAATTGATGAGAACCTTGGATTCTTAATCCAGATCTCTCTGGGGGTCCTCTTTCCCTCCCAGGGTCTTCCAACATCCCTGTCGTCACTCCTGGTGTTTGTAACCCATAATTGTGTGGGCCTTAGCAACCCCACATGTTTGAACAGAAACACTACTCTGTGAGTCAGCAGTAAATATACACAATAGAACTTTGACTATCAGATTTAAAAATTCAGTCCATGCACATACATGGCACGAATGATTCAACTGTGGTCAAGATGGCCTCAAGAAGTACAGCTGGTGCTCGCTCACAGGGGCTATAAATTCGTTAAAAGTTCAGAATATTGTTTCCTGCTATTTTTAAGAGTCAAGAAGGGATTTGCCTAGATTATTCCCATTGAATTTAATGAGAATTGTGCAGCTACAGGGCCTGAGTAATATTTTAAAAACTTAAAGGTCAATAGTCCTGATTACTTCCTTTGTCCATTTGCCTTTTTCTCTTCCTTTCTCTCCCCTTTTCTCATCCTTTTCTTCCCTTCTCCCTTCCTCCCTTTCTGGTTTTCCCTTTTTCCTTCCTATAAATGTTTATGGGTAGTTTGTGTTTAGTTGCCTTTATCCAAGCTTGAATTGTCAATGTTGAGCTTCCTCACAAAATGCATTGGCTTAATAACATTTCTTTCCAATAAACAACATGGCTGTAAGTTATATGCATGAGACACAAAGATAAAAGAGGAGTAAAATACAAAACATTAGAGCAGTTTTCCTGCTAAATTCTTAGGATTGGAAATTGCGAGATACAGTTGGACTGCTGTTCCCTGTAGTCAGGAGAATGTCTAGGCAAAGCCATTCCATTTCTTGATTATTTCAAAAATATCCAAGTATATATACTTTATGATAGCATCAAAATATAAATGGTGAAAACAGTGGATGATGTGGTTTTTTACACTGCAGAATAAATTTAAAAGCAGATGGAACCAGAAACGCATGTGCTGTAATGGCTTTCTTGCTCTGCTGTGTGTGCATCTTGTAGAGTACATTTCAGGAGAAAAATCAAAACCATGCACACATTAACATTTTCCAATATTAACATTTTCTAACATAAGATTGTGCAACAGGACATTCCAGGACTGTGGACGTTGACATCCAGGATTGCTCAACCGTTCAGTCACTGTTTACTTGACTGTGTTTCATCTGCGTAGTTCAATCTTGTGCACCAAAGTGTGGCAAATTCTGGAGAGTTTCTCAAGCCTTACGAAGACCTCTTTCATGTTTATGATAGACTAGACATGAAATATGCCTCTTTGATGACACTATGGCTGTGAAGTACAGTTTTTTGCACTAACTGAATTTGTGCACATTAAATACATCTCATGGCCTGCTTCACTGTCCCCAACTGGCTCTGATCCCCTTTGGGAGGTCACTTTATTATTGGGAGAATCCATTCGGCTTAGTTGCGAAGGTACATACAGTGAGTTCTTTCCAAAACTTGCCATTGGTGCTTGAGCTTGAAGCCAAAACTTTGAGGTGAATCCTCTTTATCCATGCAATAAATCTTTCCGTGAAAATTCCCTCCTGCCATTGTTAAAGTGGGAGAAGGTAGTGGAGACCAGGCAGAGGAAAAAACAAGATACTTTGTGCTAAACACTTGGGCAAGTGAGAGAAAAGTTCAAAATGAGATCTGGTCTCAGCCGGACCCTAAGGCAACACATGATACCAGACTTTCCTTACTGTACACAGTGGTCTGGTCGTTCCAGGGCCTTCAGTGCAGTTGCCAGACAACCTCGGGTCGTTCTCTCTGTCTCAATGCTGCCATCTTGTGGATCGTCTACCCAGCATGCGAAGCGAAGGCCTCCTTCATTAGAGAAAACTGCTGCTTTTGTGTGCTTCCCATTTGAGGGGAGGAGTGGGTCGTGAGAATTTACCTTTAAAATTATCTTTATTGTTTGATTACTTTTACCAAAACAACTTTTTGTATATCAAGAATTTCATTTTCTCCCATACTTAAAAAGTCAAGCTCTTTTTTAAAAATGAGGTTAAATAAAATAAGGCTATGAGGTTTAACAAACGCACAGCAGATAACACCATGCAGGACCTACAGGTTCAGTCATTCCTGCGTATCCATTCATGCTTTCTTTCCAGCTTCCAATGGAAGCATTTTGAAGATTAAAAGAATGTAAATGGGTGGCTATTTAAATGTGCTCTGGCTTTACATGACCTTGCATTGAGGTTTTAAGTGGATAGAATAATTTATATGCAAATTTAGAAATTCACTAAAAAAGCAGAAATGTATTCTTCAATTAATTGACCTGATGGAAAAGCTCAGACGGAAAAAAATATCAAATCTTAAGAAAATGCTTCAGAGACTTCTGACACCGAGGACCTGAAACATCGGCTGCTCTAGCATAATAGAGCCTGCGGGGTAAGGCGCTCTGGCACATCCCAGCTCCAGACTTTTGAGGGCCACAGGTCAACCTCTAATAAGTTTCTTTTCATTGATGGATATCAGTTTCTGTGATTCACCCTCAAGAACAGAGAATCTTTCATATTAAATATGGTGGAAGTCGGGAAAATGCTGCAGATGCAATATACATCCCTTGGAAAGTAGGCTTCCTGGAAATATTATGTAAACCCAACTTGACAGGCAGTCCATAATCTTTTTAGAGCTGGATAAAATAAAACATAATAATACTAAATGTGATTTTGCAAATATTTTGACATCCCTGTACA
The DNA here is from genome assembly GCF_000247695.1 of Heterocephalus glaber. The sequence goes on from NW_004624805.1 coordinate 8,562,118, forward strand.
TCAGTTGGTTCCTTGGTAATCCTGGATTTTGTGGCTTTCCCAGAATTTTTGAAACAGACATGAAGTTATAAAACTCATGCTGTCCATGAGTGTATTAAAGGCCTCTTTGACCCTGAGTGATTAAATTTGTCTTGCTCTGCTTGTCTCTATTTTCCCTTCCTGCTCACTGAAGAGTTTCCAACATATGGTTTCAACTGTGAGTTTGGCTGGGGCTCTCACAAGACATTCTGTCACTGGGAACATGACAGCCACGTGCAGCTCAAGTGGAGTGTGCTCACCAGCAAGACAGGACCCATCCAGGACCATACAGGTACGGGTGCCGTGGCATCAGGGCTGCAAGGCCTCTGTGCATTGGAGACCACATCCCTGGGAGGGTTCCTGGTGCTGCATCTAGGGGCGTAAGAAACTGTGATGAGTGTTCATTCCATTCGTGCCTGCGATTTGGACTGAACAAGGCCTCTTTCCCTGGTGGAGATTATTTGGGCAGATATTGGGAATGCAGCTGGCCTCACTGAGCAACACCAACCTGAGAAAGGTGGGTGAATTCATGCTTGTTTTATCCTTTATCTGGACTCTTAATTAAGAAGTCTTCAATACATGCAATAGTATAAACAAGATAAGATAATGCACATTATATGTACATAACTCTGCTTCAATAATGATTAGATCATAGGAATCTTAGTTTATTGCTGTCATCTCTGACTCTCGATCAGTTACCTCTGTCATCCCTGCCTCTGGATTAATATGTACCTGGGTGCATATTACGCCACATCATTTATTTTACAACAAAGAAACGAGTAAACCCGATGCTGGCTCTCTCTAGCCCTGATGTGGAGGTAGGAGCAAAAGAGGGTGAGCTTCTTATTCTTGTAAGGAGAGATTTGTTACATCTAACCCGTTTCTGAGCAGGCAGAAACCTCCACACACCCCAACTCACAGCCCAGCCCACCTGCTGCTTTATTTCCTGCTTTATTAATCGGTGGCAGTAGGCAGGATCTGGGGACAGAGGGAGCTGGCAGTTGCTCCGTAAGCTCTTTATTCCACCTGGAAATTTCATCACCGTATATAAAATCAGCAATGTCCCACCAAAAACATCACACACACACACTTATGCAAACACTGCCAACCCTACATTGCTACTCTCCTCAGTGATACCGACCACTGCTCCCTCCAGGAGCAACTTCCCAAAGGGTCCCCAGAGGAGCAGATGTCATGCTGAGAAATCGCAGTTCATTCTCCCCACACTGCTGCCCCAGAGCCCGGGCCTATGGGCTAAGGGCCGCCAGAGTGTACTTCAGGCCTTTCCCTCTTTGTTTTTCCCTTTTTCTCAGTGAACAGGACCATTAAATAGGTTGAATAGGCCTCCTTCCACCACGGCTACCTCCCTGCCTAATGAGAATGACAAGGAAATTGGATAAAATTGGACTCCTTCAATTCTGAGACACTTTGCATTGAATTTTAAGACAAGCAGTTTTAGAAAACTTAAAATACTTTGACTGTAAGTGGCACTGTACATATAAATGGCATCAAATTAACTAAATGCAATTAGCTGAAATGAAGGCAGTAATGGTGGAAAAATGGATGCAAAGTGAAGGAAAGTAGGACCTGACATTCAAAGGAGGTTAAAAGCTATGTTAGCCAGAGACAAAAGCTAAAAGGCTTGCAGAAGTAAGGTGCTAATTGAGAAAATGAAGACAGAGTTCTTGACCCAGAACTGTGATAAAACCCTTGAAAGGGAAAATATCAGCATTTTATGTGTTGGGGTGTCCAAAAAGGAGGGCTTGTCTTAGATGAGCAGCTGAGATGTGTGATTCCTTCAGAAGGATTTGGCTCCTTTGTTCTCCAGCCACCCAGATTTACTTGGCCGCCGTGCCCGTCTGCCCGACTAGAAAGAGCTTCTGAGGCACATGAAACACAGTCATCAGAGAGGGGCAGCGTCCTTGCGTCTGTGAGGCAGGGACTTGTTAAGGGGAGCCGGTGTGGATGAAAGGAACCATTGCCTGGTTCACACATGCAGCCCACACTGGGGAGTATGTGGCACTTTTTGATAATATTGTTTGGAGCTTTGCAAATCAGATGCTAAGGCTTTTTAATCACTACCATATAGGTAAAATACTCAGTTCTGAATTTAAAGAAAGCCCACTTGGCTTTCTGTATCTGACCTCTAAGAATGCAACCATATTCCCTCTTACAGAACATTCCCCAAATCCAGCTTCTTTCCCTCATGGCTCTTTATATGAGTAGCTCTTTGACATGGCCCATGCTGGGCACCGGAAATTTGGGTACAGTCAACTCTCTGTATCCATGGGTATCACATGCATGGATTTAACTAACCTCAGATCAAAAGTATCCACAAAGAAAAACTGCATCCCTACTGAACATGACAGATTTTTCTTGTCATTACTCCCTAAACAATACAGTACAACAACTATTTACATAGCATTTACATTGCATTAGGTATTGGGAGTAATGTAGAGATAATGTAAAGTATAAGGAAGAAGTGTGTAAGTTATATGTGAATTCAGAAGTGAGTCCTTCTGTATCCACAGGAGTTTGGCTCCAGATGTTCAAGTCCCTTATATAAAATGGCATAATATTTGCATTAAACCTCCCCACATCCTATTGTATACTTTATATCATGTCCAGAATACTTATAATATGTAACATATTTTATTATAAACACTGTGTGAAAACTTGGTGTGTCACATTATTTATGGAACAATGGCACATGTTCAGTATAGACACAGTACATATATGTATCTGGTGTGAGTTTAGTTGCATCCATGGATTTGAAACCCATGGATTTGGAGGGCCAGTTGTACTACACCATTGTGTCTAAGAGGACTGAGCTGGATTTTCAGTCCCTGGGGTCCTATAACCAATGCCCTACAGATCCCCAGGAACAGCTGCTAAAGCAGGGTGCCCCCGACCCTGAGGGCCTCACAGGCTGGTTGTGGATGTGAACCCCTTACATGCAGCTGAGCTGGGGCATCCCATGGCAGAGATGAGCAGCGATGGTAAAAGGAAATACAGGAGGAGTCAGAGAAGGAAGTCTTGTTCTAAGGGCCAGCTGATGTAGCTTTGTTTTAATGGGTTACAAGTGGGGTAGTTTGAAAATATGTTTATATGTAATATCTAGGTTTGTGGCATTAGTGCTGTGAAAAAGTATGGATAGACTGGAGGCAGTGGAGAGCCAATGAGGAGTTTTAAGTGAAGGAATCACAGGAGCAGATTGCTAGAAGACCACAATGCCAGAGAGACATCACTGTGAGAGGATTCTTCAGAAGCCTTCCTCTCTCACCCATCCTTTGTCTCCTCTTGACTCCCTGTTCTCTGGCCAGCCTAGAGGAACTTCAGTAAATAGGTTCAGTAGATGTTTCCTTTCTGCAGCATGGCCAACTTCAGCCTCTTCCCATAAGACTCAGGTAGCAGGGGTGAGGGGTATATTTTTCAGTGGTTGTGTCACACAAACAAGTGACTGCAGCTTGGTAAATTAATAGGGCAGAAGAAATCCTAGGAGTGACAGAATCAGCTGGGACAAAGGGGACTCTCCACAAGGGGAGAGAAGGAGAAAGATGCCCCGTGTAGCCTCCATCCTGCCAGAGCTATGACTTGTTTCTGCCCTTCTTTCATGGTTCTCCCCATTGGTTTTAATAAGAGTGTTCTGGGGGGAGCTGGTGGGCAGTTGGGTAAGGGAGAAAGCTGTCCACTAGCCCATCCACTTCTGCACCGACACTGCTGACAGTCAGACACGAGGCTGTGTTCCACATATGCACAGTGAGAAAGTGCCTCATGGATACACAACCCTCTAGGGCAGCACACAAACCAGCCCACTGCCCATTGAGGCCCGGGCATCACATTCACACTTAGGTCGGGTGAGGCATCAGAGCTGGTGATTTCTATTTGCAGAACAAACAGTGAAACATAAGTTGTGTTTGGACCAGGTGGAGGCAAGAGGAAATGTTCCCAGGGGGATAATTAAATGTGAAGTCAAGAGTCAGCCCTCGTGGCTCAGCCAGTGTCCGAGATACCAAACTGGCGCATACTAATGAGCCTCAAAGTCCAGCCTTGCTTCTCCTTGAGCCAGAAGCCCTTCAAAGAGAAGCAGGGCTCACACTTGAAAATCAAGCTCTTGAGTGTGTTTGAGGAATTCATAGACTGTTAACATACACTAAAGGAAGAATGGATGGATTTGAAAAGAAGGCCAATGGATTATTTGGGGAAAACGTTAAGTGTACAATTATCAAGCAGTCTAGTGACCAAAGCTTTATCAGTCATCCAGGAGTCCAGCGATTCAGAAGATGCATAAGAAAGCATCTAATTAGTCCACTTCACACCTGTGTTCACGAGGGTGCTCCAAAAGCTGCCTTAGAATCACATCAGAATAGCTTTTCCCAGCAGGTTGACACCTTCGACTCGGTGTAGGTACGGTCTGGGCCTCCGGTCAGCCTTTGAAGATGCCAAGCTAACTTGAGTCACACCTTGTGTGCGTGTGACAGGTGCACTGCCTAAGGGTTTTCCAGACTGGGGCTGCTTCACAGCCTTCCCCCAGGGCCACAGGTGCCCACCATGTTCCCCTGCACACTGCTGTTTCCACCACCTCTTTGGGTGCTGGGCACGCAGCTCAGGGGAGAAATTCTGGTTGGTGGAACTTGAAAGAGATGAAGGGGTCGTCCTATTCCTGGCCACTCTCCCTAACACGGTTTTTTGCCACAGCAGGAGATGGCAACTTCATCTACTCCCAAGCTGATGAAAATCAGAAGGGCAAAGTGGCCCGCCTGGTGAGCCCTGTGGTCTATTCCCAGAACTCCGCCCACTGCATGACCTTCTGGTACCACATGTCTGGGTCTCACGTCGGCACACTGAGGGTCAAACTGCGTTACCAGAAGCCGGAGGAATATGATCAGCTGGTCTGGATGGCCATCGGGCACCAAGGCGACCACTGGAAGGAAGGGCGTGTCTTGCTCCACAAGTCTCTGAAGCTTTACCAGGTATGAGCTTCCCTGGGCTGGGGACAGCCATGCTGCAGGTCTCCAGATGACATGCAGAAATTCTTCCAACAGCTACTTCACATGTCTCCCAAACCTGAGCTACTAGCTGCAGGGCTCATCGGCTCCATAGCATATTTCTCGGTCTCCTAGATTACAGGATAACCCGATTTGCTGAGAAAGAAGGGGAAATGCATTGTGGTAATCTATTTCTCAGCCGCTGTGAGATATCATTCCTTTTATTTGCCACCTTCCCCCTGTTTTAACGTCTGCATTATACACGGGGAATGTGAGGAGATGTTTTATCCCGTCACCAGGCAGCTGATATGGATTGATGAGCGAAGTGCGTGGTTATCCACAATCTCACGAGTTTCATTTGTGTGCCAGGGCTTCAGGTGAACAAGCATTTGTAAACAGGGCTATTTTGGGATGAGCATTTAAATACTGTGAAATGCTTTCATTTTGTCAGGTGATTTTTGAGGGCGAAATCGGAAAAGGAAACCTTGGCGGAATTGCAGTGGATGACATTAGTATTAATAACCACATTTCACAAGAAGACTGTGCAAGTGAGTATATGTTGGATGTAGAAACCAGTGGAGCTCATGCCCAGGGCAAGGTTCTTTCCATGTGGTGGTCTTTATCTTGCTCATGTGACACCTAAAATTTCCACGTGGGTTTCAATATATGAAATTCACATTCTGGTATACTAGGGCATAAAAATCAATTCCACTGATCTTAACCTACGGCATCACCTGATCTAGTCCATGTAGAATGTCTGCCTGACACCTACAACACTTTATAAATAAATGTGGAATCCAAAGATCATAGCAAAGCAGAAAGATTTATTTTGCAAGTTATATCTGGCATACCAAAATATTTTGATGAGAAGAGGAGAGCTCAGACAGCTGGATAGTTCCAAATATCTGAGTGTGTAAACAGAACAGCAGGCTTCTGAAAATTTCGATCACAGTGAATTTAATTAAGATTACATTGTTAATGAATCATAGAAAACAACATTCTGTGCTTTATTGCAAATAAGTAGACATTTCTCACTCTAAAGATAGCTGAAATGACTGAAAAGAATAAATGAAATGCAGAGACTTTGTCTAGGATTTCAGAGTTGGTCTTTATGGGTCTAGTACTATACAGATAAAAATCTGACATAGAAAACCAATTCATATTCCCTAGTTCTTGATATATAATTACAAATAGCATCACTAATGACAATGTAATAGCACAGAAATGAGTCTTCAGCTCCATTTGCTACACTTAAACTTTTGCTGTACATCATTATATAATAGGATGTTAATTATAACAAGATGGATTAAGCCTATTGGGCAAATTTAGGAAAAAGGAAGCCTGTTGGCTGTAATGAATTCTTGGTCATTTCAGCAATTTAAAGAGCTTCTACTATACAATATATTGAATATATGTAATCCCCAAAGTGGCAATAATTTGATAAAGTCAATTGAAGAAATTTGAAAAAAAAAACGTGAATAAAGGTCTGCTTTTCATTCTATGCAAAGAAATCTCTTTAATTCCAGCTGCTTAGCAAATGCTTGCCAAAAAATATGATATAGCTTAATATTTCAATTCCAACTACTTTACAAATTATCCACATCCGAGTCTATCCTTCAGTGAAAATGTGTATCTCGTGTAGTTACACAGTGTATGGAATCCCAGAGTGATGTTACTGATGTTCGGGGGGTTCCATCCGAGAGTGATGTTACTGATGTGTACGGGATGTGAGAGCAAACTGCACAAACTAAAACAAAGAAGTGAAATTCAGTTCAGTTCAACAGACATTATTAGCTGCATGCAGAGCAGCACGCCCAGTGCACACAGATGAAGAGAACTCCACAAGCCTTGCCCCTTTCCTGTGATTGGTCTACCTAGCTGCAGGTGCTGCCAGGCATTGTAGTCCGAAAGTCACAAGTGGAGCTCCAGTGAATCATACTTATATGGGGCTGCACCTATACAGAGATGTTAAAGATAATAAATTATTCATCAAATACACATCCTTGAGCATCTAGCCATGGATGCACTAAGAGTCTCCACTATTATTCATTCATTTACACAGCAAGTATTCATCAAAACATCTATCATGTGCTTGATGCTATTCTAAATGCCGCAGACCACCAGCAACAAAGTGCTCAGAACTCCCTCTGTATCAGTCTCACAAGGGACCCTGGGATTGAACTTGTTCCATAGAATTTTATCTTATTTCATTAATTTGTTTATTGCCATTGGTGATACACAGGATACTGTCTCTTGTGTCAAAGAACTGACGTGCTATTTGGAAAGCCCAATTAACTCCCACCAAAGGCAGGAAGCAGTTCTCTGCTCACTGCAGCCTGTTAGCCATGGGTCCAACTCCACCTCTGCCCCCATTTTCTTCAGATTATTCCCACATTCCACCATGTTCTCTTCTGAAACGACATGCTCTGCTGACAGCCATACCACCTGCATTTCCATGTGACGCCCGCAGGGAAGTGTCCTCTGCCCATGTCACCAACTCCATAATCAATGCCCATGGGCTCTCTGTCGCTCAAGGGAGTCGTTGTCTGCATTCAGAGAGCACTAAAACCTCCAGCGGATCCCCCACAGAGGCGCATCTTGCACACGTGTGCAGGTGTGCAAAGGCCTGTGTAGTTTGTGTGTCGTGCATTTCGTTGACCATTCAAATATCTCCTTTCGATTTTGTTTGGCTTGTCAGAACCGGATGACCTGGATAAAAAGAACACGGAAATTAAAATCGATGAAACAGGTAAAATTGCTGACCGATTTTCATATTTCCTGTGGTTTTCGTTCTGTTTGTGAAGAAATTCACATAACCTGACATGTCACAGTAACTCAATAAAATAAACATCTGTGCCGGACCCTGGTGGGGGTCGGTGCTGAGGATTGAATTTTGTCACTGAGCTGCCCATAAAGTGCAGGAGACTCTGACAGGATGGCTGGGGTACACGGTTGGGCCTTCCCCTGCCTTAGTGTTAATCCTGAAATCAAGTGAAACGTTCTTACTTTATAATTATGCAGACTAGTGAAGAGTATTTTCCTACAATAACTCGAAACCAACTCAAATGTTTGTGTCTGGTTGATACCCATGTGGGATCTTTGAGGGACTAGAGTCCAGTGTTTCTGATAACCCATTATGTTTGATCCCTCTATTCCCATCATCCTCTACTGGAACCCCAGTCTGCTGATGACAGTGAAAACAACGTTGATAGGGATTTGTTGAGGAGCTAGTATGTTCTGCGCATTTTGCATTTATTGTCTCACTTATATCTCATACAGCTGTTTACCCCCATACAGATCATGAGGCTGAAGTTTAAGGGATGCAGCTAATTAGGGAGTGGCCTTGGACTTGAGTCTCATTTACTCTGAAATGTGTTTCATCTGACCCTGATTTAGGCCTGGTATTATTTATTCTTAGGCTTGGTATTATTTATTCCCATAAACCTCTGTTCCTCGTGGCCAGCACTGTGAGTTCTTAGACACCTGCCCCAAATCATCATTGTGCATTGCCGTCTGTTGCCATTGGAAACATAATCCTACTGTGTAGCCAGCCTGAACTTGGTAGATAGATAAATACGGCATTGTGCTGTTGCAAATATTAGCACATTCCCCAATCCACACACCTCCCAGTGAATGTTATTAAAAGTTGTTTCAAAACACTATATCAGCAAGGGAGAGACTAATAATATGCCCCCGGGGCCCGTTTCCCCTGTTTCGAGACTCACAGAGGATATTTTTAGTGCCTGTTCATTGGAATATTCGTTGATCAGAACACTGTAAGGTAAACACCATGCGTGCTGCACATGAACATTTGAGCCCTGAGTCTGGTCCCAGGTAATTAGGCTCAGCGTTCCCGTGTAAATTTCTCAGGCCCCACTCTAAAGAAAACCTGTCCGGGTGTGTCAGCTGCAGAGCAGTGTGATGGTCTCCAGTGGGTTTTCCCTTCGGCATGGCCCGGACGCGGCTCCTCGGTTTGAACTGCAGGCTTCAACCTGTGAGCAGGAAGCGCTCCCTTGCTCTCTCCCTAGGTGAAGCTGCAGTAGACTGGAGGAAAGCCCACGTGACTTACCAGTTCTCCACGCAGGAGGGCAAGCACTGGCGTGGGTCCCCCACTCAGGACAGTGAGTGTGTGTGCAGGAGCACAGAAGTCTGCCTTGGTCCGGCACTGCGCGGGTCATGGTTAGCCCTTCTCCCCGCTGAACACTGCATTTGCCAAGTGGCCACATGTTTGACCTAGGGCCGCAAACACAGACGACAGTGTAGCACAGAGTTAATTGCATGGAGTCTGAATTCAATCAGAACGGGGGTCTCGGTTCCCATATGCTGAGCCGTGGGCCCCAGTCCTGGCTGCCTCACCTCCCACAACTCCACTCCCCACCACGGGTCCAGCTGACGGGCACAGCGGGAGCTGTGACTGGCTGGCCTTTGCCTGTTCCTCCACCTCTGTCCGCCCTCAGCCGGTGTAGCCACCTGCAGTGCTCACGGAGCCACTTTTCTCTCCGCAGGGAGCACCCCCGGATACGAGGGCGGGGGAGAAGGCGACAAGAACATCTCCCGGAAACCAGGCAATGTGCTGAAAACCCTGGACCCCATCCTCATCACCATCATAGCCATGAGTGCACTGGGGGTCCTGCTGGGGGCCGTGTGCGGGGTCGTGCTCTACTGTGCCTGCTGGCACAACGGGATGTCCGAGAGAAACTTGTCTGCCCTGGAGAACTACAACTTTGAACTCGTGGATGGAGTGAAGTTGAAAAAAGACAAACTGAATACACAGAGTTCCTATTCGGAAGCATGAAGTCGGGCGGAAGCTGGAAGTGGAGGACGTGACTCGAGCGTGCTGGGGAAGGTCATCCGCTTTCACGGTCAGGCTGGAAAGTGCGGGGATGACGCTGAGCCAGGCTTTTCTCAGGAGCTTCGATGCACACGGCCGACAGACAGCGACAGTGAGCTGTGTCCACAATCGCAATCATGTACAGTCAGCTTCTTCTGTTGGTTTCATTTGAATAATCAGATGCTGGTGTTGAGACCAAGCAGGATGGACTTCACGACTCATTTTGACTCTCCCTGCCTCTCCCCTTCCCCCTCTTCCTTTGATGGCTTCTTTTGAAAACTGCAGAATCCAAGATGCTGGCACCACGTGTATTCCGAGGGGCCCTTCCGACGGACGTACGGCTGGTTGCCCAGTGCCCAGAATACATCAGCCTAAGCGCACTTCAGTGGACTCCCAAAGTCAGTCCTGTGTATAATTCCCCGTGTGTGCAGAGAGGAAGGACTCGGGTGTTTTATTTTCAAAGCACTGTAGCCTCCATACCGATAAAGCGTGCCAGCTCTGTTTATGAAGCAATACCGTCACATTTTTCTTGATGTTCTCCAGTGTTGTACTAAATCCCGTGCTCGTGAACGCCGTACGGGAAACTGTGCCGTCACCAAACTCTGCTGGCAACCAACTGGGCGTACTGCTGACAACCACAACAGAAGTCCTTGGCACTGGCTCGTCTGTGTCCTCTCAAGTGCCTTTTTGTTTGTACTGGTTCATTGTGTTACGTTCTCGACCCACTCTGTTTCCTGCTGAGGAAAGCCCTCCTCTTTCACCAAGCCCTGGTGGCCCACTGACTAAGAAGAAAGTATATTTTAGTGCGACATGTCAGTGCCCGGGAAGGCGAGGGCTCTGAAGACTTGGCACAGTGGCTTAATTGTTCTACTTTTTCTGTGGTTCAATTTCATGTCTCTTGACCCTTTTGTATAAAGCTGCAATATTCTCTCGTATTGTTCTTTCATATGGAATGTATTTTCAAATGTAAACTCTTTGCCCTCTCTCTCTCCTTCTCTCTCTCTCTCTCTCTCTCTCTCTCTCTCTCTCTCTCTCTCTCTGTCTGTCTTCTTTTCTCTCTTAGAATTTAAGCATTTGCCATTGTCCAGAAAAGAAACTCGCAGCTTTAACCTGCTGGTAATGGCGAGCAATTTGACTAGACTTTATGTTTAAGAATAAATAAATAAATAAGGGAAATTCCTAACTTTACCCTCCAAAGTCTAACTTTGGTTTTCTTGTTAACTGGTTAAAGTGACAGTATCTTTTTTCCGAAAGCCATTTTTCTGTCTATTCTAATCAGAATAAGGTTCAGTAGAAATGTTTGGGTCTAATGGAAATAGTGATCAGCTGAAGGAAGAAATAATACTAATTAGCTTTCAAGTGAGACCCAAAGGAAGGACTGAATAATATCTTCTAAATATCTAAAAAAAAATGAAATTTTTATATATGAATGTGCAAAAATAACCCATGAGAACCTTTTTGTTTTGATATTAAGTCGGACCTGGGAAGTGAAAGGGACAATAGTTAATTTAAGAAAAAGATTTTAAATCCTGATGGTTGTTGGTGAATTATTTTAAGATAATGGTGGAAGGGCATGTGAAGTCAAAACAAGCATTTTTAAACATCCATTCAGCGGCAAGCTCCCCAAAATAGACTTGAACAAACGCTTCTAGAAACTTCGAGTCTCATGAGGAAAAAGCCTGTCTCAGCCTGATAAAGCCTACACCTCTGACAGCACAGAATAGTAAATATCTTAGAGGCAGCGTGTGAGTTTACCCAGAGAAGCACTATTATTTTGGTGTAGCTCCTCATGCCAGGCTGTAATAAGAGTTTTTACCCCTTTCTCCTTTCCTACATTGCTGTAGGTCTCCCTCAAATATATCTGTTGGGAGCCATATTTGCATCATGGATGGAATAGTCCATTCATCTTGATTTAATTGGATTGAGAATGCCTTTCAGTTCCAGGAAAATATTGATTACCAAGAAAGAAGAATAGGTTTTTGTCCCCAGGGGCATTCATTCAGTTCTTATAATCATGCCAGGAGAAAAGCAATGAGCAAGACTTGACTTCATTTTTGTCCTAGCCAAGGAAAAATGATACTGCAACTTTAAATTTTAAAGTATCTTGCACTGATAAATATATTTAAAAATTATATGTTTATAAAGTTATTAATTTGTAAAGGCAGTGTTATAAAATATTCAGTTTATATTGTTTTAGATTGTTTCGTAATTTTTAAAGGTGTAAAATAACATATTTTTTCTTTATTGAAATCTATAAAACTTTCTGTAGTAAAATGTTTTCATTTTACTGGTATGTTATTGCTTCATGTTTTGTACCATCATAAAATTTTGTGCAAATTTTTTTTACAGAAATTTTTATTTTCTATGACAATATGACACTTGTAAATTGTTGTTTCAGAATGAACAGCGAAGCCTTAACTTTAAATGACATTTGTATTCTCAGACTCTGAGTAGCATAAAAACCACATAGAACTGAACTGTAACTTAAATTCCAAACTATGACTACTACATTCCAAAGAAACAGTTGATTAAACATTTTCATAAATATTTCAAACCTGATGGCTTTTATTATAGTAGCTTTGTTCTTGTTAAAGAAGTTGCTGTTATCTCACCATCCAGTAACTTTTAAGATTTTCTAAAATTCTTTTTTTAAAATATCCTCCTAAGGTATGAAGATTAAGAAGATATTTCCTGAACAGAATACAGAACCAAATCAGATAATGTTAACAGAGAGAATACAAAATTTGGCTTGATAAGTGGAGATTTTTCAATTCCAAATTGTGTGTCCATGTTCTGTAGTCCACTTGGTAAAGTTTGTTTCATGATATTCACAAGTAACTGTTGGTAAGTTTTGTTCTTGTAGAAAATAAATAAATCTCTTTGTACACGCACTCATGCTAAATTTAGGTAAAAGGAAAAGTCGAGCATGCCATTACAACTGGCTATTTACTAATTCTTAGGAAAATTGAACTTAGGACCAAAATAATAGAAAAATAATAAAAAACAAAAAATAGAGACAACAGAGACATTGATCCAAAGTCTTTCCACTGAGCTACATCCTCAGCCCTTATTTTTATTTTGAGACAGGGTCTTGCCAAGTTGCCCAGGCTGGCCTCAAATTCACAATCCTCCTGCCTCAACTTCCCAAATAGGTGGGATTACAGGCATTCACCACCACACTTGGCTACCAACAATCTTCATCTACCCTCTTACTGCAGTAAAACGGTCCCCAAAGCCACAGCCCATTAGGCGTGAGTGGCTCTGGACCACTCTTTCAAGGGAATCAGCATTTCCTATACATGCTTCTTTTCTCTGAATGCTTTTGGCCTCTCCCAAGAATAGAAGATTTTCCCTATTTAGATTTTGTGGTATCTCTGCTAACTCTGCTAACATTCATGGATACTTCTAGGAAACATGACAACTTACAAGGGGCCTATCAGCATTAATTCAGACATACTTTCTGAAAAATGCTAAAGACCATGGACTCATATTATCACCTTTTCACTCCTTTCTTATCCATACTTGGCTGCTAAACTAAGCTTTGCTTTAGGCTTTAAAAATGAAGTCTTTGTATAATACTTCCCAATTCAGGAATTAAATGAGCAAAAGGATTAGAACCTTCAACCTAAAACATGAAAATTATGTATGCCCTTGTGTTCTGTCTTCCACTTGGGCTGAATTGCACCATCTCTTTACTTCCCAGTGGTAATTATAATGGTTTTGTGTCACATTAAAAAGCAGTTCCAAGAAGTGGATAAGTAGACTTCAACAGAATTGCAGCTTGGAGATTGAGAGACATGAATGAAGGGATCCTCAAACCGAGTGAAGCTCCACATCAGGAAGAATGTGACATCCATGTGCTTTTCCACCCAAATGTTCCAAAGAAACACTGCAAGATGATAAAGATGAAACATGGTGTACGTGTAACTTGTTAGCAAGACCCAATTTCAAAAAACAAAAAAACAAAAAACTTCTACATGAACCTATCCATTGAACTTGTTTTTATTTGGAACATTGACTAGTTTCATGGCAGCTCTGTAAATTTGTGTATTTCACTTTATAAAGGAGGACGCCAGAGTTCAGAGAAGTTGCGTTATGAGTCTCAGATGTAGTTGGTCTCATGTCCCCTCCGATACTCCTGCCACATTAGAGACCGGCAACATCTCGAAAGATGACATCATAGGACCTTGCCACTCAAAGTGCATCCCACCAGGCAGCGGCTCCTGCAAGCCTGTTAAAGGTGCAGAATCTCAGGCAGGATCCTAGACCTGCTGAGACATTTTCTTCCTCTTGTTCCATTTTTATTTTTGAGGGACACTCAGAAATTGTACATATTTGTGGGCGACAATACGACATTTAGGTACAGTTATCCATCGTATAGTATCAAGCTAGGACGTACAGGATCCCTGTGTGACCTGTGGTCGTGTTCAGGTGTTAGAAGCCCCCGTGTAGTCTGCTGCTACCATGGGCAGGTGTGTGAGCATCTGCATTCTTCCCAGGTGGTTTCTGAACATCCACTCAGAGATGAAGAAGTCCCTGCAGTGTTCACAAATCACTTTCCAGGAGAGTCTGAGCAAAATGCAGCCTGGGAAACAGAAAGAAAAATTAGTAAATGTAAAGTCTCACCCACCTAACCCGGAAGCAGTTTGTGGCCATTTCCCATGATGTCTTATGGGAAACCAGGAGGTGGGCTCTTCTGAGAGGAAGGAGATACTGCTGCAGTGCTTTACTGGATTAAAAATGTTTAGGTGCTACAGAAATACAGCAAACACTCTGTTATTCATTGCAATTTGGTCAGAAAGGAAGGGGAATACTGATCAGTATAGAGTCAAATCCTGTTCCAAAGAAGTTGCATCATGTATTACACATAGCTCACTTTTTCATATAGACATTAAAATCTTGAATGGTAAAACCAGCCCGAGCCCTATTTAATCTTTCCTTGATGATTTCTAATCTTGTTCTTTAGGATCTGTCTTGCAAAGAAAGGAGAAAGTGTCTGATAATAGAGCTTTGAGGTTAAATAGTGATTTCCAGGAGAGGGTTTTTCTACCTAGGAGAGTGTCTCATCTCCACATCTTAATACAGTGGTATCTATTACAATGTAGGAATTTAAGAAATGGATAATAGAGCTGGAGATTTAGCTCAGTGGTTCCAGTGCCTGCCTCAGAAGTGCAAGGTCCCAAGTTCAATCCCCCATACCAAAAAAAAAAAAGAAAGAAAGAAATGGATAATAGAGCCAATAGCTTAACTTTGTCACTGCTCTGGTAATGGAGTTGGAATATCAACTTCCACTTGCCCCAGCAGAATGCTGGATTGCCAATGGACACTCTCCTGTGACGGTCCTGAATCCTACCCTTGCACACTTTAAACAGATTCCTGTCTCTCGTGGTGCTCTGTTCAGTGCTTCAAACATCCCCACCCATCATTTTGACATGAGCCAATTCTGCACCCTCTCTTCAGGGGCCCAGCACCATCTCTCAGAGACGTGATATTGGCAGGACTGATGGTCTTGATGTAATCCTGTCAGAAGGAAATCACTCCGCGACCTCTCAGAGCTATCACCGCTCTAATTCTGCCAACTTCTGAAAATTTTCAATGTTGATTAAATTCCATCTTGACTTCTTAGATGTGACGTATTTAAAGGAGACTCGATCATTATCCTTAAATCTTTTGCAATTCTTCGGCTGTGATTCACATCCTCCAACTAAAAAGAGCTTATTTTTAGAATCTTAAAATATAACTTTTCTCAGGTCAACTTTTAATTATACATATTAATTCACATAAATTTCTATTACAGATTGAGCATCACTAATCAAAAAATCCAAAGCACTCTGAAATTCAATGAATTGAATTGAATGCCAACATGAAGCGCTATGAGTTGAAAATTCCACACCTGACTTCCTGTAATGGGCCCCAGTTAGAACATAGCTGCACTAAAAATATTGTACTGTATTACCTTCAGGCTATATGTACAAGGTGTATATGAGACATGAATGAATTTTGTGTTTAGACTTTGGTGCACTCTCTAAAACATCTGTATTAATCAGCTTTCCATCACTTTAACAAATACCTGAGATGAGTCAAGTTAAAAGGAAGAAAGGTCTGGATGTTTCATCCATGGTCACCTGGTCCTGTTGCACTGGGCCCCTGGTGGCACAGTGCATCATGGGAGGGGCATGTGGCAGAGGAGTCCCATTGACCTCGTGGCAGCTGGGAAGCAAAAAGAGAGTAAGGGGCTGACATCCTAATATCACCTTCAAGGACACGCCCCCATTGACCTAACTCCCTTCCACTAAGCCCCACCTCCAAAGGCTCCACCACCTCCTAACAGCACCACTGGCTGGGAACCCGGTCTTTAACAAGCCTCAGGGGACATTCATTCTGAACTAAAATAATATCTCATTATGTGTATGCAAATATTCCCAAATCTGAAAAACTCTGAAATCTAAAGCACTCTAGTCCTGAGCATTTTGGATAATGGATACTCAACTTGTAGCTGTAAGAGGAAATACTTCTTCTGTTAACCAAATAACACAAAGCAGGACTTCTATTGAATTTCACCTCTATATTAGGAGGTATGGATGGCTGGAGAGGTCCACGGAGCAGCACTGCTGTTGTCTCTTCCCAGCTCCCTGAACACACAGAGCTCCACCTTAGATACATGTTTCAACCAATCAGCAGGCACCTTGCTGAATCTGCACTGCACAGGTTCCTTGGCTCCTTAACATGCAGTTTTCTGAGACAGTGTGCCAGATTTTACTAGATGCCTTAATTAATTCTTAAAACTACTTTATGATTTGGAGAGACAGGAGCTAATAAATGTTAACCAATATCACACAACTAGTTAGCAAGGGCACTTCAACGATTAGAACTCAGGTCTGTTGAACACAAAGCTAACAATCCTAACAGCTCCTCTGCGCTGTCTCCTGTGTGGGAAAGAATAGTCTTCTGCCACATGTCAGTTGTAGGAGAGCTTTGGGATGCATTGCACTGTGGCCTTGTTGTATTTAATTAGGCCTGGTATTATTCAGGTTAGACTAGACTATACTAGAGTAAGAAAGAAATTCCTGCATATTAGTGGATTCACTCATAACTGTGTGCTTTTCTTCACACAAGTTCTACTGTGGGCCTAGTACTGTGGAATAGCTCTATTCCACACTGACATTCAGAGATCCAGTCTGGTTACCTCATACTGTTCTACCAACCCCAGTTTGTGGCTTCCAGCCTCTGTGCAAAGAACTAGAGACTTGCTCACTTTCTTTCAGATACTGTAGCCCGGAGTGGCAATTCCAAGGGCTCTGAGAACACTGTAGGAGCATGTGTATTCTGGGAGCAGGGGGCATCTCTGCCACAGCTGGCAAAAGGGCAAAGCCATCCTACTGCCGTGAAAGGGAGAGAAGGTCACTCACCATGCCTGACATGGAGAAAGTGGAGTCCCTCTTGGGCTAGAAACTCACCATAATAAGTGGCATATGATGGCCAAAGCAAGTTGGGACAGGAAGTAAGGAACCTGGGAGGCCTGTAGGGTTATTTCAGGTTCACAGAAAAGGGATCTTGGGAGAGACAAGCTGCAAAGTGGGACAGGCACTGCATCTTGGGAGAAAACTTTTGTGCTTCTTGTATATGCTTGTGTCTCTCCACTTGAACTTACCCTACTACCTAGTCATTTAGTGCTTAGTGACCTTTAGTAATTTTTAAAGTTCTCGTGCTTGTCTGTTATCCGAATGGGACATAGGAAAAGATGGATGCCCATACACTGGCCAAAAACAAGAAAATAAATCAGACACTATCCAGGGCCCTATCTCTCGCCACAGCATCTCTATCTCCACTCCCTATTTTCACTTCTTTCCGTAGAATTTCTCCCAGCACACTATACATGGTGCTTATTTATTTTATTAAATATCACTGCTCATAGAGTGAAAAGGCCATGAAGGCGCTGGCTTTCATGTTTAGTTCACTGCAGTACCCACAGTGCATAGTATATATAGGACCCAGGACATGGCACCGATATTAAATAAATACTGAGTGAATAAAGGAGCCGTAGTGAACAGCTAGGATAAGAGACCCTTAATGGAAATGGGAAATCAGAAGGCAGAGTTGGGGCAGATTTTAAAATTCATTTTCTGGAGCAGGAACTTGGAGAGTTAAAAGTGTCAGGGTTTTTTTCTTAAAAGAGATTTCTTTCACACCCTACTTGCTCTGGAATTTCTCTCCAGCAGGATGACACCTCCCCTAATGCTTATCTCTTCCACAGAGACAATGGGTCCCTCTGCCTTTATTTCTGTATTTTCTTATCACTACCCACTAGGAACACCCGGACCATGCAGGATTTATTAGGTGTGAAGCCACCATGGCCTCCTAAGCAGCCCATCTCCCAGCAGGGAGGAAGGACAAACTTCCTGGACACCTTGCAGAAAAATGGACTACAAGGTTAGCACCATGGGATGCCAGCATTAAGGGTGGATTTGGGGAACACAGCTGGGCCACCCCAGGGTCAGCTGGGAAAGCAGACTCCTTCCTGCATGGTACTATCTGAGGATTACTGAAAAGTCTCCTAACACTTAGCTTTGACCCTGCTTCTGTTTCATGAGGACAGATTTAGGGCCGGGGATTTAGCTCGGTGCTAAATCCTGCCTAGCAAGCACAAGGTCCTGAGTTCGATCCCCACTACCAAAAAAAAAAAAGGCAGATTTAGCTTAAGCCAGTATTTCCACTTTTCTCAGGACTTTATTTTTATAGACAAAAATGATATTTTAAAAACAATAAAATAGCTCAGTGGTACAGAACTTGCCTAGCATGCAAGAGGGCCTGGATTCAACCCCCAGCGTGAAAAAACTGTGTGTGTGTATGTGTGTGTGTGATAGAGTTTAAAAAGTACAGTAATAGAACAGAAAAGCTGAGTAAACCCTGACAGAAAATGAGTAGAATAGTCTGTGAGATTTTGAAGTTAAAATACTGAATTAAAACAACACGCAAGGGAGAAAATTAAGCAAAAAGATAGAAAATGCAAAAAAGAGGTTGTATGACTTTCTCATAAATAAGGACCAAAATGTATAATAGATTTTGTGAAATAGGAAGAAAACATTCAAATGAGAAGGGCAACTGGGGAGGGGGGAAAGAAGGGAAAAGAAAACAAAGAGATAGAAGGAAAAACTTGAAATAAAGCTTTTGTAAATAAGGAGGGGAAGAGGGTCCGGGATTTAGCTTAGTGGTTCTGGTGCCTGCCTCACAAATGCAAGGGTCCCGAGTTCAATCCCCGTGTACCAAAAAAACCCAAAAAAGAATAAGGAGGGGAAGAGGGGTTTAAGGGAGGAGAGGGTAAAGGAAAGAATAATCAAGATATATCATGTACGGGTACAAATTCCCTATGATGAAGATTATCATTATGTATATCCAAAATGTACCAATAAATTAATTTTTTTTAAAAAGAGAAGAAGCTCTAAGTTCCAAGAAGACTCAAAAAAAGGAGAGTTATAAATGTTAAAGAGCAAATAGACAATAATTTTTTTAAACCTACATCCCAAACTTTCCCTATCTAGTAACTATAAAAACGTGATTAGAACAGCAAAACCCAGCAAAAACAATCACCCAATGCAACAAAAAAGTAATGGCTTCAATCCAGTTCAATAAACATCAAAAGCCTGTAATCAGAGAGGCAGAAACATCTAGAGGAGGCAGGGAGGAGTGACACTGACACTAAATCTGCCCCTCAGAGGGACGCACTGGTGCGTGAGAACCAGAGTCCTCCCGGACAGCGCCACACCTGGAGGCACCGGAACTAACAGGATGCCCTCTTCCTGTTCCCACCCGGGAGGCTGGGAAACTTCCGGGGAAGCTGGTTGGGTGGGGGTGGGGAAGCACCAGGACAATGTGAGATGGGGGAGCCCAGTTTGGACCCCACTGAGAGCTCACACGTTCTCCCGCCTTGGACATGACTATACCCCCTACTAGGGGGAAGGAAGTCTGGTGAGCAAAGCCACCTGACTCTCCAGATTTTTTCTTTAATCACTGAGTCCCCAAACTTCACCTGCACACAGGACTGCACACAATAAAGGCTGCATTTCCCAACCCCACGAACAGCACAAATGTGGTCCCTATGTTCCAGCCGGTTAAGCAGGAGAAAGGATGCTTGAAGCTCAGGTTCATGTCTTATAAGAAGTCAGGCCCTTTCTTTCTGTCCTCCTTTTCCCCATGCATATGTTTAGGGTAGGTGTGCCTGTGGGAACTAAGCACCTCTGAAACACATAGAAAGCTTGACACACAGCCAGACAGAAAAATCAAGACCCTGGACCCCACTGAGCTGCCACTGTGCCTGAGCTGACAAGCTGGACTGCTCACGTGCAAACAATTACATGGGAGAAATATAAACAGAAGTCAGCAAACTCACTGCTGTCGCATCCAGTGTAGCCAAACCAGTATCACACGTGGCGCCTGATTAGATATCTAATTTAATGCATTCAATAAAATCTTGGAAAACAGAATTGAACCCAGATATCCTAACAAAGCCTGCACACCAACCAAGAGAGTTTTGCTTCCTTCCTTTTTCATTTTATCACACTATAAGTCAGTATAGTAGGAAGAGAATGGAGGAAAACACATTTTATATCAGAGCAAAAAAATAGATGCAGGCAGGATGGTCCAAGCATAAATAAAATTTTAAAAAGAAGCATTTTTGGCATAAGGCAAAAAAATAACAGCAAACACAAAAACACTTAAAAAAAACACAATCAAGAAGAAAACATAAATCAAGAAACAAATAGACTTTACTCAATTACTTAAAGCTATGTATAGAACACAAATAATAAAAACTTATAATTAGACAACAAAATAACAGGATATGACAAAAATAGGGCTTGTAAATTTGAGAAAGAGAATGCCATTAATAGTTTTAAGAAACAATTTAAAAGCAAGTAAAACAGTGGTGAAAATAGAGTTGCTGACATAAGAGGAACAGTTTGAGATAATTATGATAACTGTAAGTGAAAAAGGAAAAGGTATTAAAGCAGGTTTATGAACACTAATGTAAATGAAAGAAAGAAGCAAGTCAACATAAAGAGGCTTTGTGTCTCTAAGTTAAAGAATCCCCCTAGGAAAGGAGATGTATTGATAGATGTAATACAAGAAAATTTCCTTGAAATAAATACACTGAATCTGTTAATTGAAAGAATACTGAATTTCAGGAGAGCACTGAGCTATATTTCACACAAGAACTCAACCAATATGGTTTTAAATTAGAGCACCTGTTT
Organism: Heterocephalus glaber; assembly: GCF_000247695.1. The sequence continues at coordinate 8,583,201 of NW_004624805.1, forward strand.
TCTTTTTAATGACTCTAACTCCTTAAAATTTTGAACACAAAATGAAAACTTTTTCTTTTGAGTATGAAGTGATTATTTTTTGTTGTTGTTGTTACCAGAGATCGAACTCAGGACCTTGCGCCTGTGAGGCAGGCAGCAGAACCACTGAGCTAAATCCCTGGCCCATGAAGTGATCTCCTAGTAGCCAATACTGTTAATAGTAAAGAATCATTTTGAAGGTTCAATATCTCCTTCATTTTACTTTAATTTTTTCTATAATTTTGGGGTGAAATGAAACTTGATCATTTCCATTAAAATAGCTATAATATAATTCCATTTATATAAAAATAATATCCATCTATCTACCATTAATCAATCTATATTACACCTTTAATACTTTAATAAGAGAAATATTGATGGGGTTTTTTAAACTTGTATTTTCCTGTACTTTTAAAACTTTACTGTAATACAGGAAAAAAAACCTGCTAGACTGATGGAATAAAACAGATGTGCTGAGCCAATTGATTGAAGAGTTTTGCGTGCTTGCTTCACTACGTATTTTTCCTTTCCCTTCATTTTAAGCAGGCAGCAAGCTTTGTAATTCTTTGCCTGTAGCATTTTTGCTAGTTGACAGAAGCTAATGCCAACTTCATAAAAACATAAATCCATTGAAAAATCAATATTAAATAGCTCACGGCGAATGAAGAAGGCAAAAAAATTAGGGAGCAGAGAATTACAGGGTTGAACAGTCCTCAGATGGGAAATGGAAGGCAGTCAGGACTTCAGAAAGGTAAGATCCACCGGCAGTGGTCTCCAGGTCTACCTAAAAGTTCTCATGCCCCAAGGATGGAAAAAGTAGAAAACTAGAGAAAAATCAATGAAAGCGTATTACTTGCTAAATACGTTGGCTTTATTTAAAATAACTAAGGCATTTTTATAAGTTTAAATGCCACGTGTCAGTTCTCCTCTTGAGGCATTTCCATTGCCAAGAGGATAATACATTGGCAGACCCTGGTTCTGCTCCTTGCTCTGCTTCTATTCCCTACCATGAAAGGAAGGTGTGGCTCTTAGAGAGCAATGCTGGGCCGATAAGACATTCGGAAGGGGAGGAGCATGTTGCAATAAAGAGCCTGGGTACCTGCGGAAAGCAACAGGAAGAGAAGAAGACTCCACAAAGCGGACAGAGGCATGATGACCAAAACCAAATTACTGACACTTCTGAAACAGGTCCCACTAGAAAGACAGCTGTTTGTCGATACACAGTGGGATCACAGTCAAAATACAGGGAAAGTCAGAGCTCAATGAGAAATGAATGGGGGAAGGAATGATTGGAAAGTGGAACAATCCGTAAGGTATAAGGTACCTAGGTACATGGACTCTGGGTGGTTGTATTTGGCCAAACAAAGCTATTGACCTGTATCCATCACAAGAAAATTTGTAACTGATTATAAAAATGCCTGGAGGCTAAAGGCGTCAATAGCTTCTCTGTTTTAGAAACAGCTTTGCTCCGGATAGGAGATTCTTGTATCTGGCTGTTTGTCTCTACTGAGGGCACAGGAGCAGCACACCTGCTCCTCTCAGTTGACACCTGAGGGCTGCCGGGTGGTGGCCCTGCAGGCAATCTCCACGTCAAGAGAGGGCACTCACCAGTCCCTCTCATCCCGGTGCCTTCCCTCATTATCAAATCCCTGGCAGACTTCTGAGCTTTCAAGTTCATCTGAAAATGGCCTTGTGGTCCTTCCAACTGCCAATAGTACCCCACAAATTCACTCTAGTTTATAACCCCAGCTTTGAGCTTCTTGAACTTACACACCTTTTACTTGTGGGAAGACACAATAGCTGAGCAGCCCAGTACAGCACCGTGCCAGCATATAATATGCCTGCCTGCCTTAAGGGAGCCACGCCTGAGTCCTGGAGGGCAGGAAGATGGAATGAATGCTTAGAAAATACAGAAATACAGTTCCACCACTCAACAGCAAGAGGGACAGAGAATTCTCGCTATGGAACCCCAAGGTACCTGCACTTCCTAACTCGGGACAGCCGGCCAGTTGTCCTGTGTCACAGTCACACCGGGCCCTCAATCTGAGCTCCGGGGACCCGGTCCTGTAGCTTGTATATCGCACACTGCCATTCAGCCCTCCAGCCCGTTCTTGGTAGTAAGCTGGGCGGAAACTGCAAGTGGAAAAGGCTCCAAATCCAGTGGTCTGTTATCTAAAAGACTACAAATTCAAATGATTACATTGCACTTCTGAAATAAACAAATGACTGTTAGGTGAAGTAGAGCCATGTGAAACGTTAGTTATTTTACAGTGACCCTTGAGCCAGTTCAGTCCATTTGCTCATTGAGTTAGCCACAGGCCTCCTGAAGAATCCACTTTGCGTAAATCTTATTTCTAAATACACTTATATGTCAACAATGAAGATAATTTTAGTAAACTTTGCATTAAATCTTAGTAACTCATGTTAACTTGAAAACCAACACAGACTATTTTAAGTCAATATGTTCAATGAAAAGGAGGGCAGGAAGAAGAAATGAATTGGAATACTTCAATGTAGGCTTGGAATCTGCATTTGTTCTGATCAGTAATACTTAAGATGCTGTTTGGTACAGTGAAGAGTACAAGGCTGGGGCCTTAGGAGACCTGAACCTTTATCTAATTTCTCCTTTCCCTCCCTGCCTGCCTTCCTTCCTTTCTCCCATATATATTCATTAAGTACCAATCTGCACAAGGTTCTATGTCATATAAAAAGATACACGAGATCTGAATTATACTCTCAAAGGACTTGTAGATTTTTCTGGGAAGTATAAGTGACAAGAGGAAGATGATACAACGTGGGCTTTGAAACTTAATGGCTCTCTATGTAAATATTAATATAATTGTTCATCCTATATGTGATATTTTTCGAGCTACTTAACATTGCTGGGCCTCAGCTAACTCATATAGCTGAAGATAATACTCTATGAATTAAAGACAGGCTGTGAAGACTAAATAGACAATATGCATAAAATTATACAATGGATCCTCTTCCTTAAAAATTCTGGACTTAAAGTCAGAACAGTTGAACACAAATCTGAATCTACTACACAGACAATCTGGGAGCAGTGGTGTAACTTTCCAAAGTCCCCAAATCTTCCTCATTGTAAGAACAAAAATAAATTAACTCATCTTGAACATGTTCTCTATTCCTAAAAATTACTTCTATTTTTTGCAATAGAGATACACTTGATATTTTAGAAGAATAACTTAGGTTGATTAGGAAGATTAATTTGTAGTTTGATAGGAAAAATGTAGGGTGAGGAGAGAAAGATGAGTATATCTGATAGAGAAAAGTCTAGCAGATCAAATAGTGATCATGGGTTATGATTTGGATCAAAGATTTCCCCCAAAAGGCTCATGGGTTCAGAGATGAGGCTTTTGGGAGGTGAGTGGATCATGAGGGGTGCTAAGCTCATCAGTGGATTACTCCACTGATAAATTCACAGCAGAATATGTTGTGAGGCAGTGGAGCCTGGTTGGAGGAAGTAGGTCACCTGACCAGAAGGGTATGTTCTTGTTCCAGGTCCCTTCCTCCGTCTCTGGCTCTTCTTGGGCTCTGCTTCCAGGCTCCCATGAGGTGAGCTGCTTTCCTCCACCATGTCCTCCCACCATGATACTCCTACCCTAGAGGCAGCCAATCATGGGCTGAAACCAGTGAAATTGTGAGCCAAAATAATCCTCTCCTCCTTTACATTATATATGTTTCATCACAGCTGTGTTTCATCACAGCTGTGAAAAGCCGACCAATGTACCATGGGAAAGGAAAGATTGGATATGGGGCATGACAGAGTCAGAATGTGAAGGAATAAATATGAGGTAAGGTGGAGTGAAATATTAAAAAATTGGGAGGCGACAGAGACAAGAAGAGTTCAAGACAATTCTTATTTTTTAGTTTGGTTGACTAGAAATATGGCAGCACTGGCCATTCTAAAAAGGACATCAAAAGTGGGAGCTCATTTGGAAGAAGGAGATCAGTTTTAGACATTTTGACCTTGAGATAACAATGAAACAATCTTTCACTTCCACATTAACCCAGGCCTTGGTGGATCCATGGATCAACTGCCAAGTGAAGGCCCGGTTAGCTCTGACTGTGGACACTGTTCTTTGGACTGCAAGTGCCATGCGGTACAAAGTTGCCAATAAGACTAATGAGTGGTGAGTGGCCCTGCAGACAGGACCCTGGAGGAGAAGACAGTGGCTTGGACATTACAGGCCCACCGAGCTCTCAGCTCAGTGACCCCAGATACCCCAAATGGAACAGAACCAGCCAGGTCAGGCACCCCATTGAAGCGAGGTACACTGAAATATGCCGCTCTTGCATTGTACCACAGGCTGGGTTTGGATCGTTTGTGATACGGCCATAGATCACTGGACTCTGTCATCTATAATAAGCTCTGCATGATCCAAGGTCTTAGAGATGTAATAAGATAGCTATATCAATATAGTAATGGGGCTTTCCTATCTCTAGCATCACCTCACGCAGTTTCTCCTCCAAATTCACTGAGGTCCATCTACTGTGATCTTCCTTTATAAAGTAGGTATATATAATTTTATTTTTGATTGGCACATAATTGTCCATAGTTATGGAGTCTATGATATTCTGATGCATGTGTACATTATCTAATAATAAATTTAGTTAGCTTAATATTATTACCTTAAAAATTTATCATTTTTACAGTGAGTTCATTCAAAATTGTTTTACAAAATATACAGGATATTTTTTTGCTTTAATCACCCTACTGTGTCCTAGAACACCAGAGCTTATTCCTCCGATCTGACTGTAACTCTGTGCTTTTGTTTTGTTTTGTGTTGTGTTGAAGACTGAACCCAGGGCCTGCTGCTTCCATTCTCCCCCTGAGCTGGGCCCGCAGCCCCTGACTGTAACTCCATCTCATCCCTCCCTCCTCCCTGCGCTTCCCGGACTCTAGAGACCACAATTTTCCTCTCAACTTCTACGAGCTCAGTTTTTTTAGATTCCACATAGGCTTAAGATCATGCAATATTTATCTTTCTGTGCTTGGCTTATTTCATTTAGTCAAACTATTTCAGGCCTCTAAAAAACCATATATGCTGTTTCTTTTCCTTGGATGCTTTCCTAGGTAAACATCCTGTTTACCTAGTCACCTCTTAATTCTTTAAATACATGCCATCCTAGAGGCCTTCCCTGACCCCCACCCCACCCTAAGTTCAGTGCCCTGATATCCTCTTGGAAAGGCCCTGTTCCTGTCCTACATGGCAATTACTAAGTTTTCCTTAACATTTCTCGAGTAGCTATTTGCGTCTGCTTCCTTCCCCCAGTGAGCCAGGGGAGCAGGGACCCCATCCTCCTTGTTGTTCACTGCACCCTCAGCACTTGGCATCACATTCGGCGCACAGTAGGGCCTCAAAAGTCCTGTGGGAACAAATCACCCAAAGCTAGTCAGGCCTGGCAGGCAGTGAGCACATGGGAAAGCACTGGGGAGGGGCTGGGGAGGAGAAGTAGGCTGAGGAGGTGTGGCCCAGAGCTTCCGGGGTGGGCTGCCAGGGGTGTTAGTGCCACCAGCAGGTAGACCAGCAGACCAGGGCGTCTGAGAACAGATGGATGGGGACAGGGCAAGGTGACCAAGAGGCAGGTGTCTCCATGCCCAGTAAGAGCACCCAGCCTCAGGGCTGCACTGAAGAGTGAGGACACACTGCCAGAAAGAAACTAGGAGCTGTGTTGGCCCAAACACCACAAATAAGGGGTCTTCTTCCTTCGATATCAGATTAACTATACCTCCAAGGAGCCCCAGCCCACACATGGAATTCCCAGCATTTTCCACTCTCAAATCTCCCCTGAGCTTTGCTGAGATGTTTCCGTCTGCCCTGCCGCTTCAGCTGTGTTCCCATCTCTCTGAAGCCTCATGTCCGAGGCTTGATCTCTCCTTGGCGCACTCCACACCCACCTGAACACACAGCATCTCCTCCATGGTGAACATGACATCTTCTCCCCCAAGTAATTGTCCACACCAGTTATTGTCTAGAGAGCTTTTACATAAAGTTTGGGAGTCGAGGGCGTGTGTGTTGGAAAATGGGGAAGGAATCTGGCAGAGAAGTTATTAAAAGCCACATCCTTATCAAATGACCTAAAATAGAATCGTATGTGATACATCCCTTAAAAGTCCATGAGCAGCTGCTCTAACACCAGGAACATCTCAATGGGCTCCTCTTCGCAGGAAGCCCCGCTCCCCTAACCCTCCTCTGCAGAGAAGGCGCTTGAACATGCTCTCCTCTTCCTGGCGTCTTCCGCACTTTCCTCCTTCCCCGCTCCAGTCTCTGATGATAGCTGGTATTTGCTTTGTATCGATAATATAATTGATACTTAAGAACCAACCTTGGTGCCTGGTGCTAATTTAAGCACTTCTTAGATGTGTGTCACTTGATTGCGACACTAAGCCTGAGAATTAGGAATTGGCATCGTCACTACTTGCAAAGTGTGAAGCTGAGGCACAAGGAAGGTAAGGGATGTGGCCGAAACGGCCAGGAAGCATGCAGTGGAGGAAGGATTCAGAGATGTGCAGTCTGACTCTGGGGTGGTGGTGTGTGCCATACTGAACCCTCTTACACCCTCTGTTTCTCACCTTCCAGCTCCCAAACTGACCTGAAACTCATTCCCGTGTGTTTTAACCCCTTGCCCTAAATCCTGTCTCAAAGACTATTTGTCCCTATTTCTGTGAAGCTGCAGGAGGAGTTGATAGTGAGATAATGGGACACAAAAGGGAAGAGAAGATGGCAGTGGGGACCAGGGAGGAAAATTCACTTCCTGGAATCTTAGGAGCTCATATGTCATTCACTTTTCGAGAAACAGTGACAGAATATGATGCATTCCCAATGGGATTGAAGCTTTTTCATTTCCTGTTGAGGAACAATGATTTTTATGTATTCGGTGCCCATGTGTCTGTGTGCTGTTCTAAGATGTCAAGATAAAAGTACATTGGAGGCATCGCTGCTATTAGAGGAGACTCCGGAGTGTACAGTCACCGTGCAGTCACCTTGCACGGAGAGGGCACGCTCCAGGTGATGCCGTGGGGAATCTTCACCTTCTATTCATAGAAGAAAAAAAAACAGCTGGTAGCCATCTCTTTCCAAACAAGAAAGTAGTGTGGACAATACGATGCAGGGGAAACCCAAAGACCAAAGTTGGTTCACTGACTGAAGAAGACAAATAGGAAAGAAATGCCTTCTATCAAGAGTCTCTGAAGGAATTTGGTGATTTAAGATATTTCTACTGAAAAGTTTTCTGAAACTAATAGTTTTAGAAAGTGCAATAGATAATTGCAGCCCTCTTGAAGACTCACATTAAGGCTGCTTTGATGTGCTAACTTATGCTTCCACTCAAAATTCCCCAAATTTATCTATCCTTGGAAAATGGCTTTTGCATTTAATACTCTGATAATGTTCACATTCTCAGAGAAGTCAGGTAGTAATAGACTAATAGTGAAGGAGAGACAGGAACATCAGGGCATGTTCTAGTTGGAAATACCCAAGATGTGAAAAAAAAATGGTTCTTCAGACCCTTAGACCTAGTTGAGTAAATAAAGGACCCAGAAACTGTGGAAATCAGTAGGGAGATACCTCAAAGAAGTAGGACTAGAGGTCCCATTTGACCCCACTATTCCACTGCTGGGGATCTTCCCCAAAGAATTAAAAGAATCATACCACAGTGATATATGTGCACCCATGTTTATAGCAGCACAGTTTGTAATAGCTAAAGCTTGGAAACCGCCCAAATGCCCATCAACTGGAGACTAGATAAAGAAGATGTGGGTTTTAAATATAATGGAGTACTACTCAGGCATAAAAAATGAGAAATTAGAGACATCTATTGCTAAATGGATGCACATTGAGGCGATATTCTTAAGTGAAATAAACAGGACACACATGTATAAATACCAAACAGTTTCTCTCGTGTGAGAAACTGAGAGTGTAAATAAGGACTAAAAGGTATAATAGGTAATGTGAAATAGGAAGAAAAGGGGCAAAGGGGAAGGGGAAGAGGGAGGGCTAGGGGAAAGGATAGAAGGGAATGGAATTAATATGAGAAAATGAAAAAATGAAAACAAAGTCTTTGTAAATAGGGAGGGGTGGAGGGGTTCAAGGGAGGGCAGGGGAAGGAGGAAAATAAGAATCAAGATGGACTATGAAAGGTGCAAATTCCCAATGATGAATGTCATTATATTGTACACTGAAAATGTACCAATAAAAGGATGTACAGTTAGAAAAAAAAAATAAAGGACCAGAAAAAACATCCTTAGAGCAGTATTGATATGAGAGATCCAGATGTACAGGAGCCCCAAGCAAGATCATTTTGCATGTGTGTGCAGCACGGGTGAAAGCCAAGACCCTCTGCTTGCTAGCTCTACCACTGAGCTGCACCCCCAGCTCTTAGGCAAGCTTTGACCATCACCCCTCCTTTTTTCCACAATCTCTATGCCAGTGAGCCTGAGGTTATCACTCCCCTTCATCTCCTTGCTCAGCCACTGTGATGCCTTTGTGGCCTGCTCCTGATCCCAGGCTCAGCGATGTGCAGCCCTCCCCTCCCCGACCCGGGCAGTGCTCATAACTGAACCCTTGCTGCTTCTCTGGTCACCTTCCTGTTCTCTAAAGTGCATTCCCCGTACTTTCACCCTCTGGCTGAATATTGAGAGCATGCCTCTCCCTTCACACGTGCTTTGTTGTTTCATCAGGGCTACATCCAGGGTGATTGTTTTTGTCTTTCCAGCATGTTTAATCTAGACTGAGATGGTGTGCCCAGTGCCTGCCCTTTCTGTCCAGTCACGACCCAGGACCCTTGTGAAGTCAGCTCTCTGTCTGCTGTATGCCCTGTCTCCGCCAGCAGGGGTCAGAAGGGCACTCTGCTGAGGGGCCAGGGCAGGGGCAAGGACAAAGGGGCCTGGAGGCTCTGTCTGGGTTCGGTGTCTTTCCCTGCACAGTGTGTTCTAAATGGAGGCTAAGAGAGAAATGCCACCAGGGCTGGCCTGGCAGCTCCTTCATTTGCGACAGAACATTGGCTTTGGAGCTGTTATGCAGCATCAGCTTCCAACAGGAGCAGCCGTCCCGACAAGGACAATGCAATAGCAAGGATTTCTGCCCAAAACCGTGCCCGCGGGTGCAACCTGTAGGTAATGGGTAGAGACCATTGGAGGTGCTTGGCCAGGTATCCGGACTCCTCGGGCAGCACACAGGGCTGGTGAGATGAGGTGAGGGAGCAACAAGTGATCAATGGACAGGAAGCATCTTGGAAAATGCACCGTTCTGTGCTGCTAACAGAAGATGCATTAAGCCCAGAAATGTAAACATCACCCTGGAGTAGGTGAGCTTCCTGCTTGAATAAGAATGGCATGGAGGGGGCCTTCCACTCCTGTTTCCCAAACTGAGAGCTGGAGCTGCAGTCACCCCTACCCCAGCAGAAATGCCGCCCTAGCTTTGGGTAGGTCTGCATTTTAGGAAGCGGGTGGTAACTAAATTGTTCACATCACTGGTGTCCTGTCAAAAGAAAAGAATTAAATAGTAGAGGAGATTTTTAATGTTCCCAGCACGGAAATGCTAAGTGTCTGAAGCAATAAATACATCAGTAATGATCTGATCATTACACATTGTACACATGTATTGCAACATCACGCTGCACTCCGTAAATAAGTACATTTACCACGTGTCAATTAAAATAGAAAATAAATAAAAATTTTAAAAAGAGTAAACAGATGTGCCCGGTGCTACTTCTAGTCCTGGCCCTGGTCACTGGCTTCAGGAGTCACAGAAAGGAGGCGAACAAGAAGTAAACCTTCCAGAAGAAAACTGCGTGTTTCCAAGAGTCAAGCACCTTGAGCTAAAGGCTGTAGGTGACCCAGGCATCCTGTGTAAATGTGCAGTATAAGGTTCCCCCAGTGGAAGCAGGAGCTGGCTTTCCTTCCTGACTTTTCCAGCTATTCCTGCACGGTTCTTCCCACCCTCTATCTGAGCGAATCTGGGGCTTCCATGGCAGTGGTGACACTTGCATCACAGAAACAAGAATCTGAATGGCTAAGCTCTGGCAGTCTGCCTGTTTCGTGCTTGAGCCATTAATCTGCTTTTGACCGGCTGATACTCTGCGAACACTGTTCTGTCACAGGGCTGTGCTTTGTGCAAATGCCTGAGATGCTTTCTCTCAGCCTGCTTCCTCCTCCTCACCTGATTTCCATGGAATTTTCTACCCATCTTTGGTGGTACAATTCAAGTTTGCCGTTCAGTATTGGCATCTTGTGTGCCCACAGGTGAGAAAGTACCTCCGTCTATGTCCCAAGGGCCCTGCACTGACTCTGTTTACATTGGGATCACATTAACGTTGTCCACTTACTTTCTGTATCTGTCAGCCTATAGCGAATAAATAACACGCTTTCCAGGTTTCACCACCAGGGAAATAATGCAATAATCTCATTATTATAAAGGTATTGAGAGAGTTGATATGCCAAAAGAGGGGAATGGGGCATACTGGATTTTAGTTATGGTAGGAAGCTGCTGAAAGTCACAGGACTGGAGGAACAAAGGTAAAATTCAGGCTATTGCAAGAGTCCAGTAGACAAGTCTCCCTGGGCCACCAACTGAAGCAGAGAGGGAAGGAGATAAACACTTAGCATACACCAAATGCAATGCTCCAGGCTCCAGCCAGAGCTTCCAGTGCCTTAAGCCAGGTGCACAGGAACCCGGGAAATGCAGCTTTGGGGGAAAAGGTCTAAGATTAAGTCTAAAAGCAAAGAAGCAAGTGATCAGCTCGGTACCAGGCTCCTTCAGGAGACTCTGACTTTCATTTTGATAACTCCAGCACAAGAAGTAAACTACAGACATTTGTTGAGCCAAGCACTCAAAGTGAGTCTTATTCTTTGTCACGGGAGATTATGCCTTTATAGAAATATAAGATCAATCTTCTTCGGCTACCTTAAACCTTTTTCTACCTCTTTGTCCACCAAACCAAAGATCCCGTTCCCGGGGCACGCGAGCACGCACACACACGCGCGCGCGCACACACACACACACACACACACACTTTGTCTTCGGTTTTCAGTTTCCACATTCCCCAAGTTCCAAACAGATGAGAAGAAGCCTTTGGTTATCTATTTTGAAATTCGCATTGAGTTCAGTTTCTGTTCCCTCAGGCACTGCTCTGGGGGCCAGTCGAGCTAAGAAAGGAGCTTCTTTGCTATCAGACAATTTTTAAGTCTTTTTATTATCAACTCGCCAGTTCAGCACATAATGAGGTCTCGTAGTAGCAGACAGGGAATTCATTTCTCAGCCAAGAGGTTGAACTGCGGCTTCCAGATCGTGGACCATTATCTGTAATTACTTCATGGGTATTCCACGAAGATAATTTTCTTTGTAAGATAGAAGAGTCAGGTCTTTCTGAAGACTTTGTAGATTAACTTCAGGCCTAAGCAAGATGAGCTGCTGTAGATATCTAAGAGAGGGTGTTTTCCCTTCTCTAGGATGAAACCAGAGCACGCTGCCCTAGAAATAAAGCCACTTCCCATGAAATAAGTGGGCATTCAGTGGTCTCTGCAACGTGGGCTGTGTGTGAAAGATCTCTCAGTCAGTGAAATTTTCTATCCGAGTTATGACACTCCACAGAACCTGCTTATAAATTATCCAGGTGCCTGATTCCCTACACAATTCAGGAGGAAAATAAAAATCATAAGTGACTCAGCGGAAAGTGAAAATTCTGAAAACTCCACGAGAAAAAACTTTTTTGTTTGAGGAAGGTGGAAGGGGTGGCAGCAGCCACGTGTTGGAGCCAAAGCCGCCACCCTCCCAAGCTGCCCGCGGGGGCCTGTCCCCAACCCCACGCTCAGCGAAGTCTTGGAAGCCTGAAGTTGGCCAGAATGAGAGAATTTAGGCCACGGAAACCGGCCTGGCAAACACTACAAGTCAGGGCTTTCGATTACTAATTCTCCCCAGAAATCTAGCTGTAAAACATTTACCAGTGTGCGCGTTTGGTATCTGTGACCCCCAATATTAGATTTATTAACTAATGTGGGGCAATGGAACCCACAGGGATCTCGTGACGAGACCTGGCACCTTGTTATGGGATCTGAGAGTGTGCAGAACGGTTTTTAAGAGAGACTAGGGAAAGGAAAACAGTTCAGCATTGAACACCACTGCCACGAAGTTTAGAAACTGGGTTTAAGGCAGTCATTACTCAGGAGGCATGCGGTGGAGTTGGCCTGAGGGAACCACTGGGAAGGAAGCTGCCATTAGGTGAGAAAGCAGCAATCACTCAACAGGACAGAGCTGGCCCCTAGTTCTGAAGCCCTGCTGGAGATGCACTGCTGATGTGGCCGTGGCCATGCACCATCAGAAACCTTATTTTTTTGTCCTTTTTTAAGATTCTGTGAGGAACATCAGGTCTAAGGAGTGGACTCAGGGCCCAGTTTCCATGGAAACTGCAAAGTGAAGCCAACTGTGCGATGCCATATCACCCGGTTTAGAAACGAAGGTTCCTCCCTGTGTCAGAATGGTCCAGGAGGCCTGGTCCTCAGGGCATGAGAGGGACATCTATTCCCACCGAAGCAATTAGAGCAGCAAACTTCCTTGCAGCACTGGATCTTAAGAAAACATAAGATTTCTCAGCCCAATTTCACCGATGTCAATGAACAAACGCAATCTTTCCAGGTGGACGTCTCGCCTGCTCCCCACGATTTGTTCCAGCCCTCTGGTCTCAATTGTGGGGAACACAATTGCATCTTTATTCAAAGGAAGTGCAGGCACACACAGTTAAAGATTTTAAAACTTCCAGTTGTCACGCACCTGTTGTCTCCAGAATCAGGCACAGCGCCTACCACAAAGCAAGAGCCTAATGAGTGCTTGGAGAATGAAAGTCTAAGGAGGGAAGGCTACTGGGGAGTGAGATGGGACATTAGGCCTTCTCAGCCGTCTCTGTTTGGAGAACTCACTCTATGCACTGTTCATCACTGTAGTGATCAAGTTCCTTTTTCTATAGAAAGTTTCTTTCCAAAATGGTACAGCTAGGAAGGAAAGTGTGGTATCTGCAGCTGTGAGCGCTAGGTGTGGCTCTTGCTTCAAGTAAACATAAAGCATGACCGGTTGCTACCTTCAAATCCATCAAGCAACATGCCACAAGCTACCAAAACCTGCAGCGGGGCCTTATTGTGATACCCAGCCACCTGCTCCAGAATCACCCGAGATGTTTGCTTTAAAAATGCAAATTCTTCTCTCCACCCGTGATGGACTAAATTGGAAACTTCAGTGTGAAGACTGGTGCCCAGGCTGCTACTCCAGCCCTGCAACCCAGATGGGCATCTTTCACAAGCTCCCCACAGGATGCTTGTATGCTCTGAAGTTTGGGAACAGCTGGTCCACATGGTGAGATATATTTTTTCCTAGATGGTTCCCTTAACCCATTTGAATGTGTTGGTGTTCAACATTCATTCTCTCGTCCATTCAAAGAACATTTGCCAAGTGCCATGTACAGAGGTGACCGGAGTCCAAAAGAAACTCAAGAGGTCATGGCCTTCCAGTAAAACCATTTGTCAAGTCTGTTTTTCCTGACCTGAGATTTTGTTTGATTGTATTTAGACTAAAAATGGAAATATGGCACATGCTTCCTGATTCACGGGAATTCCCAGTGTTTACAAGCTAAGCTGTGTACAGTAGCTGCTTCTCAGAGGGTGCAATTGTTTGGGATTGGGAAGAGAAATCTGCTTCATAGCACTGACCCCATTTTTGTTGTCACCAAAGCCCCCGCCACTCTTTATATTCCTATGAGGCAGTGGCTCGCAAAGAGGGTACTGGCAAAAGGAAACTGAGTCACTTGATTATATTCCTCCTCTGCTACTGCAAGACTTCCCCAAGTCCTGTGCTGAGGAAAATCTCCCAGACCCTCAGCAGAGAGCTCAGCACTGACTATGGCACCCAGGGTGCTACTTCACCTCCTCTCCTGCCCGCTGCCATATGAGACCTGGACCATGGGAGGGGGGGGCTTGTTTCAGCCACTAAACTCCTGAGTCTTCTCACAGCTGACCGAGTCAAAGCAGCCATTTACTTTGGCTAAAAGGACAACAGATTTATTCAAAGCTAGCTGCAAGGAAACGGAGGGGCCCGTTTGTCTCAAAAGACCATTTCACTGTGTGCAGGTGTGTTAGGGTCTTTTATAGCCAAGAACAATGTGGTGGGTAGGGTCTCACGCACAAAGAATAGTGAGACCGGTGTGTCAGGCCACAGGATGTCTCCACGGGGCAAGCTTTGACCTGAAAGGGAAAAGACAAGCACAGCTATCATCTTTGAGCTCCTCTCTGTTTCTTAGACTATTTCCTGCCAAATTTAAATGCAGAAAAAAAAAATGTTTGCTGATATGCAGGAACTCAAATTTTCCACTTCCCTAAGCCACTGGGGAATGTAGTCTTACCAAATGAGAGAGGAAGCTAAAGAACGGAAATCAGAGAATCTAGGATGCAGGGACTCACAAACGGGTAACGACAAAAGGAAGTTGAGCCACTTCCCTGAATTTCTTCTCTGCTACTCCAAGGTTTCCTGAAGCACTGTACTAAAGAATGTATGAATTGAAAATGCTGTTTAAAAAGTGTCTGATAGCACAGATACTTTCTTTTTCTGGCTGGCCTACAGACCAGAGCCTTAGGGAATCAGTAATCCTACATGAATTCGATGCAGACTGTAGCAAGATTACTAGCATATTCTTATTGATCAAACAAGGTTAGAATTCTAGATTGGAGAACATTTTCCTCTGGCATATTGAAGGCATCAACCCATTGTCCACTGGTATAGGTCTTGCTGTTGAGAAATCCAATGCTATTCTCATTCCCAACCCTTTGTATGTAACCAGGTTTGGGGGATTTTTTAGCATCGTTTCATTATCACGAGTCCCATGATGCTATACTTCTGGGTGGGCCTTTTTTTCCATCTTTGTTACTTCATTTTGACCAGAATGAAGACCCTTTCAATCTAGACACTTGTGTAGCCAGGTTACTGCTCCCTCTGGATCCGGTAGTTCAGAAGATAGTGAAGAATGAGACCTGTGAACAGTAGTGGGAAATGAACCAGGTGTGGTTTATTAGAAAGAACAAAGAAAAGCTCTCACTAGCAGGAGGGGCTCCAAGGGAGGACAAGGTGAAGGAACCTGGAGGGGCCTCTATGTAGCCTTTGGTGGGTGCGTAAAAGGGGCAGTTTGGCAGCAGCAGATGTCATCTGGTGCGGTTTTCAGACTTGACAGATGCGTGAAAATGAAGGTATGCAGGTGCTGTTGCTAGGCTTCCTGTCATCAGGAGAGCAGATTTTTATTAGTCCTTTTTCACTTCTGCTCCAGTTAGGCCTTTGTCCCTAGCATTCCAATTTCCCAAGGCTTATGCCAGTTTACTCAGGCCCTGGCCCTCACCTGTCCCTCTAGCTCCTGGTCTCACTTCTGTCCTTTAGCTCTGTAAAGTTTTCTTGTATTAATATTTTGATAATGCTATACATTCCATTTTCTCTTTTTTCTGTTTCTGGGACTCCTGTTGGTCAGATCTTGGACTTTCTCATCAATCTATGATCTTCTGATTCTTCATTTCCTATTATCCTTTTGTCCTTTTATCCTTCACTAACCTTTCTAATAAAATTCTGAGTGAGGAAGCACTCTAGTTTTAACCTCCATGATTACCTTCTTGATTTCTGATTATTTCCTTTTCTTCTTGTAAAAATTATAGCAAAATATGGATAGCATGAAATGGGCCATTTTGACTATTTTTAAGTGGACAATTCAAGGACATGAAGTACATCCACAATGTTGTACAAGCACCATCATTAGCCATTTCCAACCTTTTCATTATTTTCATATGGGAAGGCTGCACCTATTGAACAATAACTCCACATTTCTCCCTCTCCCTAGACCTGAAAACCACAGTTCTACTCTCTGTCTCTATGAATTTGACTACTCTGATTTGATTCCTCATATCAGTGGCATCATGCAGTTTTTCCTTTTGAGTCTGGCTCATCTCACCTAACATAATGTTTTCAAGGTTCATCTATATTGTAACATGGATCATAATTTCATTCCTTTTTCAAGTCTGAAAAAGATTTCATTGTATTACATATCACATTTCATTTTACCTATTCATCCATCTATGGACATTTGGGATGATTCTACCTTTTTGGCTGCTGTGAATTGTTCTGCTATTAACATTGGAATATAAATACAGTTCGATTCCCTGTTTTTAATTGTTTAGGATATATACCCAGAAGCTGAATTTCTAGATCATATGTTTACTTTGCTTAATTTTTTGAGCAACTATCGTAAAGTTCTCCCCAGTAACTGCGGTATTCTACATTCCCACGAGTAAAGTACAAGGGTTACAAGTTCTCTATCTTCTCACCAACATTTTTTTCATTTTCTGCTTTACTTGTATAATTTTTGTTTTGTTTTGTTTTTTATAATAGTCGTTTCAGGTTCAATCCCCCCCCCAAAAAAATAATAAGCTTGTTGCTCTTGATGGGAAAAAGGCAGGAAGAGGAATTTGCTAGGAGACCTAGACTTTCTTAAGGCCGACTTTCTAGGGACTGCACTATCTTAGAAGCTCAGCTAAGGGGAGATATTTTGGAGCTGTGTCTCTGAGTTCTGAGCCTCTCTGGGTCCCAACAGCAAACTGGCTCACCTCTGCACAGTGTCTTTTCTCGGGAGCTGGGGTTTACCTCCTTCCATGTTCCTAGGTCATTTTCTTGTCCCTGGGCTGCTCTTTTACCAGGAATGTTTTATAATTCTACCCTCTGTTGTCTCCTACCACATATGAAGGTTTCTTTTTTATTCTTTTGCTGGCACATTGGACAGGGAAACCGACATATGCCCACTTACCCTGTCTTCCACATGCCCCTACTACCTCTGCCTTAGCATTCCAGCAAGTCTCTCTCATTGCAATTAATGCAGTTGAGCATTTTCCAAACAATGTTTTAAGGAACAATGGTTGCAAAGGTTGTTACTAGAGACATAGAGAAAGAATACCATACCCACATAAGAAAGAGAAGCGATAGGTCACAGATCTCCACGAGTTATGCCAAACTGGGTTGCACTGATAAAGAAATCCCTTGTTGAGGCTGGGGATTTAGCTCAGTGGTTTCGCTGCCTGCTGCGCAAGCTCAAGGGCCGGAGTTCAATCCCCAGTACCAAAAAAAAACCCAGAAATGTCTTTCAAGCTAGCTTAAAATCCACATAAGAAAACCATTCTCAATGTATTATGACACGTCTTCTTTGTGATCACACACACACATACAGACACACACATACATAGACACACACTCACCTACTAGGTGCTTACAAGGTGTGATCAAAACATATAGTAAATGTTTAAATTTTAAAATTTTTACTACAGTACAAAACATATTGCCATTAATCCCACTCAAAATATTCTCTTCCTCTCTTTGGACACACTTATCTCATCTGTCTTATCACTTTCTGAATCAGTTTCGAAAGTCCTCTTTCCTGCATGTCTTTATGAGGTGTGATCAAAAATACGGTGAATGATATTACTGAATGCTGCCCAACAGAAAGGTAGCGTCATAAAAACATTACACTGTGTTCTCATCCACCTTATTCAGCAAATATGGCACCCTGTGACTTCTGGATCTTCCCCAAAGTCAAAATGGCCATGAAAAATAAACATTTTGAATCACTTCAGGACATTAAAGCAGCCTCGACAGCATAGCTAAATATACTCAAGAAAAAGGACTTCCAGAACTGCTTCAGAAAATGGCAAGAATGATGGGATGAGTGTGCTCAGAGAGAGGGGGAGAATTTTAAGAGGGATTAATGGCAATGTATGTTTTATGGTAATAATTTGTTTTAATTTAAATATTCATTATTTTGATCATCCCTTATATATTATACTCAGCTTACATATTTATCTTATTCTTTAGAGTGGACTTTAAATTACTATACTCATAACAAGTGCCTCTGTCTCTTCAGAGGAATTCGAAGCATGTTTTGAAAAGTGACATAGCAGCTTATGTCCACAGCCACCCTAGGTAAGTACTTTCAAAGGGACAGTACACAGATGAATAGAAAACCTGCCTCTGAATGTTTCCTCGGTCTTTTGATGGCTACATCTTCCATACTTAAAGGCAGCACATCCCATAAGGTGGCTCCCAACTTCTTGAAAAACAAGGATTAATCTCCCTAAATGACCAATGAAGTCTTCTCCCTTGACAGACATCAAACCAGCCAGGGTTTGGGCTTCTGCATTCTTTATTCTTTCTGTTAAGCTCTTCCTATGAAGTTGTCCCACATTTGATGTGTTCTTTGTTCAAATACCACTCAGTCTCTGCCAATTTAGAAAAACATGCTTTAGTTCTACTGCTACAGCTGAAAGGAAGGATAAAAGAAGGGCTGGGATTTTTTTTTCAGGGGTGGGTGGGGAGAAGCCTTTCCGAAAGCACCCAGCGATTTTCTCCATTCCTGATTTTGACATTTCTTTCAGGGTTTGTCTCTTTTCTGAGAAAAGATGCTTCTTGTGTGCCAAAATGCCACTTGTTACAAATGCAGTCAACGTCCCTGAACCACTCACAGGGTAACTCCGTGATCTGCTGAAGTGTCTCGCTGACAGCACGCAGCTCAGCTGCCAGGACCCTAAGTGAATGCCGATTACAATTACATGCAAATTAGCTGCAGCGGTACATACATAATTCCTTCAGCTGCCTCCATTTTCCAAGGCACAAATGCCATTCCAGGCTGTTATAATGAATTGCCCTGAGATAGGAAGATCCCTGCCATTTCATCCTCCATCACTGCTTTACACATCTGACATAGGGAGCATGTAGTTAACCAGTTAAGCAGTTTAATTAGGTTAATTGGTGCAGCCAGCATTGTGGTTCCAGAGTCACCAACCTCTCACCCATCCACCTTCTCTTTCTGCACAACAGTGCGTGCACTCTGAACTGCAGGTAGAACTCGGCACAAATCCTCTGCATCTAGTTTCTGTCTAGTTTCAACAGTTCTCCAGTGCTCAACATAGTGCCTAACACATAGTAGATGGTCATCAAATTTAACTAGATGCATTAAATGTAAGTGAAACCTTATTTTTATTACGGCAGTGGTTTCCTTCCATGAAATCGGAGAGGTTCCATGGTGAGGGAGCCAGAGGATGTGCAGAAAGGATCTCTGATGAGGACAGAACCTGGGTCCAAGAGTCCACCTTGCTAGGCTTCTACAGCTGCCACGCTGAGCTCATGGCCTGCATGGATGTGTTAAGGATAGAGAGTATCAGAATGCCATCCGGGAACCACATGGTCACACTTTTCTGTCAAGTAGATACTGAAGTGCTCACAGCATGAGGCTGCTTTCTTTGCCAATACCCAGCAAAATGTCTTTGCAGATGTCTCCATTTGACCAGTAAGCATTACAATGGGTCCTTTCATGAAACAAAAATCTCCTTGTTGAATGAGGCCAAGGTTGTGGGCCACAACCAAACAGGCTTTCCTACCATGGTTGTCACTTTGAAGTGGCTGCCCAGATTGGACTAAATTTTCTAGCTTTTGCAACTAGGTGGTCTTATGGGATCAGTTCTCACCAATGGCACAGCAGCAGATTGTATTAGTTCAGGGCACCCAATGGGGGCTAGGTTGTCCCTCTTTTACTCTGGGTGGGCTTGTGGAGCTTCTCAGGCCATGTCATAAAAGAGGATCCAGCTTCCATCCAGTCTGCTTGGGACATTTGCCCTGGGGACCCAGCTACCATGCTGTGAAGTGGCCTGGCAGCCATGTGGAATGGTCACAGGTAGGAGCTCCAGCTGCAGCCACAGTTTATACCAGCAGACCCCAGCCTCTGGTATGGGGAGCTCAGCCCACCAACCACTACAGTTTTCATCCAGCCTCCAGCTAGCCAGGGAGACACAAGAGGACACAAGCCACTGTCTCCTCTGAGCCCTGCCCCAGTGGCAAACGCGGGAGCTAAACAAAGGCTGCTAGGTTTCAAGCCACTACACTTGGGGTGACTTTCAAGCATCAATAAGGAACCAGAACACTCCTGTGAGTCCCAGGCATTCAAGAACTGGGGGTGCGTTCTCCACACACTCCCCTTCCTCAGCAGCCAGGTGGAGGAGGAGCACGGGAGAAAAGGAAACACAGATTCTCTGCCACACAGCGGCAAGTCTTCTATCAATCGAGGACACCCATATCAAACTGTTCACGAGCTGTAAATACATTTCTAATGCACCAGGCCACAAACAATTAACAGTTTGGATTTTACAGCACCTAGAATTACCCAAACTCGTTCAGTTAATTATTTTCTAACGTCCCAAGTCTTCTACTTTTACTAGCATCTTCCTCCTATTTAACTTTCCAGTGATGACAAGGTGTCACCTCTCGGGGCTCGGTTCTGCTATCTTCACGCCAACAGACACACATGGGACATGTGCCGAAGGACCAGGCTTGCGCAGTGAGTCTCCTGGGTGATGCTCCGGCAGAGGGCAAAAGGAATGTCGGAACTCAACTTGGTGGTCCCTCCTCCTTCACACCTGGATGACAAGGACAGCATCACCCTGCATCACCCTCCAGTGAGAGAGAAGAGGAAACCAGCATTGGTCAGCAGACTGGCTCTCCACATCTCGCTCCAGGTTGTATGGTGAAGCTGGATCCCCGCATCAGAAGGGGCAGTGTCCACTCCATAATCCATTTGGAGGAAGCAGACAGATTTCTGGATCCCATGAGCTCTGGTGCCAGATAGAGAGCTAAGAGAATTAGAGCATAGGGGCAGCATCTGCCCTCAGCCCCTCTTCCCCCTGGTCCCTTGCCCACAGTAGTGCTCATTTCTTGAGCTCTTCATTCACAAGGATTTCCCCACTTTTCTCATTCTGAAGGGTCGTATGCCACCAAATCCTTCCGATAACAACGCTACACCCCATGGGACCATCCCTGACACTCGTGAGCACGCAAGCAGAGCATTCTTGCTCCCTTCAGCACGAAGGGAGGTAGAGGAGGAGCCACGATGCGCCTCAGGATTCTGACAGATCCCAAGGGCCTTGCCCTCTGCCTCGTAGTAAAATTCACATCCTAACCTGAAATCCATCTGGAATAACTGGAGAAATCCTTCCGCGGGGCTCAGGTCATGCTCCTGATGCCCTGGATGGGAAAACTTGGTGTGAACTACAGTGTTCCAGGAGGTGGCTTTTTGAATGTTCAGCATAAAGTATGTTCAACACAAACACCAGTGCCTATGACCCAGTACCTGACCCATGCATCCCCCAGCACCAAGGGACCTACCCCGCATCCACCTACAGCTTCGTTGCTGATGATACCCCTCATCTCTACTACTCAAAGCTGCTGAAAGCCTCCCCTTAATGAGAGGGGGTCTTAAAGGCTGAATAACAGCTTCCCAGGGAACAATTGGAAACGCTTTACCACTAAAGGGAAAACTGCAATTAAAATACTCTTGGTTATGTTTACTTTTTCAGTTTCAATAAGAACTCATCTCAGTGGATCCAAATCCCCTGACCTCACAATTTCCTGCCATCCCCACTGCAATCCCGAAGGAGGGCCTGTGGGTTCTCTGCTCCCTGCGGCCAGCCAGGGAATGGGATCGTACCATTTCCCCCTAGTGACCCGGGGGAGAACTTTTTGGTTTTCGCGCTTCATCGGAGACCCCAGAGTAGAATTCAGTTTTTCGCAGTTCGTTCCGAAGTTGAACGAGCCCCTTTCCTGTGGGGAACTCAAGAATGTCAGAGACTCTCCTCTTTATACGGTTCTGGGCTGGGTCTCAGCCCTTATCTCTTCCTGAGCTGCTGGGCTCCTGCTGTTTTGATTTCTCCGGAATGGGCTGAGCCTCCACATCCCTGGCCTGCTGCCTTCAATGGGTCCCTTTGGGCCTCGAGCTTAACGTCTTCAATGGCGATCTTGTGGGATAACGTTTCAAATTTGTTTTCCAAAGCCTGCCCCTGGGAGCAGGCTTGCCTGGGTTCTGTCGCCCTCCCTCTTCTCCCCTGCTCCCTCCCTCGCTGCTGACCCCGGAGGCCTGATAAAGGCCTTTGGTGATTGTGCTCAGCTGGGCAGACAAGAGCTGCCAGGAGCTGATTTCTCCTTTTCACATGTTGCTAACAGGTTTGGGATTTTAAAGCCTGTCTCATGCATGCGCCCTCTTGTCACTCATCCCTGAAGAATCAGCCCCAAAGAATCAGCCCCTGTTCATAAGAGTCTCTGTCTTTTCAGTAAGGGAGCCAGGCTGATCTGGGTGCCGTAGGTGCTGCTGAGCTCATGCCAGCCCCAGGACCAGGGGAAACCATGACCCCACTTCCAGTGCCCCTGCTGCTCCAAAACTAGGTGGGGATGGGAGCGGACAGTCTTCCTAGGAGGCCCACACTCTGGGGCTGCTCCTCTCCTACAGAGCCAGGCCCTGGAATGACTTCCTGGATTGCAGGGCAAACAGCTTCTGCCTGAAGCAGCAGCATGAGTCAAGATTCTGGACAAACCCAGATTCTCTAGGTGAGGAGGAATGTGAGTCAGTGATGAGTCACCCTAAGCTAAGCTCAGCAGTGCCCAGGCCCCACGAGATCATACGAGGCCCCCAAGTTCCAGTCAGGTTTCAGATCTGGCCTCTGAACAAAGAACACTTTCTACAGAGAAGCTGCTAGGGTCGTCAAGTGACCCGCACATTCCAACAGTCTATCTATGAGACGTACACACTCACACCCAGCATGCAAAACCTGCTCAGAACCACCTTGGAGTCTTTCCTGCACCTGAGTCAGGAGACGCTTCTAAAGCAGGAGCCCGAGCCAGGGATGAAAACTCCCAGAGAAACAGTCCCTGTTGCCAAGGACTTCCACTCTAATCGGAGAGGCGAGCTCCCGAATCTGGGATTCTCCCCACAGAGACCCGGCTCAGACCCCAGGCAGCATCCATGGGCTGAGGGTGCCCATCTGCTCAGCCCCCACACATCTTTCTAATACTCAGGCTTGGGGAAAGCTGGGGGTGCTCAGAGGAAGCAGCTGCCCCTGCAGGGGGAAGAGCACGGAGAACCAGGGGACTTCAGTAACAGATCCATTCGTCCATTCAGTGTAGAGTTATTGAGCCTCTTGAGTTTGCTGGGTCCTGGGACTATGGCAGTGAACAACACTGGTTTAAAAAATATCCCTGATGTGGTGGAGATGAGGCGTCTGATCTCGAAGTGCATCAGGACTGGTGAAGAAGTGACGGGGGAAATGGGATCTAAGGACGTGGAACGGCAGTGAGGCATGGAGAGGCTTACGAGGCAGGGGAAGGAGGGTTGGGCTGAACAGGGATGGAGGGAGGGCGGCAGACTGGGAAGCACAGTGGTCTTGGGACTGGGCCTGCTGCTCAGACTCGGAGAAACCATATTGGGAGAAGGGGAAGAAGAACGAGAGAGGAAGGGAGGCTGACAGGTGGGCAGCAGAATGCACTTTGGGTGATGCTAAGACCCAGGTCTGGTGCATGGGACGCTGCCCTGAGGTGGAAGCCAAGTTTCTGGGAGCTGGGCTCTGGCTGAGGGCACCAAGGGGAGCTTTCAGAGTTGGGGAGCCCAAGACCTGCCCATCCACTGAACAGGAAGTGAGTGACAGGCAGCCCTGTTTCTGCATCTGAGAAAGGACAGTTTATATCAGCTGTGAAATAAAACCAACTCTCACCACTTCAAGCATTGGAACTTGGTTTCTTTCTTGTTTCTTTTTTTTTTTTTTTTTTTTGGTACTGGGGATCGAACTCAAGACCTTATGCTTGGGAAGCAGGCGGCAGAACCACTGAGCTAAATCCTCAGCCCTCTTTCTTGCTGAATGGAAATAAGCAGGGTAGGAGCTGGGTGTGGTGGCACAAACCTTCGATTGCAGTACTCGGGAGGCAAGACGATTGTCGTGAGTTCAAGGCCAGCCTGGACTGCCTGGTGAGACCCTGTCTCAAAAGAAAGGAAATAAGGAGGGTGGGCATGTGTGTATCTGGATCCCTCTGGAAGCCAAACTGTTGATGAATTTCCTTAAGGATGTATATTCTTTGCTGTGACTAATATAAAACAGAAAGAAAGAAATTTCCAGAAAGCACCAATTTATTCCATGCTTTACTTCTCAAGCTAACTGAATAAAGTGATTTTCTGTTAATACAAAAATTTCAGTCTTGGTCTGGAAATATCCACCTGAAACTCCCTAAATATGCATATTTGCTATTATAATTTGTCCTGAAAATAATATGCTGATAAATTCTCTGTCCTTATCTTATATATTTATTATATCCCAGTTATTAATTACAACTTTGTATAATAGAAAGTAGTTATGGAACATTTTTGTTGATGTTTTGTTATGCTGTGCAAAACGATTTGCAAAATTGTTTTGCAAATTTGATTGGGGTTTCTAAAATGTCTTGAATTCCTTCTGACAGTTATGCTGTTTGTGTAGATGAATATCTCTATCCAATAGGTGGGGAGCCTGATGCTAAAACCACTGACCCAAAATGGTTATCTGTGTAACCTTTGTCTTCCCAGAAACTCCTGCAAAGAACAGAAAAATAAAGAACCAAAGTGGACACCCCAATATTCGGTGCCAGATTCTGCAGAGTCCTGGCCAGGCCACAGGGACCAAGCAAAGGGGGCTTTAGGTCTGAGTGTGGCAGCTCACAATAGAGTCAGAAGCTGTGTGTTTTCCTTTTAGGTTGGCCACTTAATAAGTGGCCAGGCTGCGGCTTCTTCAGTTTCACATTGAGAGCAGGATACCCTTTCTCTCTCTCTCTCTCTCTCCTCAACCATCTCATCCTATTTAAGATCAAGACCCAAATCAGAGCAGCTAGCTCAAGGGGAGGCTGAGGGACAGCCTGACTTCTCATAGCTCTGACACAGGCTTCCTTGGGGACACAGGCATGCCCTGCCCCCTCTAGGGCCCTGCAGAGATTTTTTTTTTTAATCTGGTTTGTTCACTGCCCATCACTCGGAAGTGAGGCTGGGTGATTGGATTCATTCCTAAGACCCCCACCTTCTCCCACCCTCCCTCCTTCCTCTGCGAGGGGTCCAGTTGCTCCTCCTGTTTTTCCTTCTGGTTCTGTGGGCGCTTCCAGGATTGCCCAGCCCTGAGCAAACATCCGGATGATGGGTGGGGTATAACCAACAGTGTACCCTAGGGCCCCTCCCCGGAGAGTCTCCCTAGCTGAGCAGGGGGGTCACCTGTGGGAGGAGCCTGGTTTACAAGCTCGTCTCTGACTGGACCGGACTTCCTTGAGAATGGGGCTTCACCTGCAGGAGCTCTTGTCCCCAGCTCTGGCACCTGTTCCGCAGGAGCATATTTCTAAACGTCTGGTGAGCAGCAAGTACCAATGACAGCCGCGTGCACATGTTTCCCACCACTGATGGATCTCCCCAGATCTGGCTTTAAGCAATGTGAGATCTTGCAGTCCACCATTTTGCCCATTTTCCTCCATAACACCAAGGGATTATACCCAGGCTCTGAAGGAATTGGCCCACGGGGAGGCTGACGGAGGCCCTGACTCCTCTTCACAGATCTCTGACACTTCAGCTTACTTGGGACAGGGGCACTCCCTGCCTCTATGCCCTTGCGGGAGTGGAGCCACATTTGGCATTGTTCTGGCTTCTCATGCCCAGAAGCCCAGGAGCCTGGCATCAATCTCAGAACCCCTGCTACAGCTTCTCAAACTGTGGGGGTACCGACATTCAGACTGATGCCAAGAGACTTGGAGGCAAATGTGAACATACACCTGGCGCCCAACCAGTCCTGCCACCAAGGCTTTGTCCCTGCGATTTTCAGGAGCAAGACAAAACTCTTTGTAGGAATGAACACTAGGTTTGGAGACTTCAGGCTGGACACTGAGGCCCATCTCCTTTTCCTGCTAGCTCTGTTACCTATGGCAACTCATATACCTTTATTCAATTGTAGTTTCCCGTCTGCAAAAGACTGGTTGAGGAATTGTCATCTTTCAGGGTTTTGTTGGAATTACATAGAAACATAAAGTTCTCTGCATACACTGACCGAAGATAAATAAATATGAATCAGAACATAGGTGATCACTAATCTATAGGCTGATAATTCGTCTACATAGCATCCCTCCCCTGCCATCCTGCTCCACCTGCATCATCCAACTAAAAGAAAAAATAAGAAACAACGTTCGCTCTTACTTTAAAATACGAATGTGTTATTTATGGAAGGCAGAAGAGGTTACATGCGTTTGGGTTGAAATGGCTTTCTGCGTGAGCTGCACATTGCTCAGTTAGCCTGTCAGTCCTCAGCTTCCAGTGAGAGGCTGCAGCCGGGGCACACACCTGTCTCTTGTCATGTTGCAGTGGAGGCCGCTCTTCATTTTACAGTTGCAGGCTTTCTCCTCGGAACTCTCCCACTTTGCCACTACATGACCCCCTCTTGTGTCCTGGAGTTTGCCACGGATTACTCATCAGCACGGGTCTGTGCACATAATTGTACCGTTCTTCCCACCCAGCCCATCCACCTAAATCCCTTTGATTAGTTTCAGCCTCCCTTCATAGCAGTGGCGGTGTCAGCCAAGAGCGGCGAGACTTGAGTGTAGACTAAATCAATTAGCAGCAAGACCCCCAGTTCCCCTGCCTTTCAGCTCTGCCCTTGCATCCATGGGTGAGTTTGCAGCATGAATACCTACCTTCCTTCGGGGCTGGGCCAGGACTTTCAAAGGCCTGTCTGGCTGCTGCCGCTGCTGGCCGGCCTGGGCTGGGCCCACTTATCTGGATTGAAGCTACTTTTGATGTAAGACACTCTTCTGGGGGTTTCAGCAGCTTATCCCTCCCTTGAAAGGTGCGCTTTAATTTCACCTTCACCCACTAGAGCCAAGTCCCATGTTTTCTTTCATACTTTTTCCATTATGTAATAGTCTTTAAACTGAAACACACACTTTGTAGGAGTCCCCGGGTTTGGTTCATTGCCAAGAAGTAGCACCAGTGATAGCTGGGCCACGAGACGTGTGTGAGCTGGCAGGTGGGCTGCAAAGGAAGGTGTTGCTTTGCCACCTCCAGCACCTTTGAGACAGCTGAGCTTCAAAGTAGGGGCTTTGAGCAGAATCTAGAGATGACTCGTTATCTCCTGTTTGTCAATGCTCATGCACTGGAAAATGTTACTGGGCGCTGAACTGGCACAACTTTGCCTCGAAATGACTGGGCAGCCTGCGTGACAGCTCCTGCCAACTTTGAGGCCCCTCTACCCCTGTTAGGAAGGAGGTGGCCACGCTGAGCACAGCCTAGGGTGGATGACAGATTTCCCCTGGGCATGAGTTTCTGCCTCTCAGGCCAAGTGCACCCCTGAGAATCCCACCGTTAGATTTTATTCCTTTCCTTCTGGGTCACTAGATTCCCGCTCTGAAATCTCAGGCGATTTATTTCCAATGACCTGCACGCTATCTTTCTTCTCCTTTTGCATTTTATTCTCAAGGGGGCAAGATGGTAGTGGCGTGGTATGTTTTTATTTAGTCAGCTGAAGGACCCTGTGTCTGCCCCTGTGCACATGAATTAGTGCCATGTACAGAAATATTCGAGGTGCAGGAGGAGCGTGCCAAGAACTCAAGGTCGATTTCCACCGTAGGTCACTGTCCTGCCCGAAGGAAGCTAGTGATTGAACAGATCCAGGACAAGGTGCTGTGAAGGTAACACAAGCAAAGGAAGGTTGGCTGGGGCAGAGAAAATGTATTCACTCACCAGCTGCAGTGAGCTGCTCCCGGAATGGAGGACCCCCCCCCCCCCCCCCGGCCGGAAAAAACCCC
>NW_004624805.1:8611016-8706491 GCF_000247695.1 Heterocephalus glaber
GGCCCCCCCCCCCCGCCCCGACACACACACTGCTCTGCTAAAGGTAAGCTGAGCACACCTGGGATCCAGGGAGCGACATCCAACCCAGCCCAGCTGGTGACGCCGGAGAGGACCCATGCCCTGAACCCCAAAGCTGGCCCGGGGAAAGTGTGAGGTTCTCGTTCAAAGAGAGCAACTAATACAAGAAAAGAGGAAGGAGGGCTGAGGGTAGTTTGGCAGAGCTGCACAGGTGGGGAAGAGTGAGCCAGGGTTCTAGAAGGCTGGGCAGCCCTCGGTCAGGAAAGGTTCTGAGCAAGGGAGCTCCTAAGGGCAGTTTCTAAAACTCACTTTGGGGGAGGAAGCAAAGAAGACAAGAGCAGATGAAGAGAAGTCAGTAGGAAAGAAATGAGGATGACTGAAAATCTAGGCAGTGTTAGCAACAGTGAAAGGAGGCGGGGCAGAGAAACGGTGAGATTTCGGTCTCACGTGGTGGTGGGTGAGGGCGGGGCTACCTGGTTACCAAGGCTTCCGGCTTGGGCATCTGGGGAATCATCGGAGCCACTCACTGCGGCTGGGTCCACAAGAGCTTATCAGATCCGCAGAAGGGGATGGGCAGGAGGATGAAGCTCTGGTGTGTTCCATTCGATGCCTGTGGCTCCTCAGTTGGCCGCCATGCAGTATGCATGCTTGTGGCCTCGCTGTACATGTTCAGGTCGTGAACATCCCGTGAAACCTCCCCAGCACCCCCAGTGGGGACACAGCAAGAGGAACTGCAGATAAGCACCGAGTGGGACCGGGAAGACCGGTGTACTTTGGCTAAAGTACCCTTTGAACCCACATCAAGACAAAGGACAACGACTTGTACCCACTGTGGACATGCTACAGAGTCCGTGAGATTAAAAAGACAACGGTTTTCTTTTAATCCAAATATATATAATCCAATTTTTTAAAGTCCCAAGGACCAAAAGCTATGGTCTCAGTAAAAATTCTGAAACAGCCAACTGGTAGTAAGCAATTGTGCTATGATAGTAAAAGCATCAAGATTTCAGAGCATTTAGAAGACCCTACTATGCAAAAGGCGGCTAGGGGATCCAAAGATGTATGTGGTGCCCACATCCTCAAAGAATTTGGAATTTCAAAGGGCATTCATGAATACAAATGGCTATAATTACGGATCTATATTTCATAGGTATGGTTAGGGAACCACCAGCCAAGCTCCGAGGGGAGAGAGACTGACTCTAAGTGGGTTGGAGGGAAGTCATAGGGACTTCACCCTGGCTTACGCTGCTCCATCCGTGGGGCATATTAGACTTACACGGAGGACGAGGGGGTCCCATTCTGAATGCCGCACGGGCTGTCCTGCTGCCGTGAGACAAACAGACCACAGTCAAGTATCGAGTGCACCTTGTAGGTCAAACTGTATGAAACAGTCATTTTCACAGACAAGGAATGGTTGGATATTGATGATTTTACAGAGGCAGTCCCAAGAATTTCCACCACATACTATGTATGGGTCCCGCAGCCTTTGAAGAGGCTCAGTCTGTGACCAGCATCTTATGTTCCCTCCCAGTGGTGTGACGCCCTTTAAGGTGGAACAAATTCACACAATTTGAAGCCTTAGGGGAAGTTTGGAAAATCTATCCTTGTTACCTGCCTCATTCCCCCGCGTTTTCCCACTTGGAGACAATGAAAGAAAATCAGTAGGTCGAGGCCACATTTCTGATGGCAAATGCTCCTGACAGACCTTGTGTCCTGAATTCTCACTAAAACTAAGGCTCTTCACGCTGTGCACCTTCCTGGGGCTCCACATGAACTCCTTGTATCTTTCGCGGAGGAGCTCACCAGCCTCCCAGCCCTACTTTGCTGAAATTTGCCCAGTATTGACAAACCCTGAACCCGACCTGCAGTCCCCAAAAGAATCCACAGAGGCCTGAGTCCATCTTCCAGAAGCTGGCTGGACCCTGACACTGTCGGCTGACGAGGATGTAACAGCTCCCCGAAGCTGAGTCAGGAACCCAGAGCATATTTTTAAAAATGTATTAGAAAACCATTTCAGCATCCGTGTGGGGATGAGGAGGAAACCGTTGATAAATAATTTAAATTGTTACATTTTTGGCCCTGCCTGAGGACTGTGGACTCGACCACAGCCTGATGATGGGATTACTGTGGGCTGTGCATTAAAAATCACCCCAGAAATGGCTATTTTTAAAAACCCAGAAAATGCTATGGAAACTTAGAGGTCTCACAAGCATTTTTAGACGTGAATTCATTGCCCCCACATCCCCTTTGGTGGCTCCCATTTGGCTTGGTTTGCACCCCTCCATGGGAGAGTCGGCCATGCCCTGCCCTGGCAGGGTCGCCTCCCAGAGGAGGGTCATAGTCTGCAACATCGAGAGAAGACCCTGCTCCCAGCCTGGCGTGGAGCGAACATCTGCTTTCCTTCCGTGCCCTCATTACCAGGTGTTCTCAGGGGAGAAAAACAGGCAGCAGCCCCCTCAGTCAGCCGCAGTCTGCAAGTACTGAAAGGAAAGTTCCAGAAGCAAACCCGTGTGAAATTGCATGCATGTTCTGAGTCGCATCCTGAGACCCCCGCACAGGTTGGCTCTGCCCCTTGTCCGTCTTTGCCATGCCGCTGTGGTCCCTGTCCAGCTGTCACTTCATAGCTGTCTCAGGGATCGGATCGCAGGTCCTGATATCACAGTTCTTGTGTTCAAGAGGACCTTGTTTTACTTAGTAACGCCCCATGAGTGCAATGCTGACAGTTTCGCTACAGCAAAGAGAGCTGTAAAATGCTTCATTTGAGAGAGAAGGTGAAAGTAGTTTTGAGAGAAAGAGAGAACATATTTACATAACTGTTATTACTATAATATAGTGTTATAATTATTCTATTTATTATTCATTCTGGTTGTTAATCTCTTACTCTGCCTAACTTACACATTAAACTTCATCATAGTATCATTGTATGTATAGGAATAAAAAACACTGCCTAGGGCTTGGTACAAGCTGTGGTTTCAAGACATCAGGATCTGGGGTCGTATCCCCTGCTGCTAAGGGGGTCTGTTGTGCTCATAAAGCTGACCCCACATTGTAGCCCTGGGGATGTGGAGTCCTGGGGTCCCAGGAGCCCGTCAGAGGCCACCTTGGTGGCCTGGTGAGGACATCTGGAGCCTGCAGGCCCACTCATCATTCTAATGACAGCAGGCCCATCTCATTCTTCCTATGCTGCACTCCAGCCTCCTGCTTGTACACAGGAAAATGAGCTCCAGGAAGTTGAAAGTCTCTTCTGAGATCATGACAAGGAGCTCAGAAAGCTGTATCTCTGGGTTCCAAGAACCAGGGAGAAAAAATAAACCAGCAAGCAAGAGAACAGAAAAAAAGAAAGGAGGGGGAAAAAAGAAAATGGAAGAAAAGGGGCAGAGGGAGAAAATAGAATATGCCCAGTGCAGGATCCATGGACGCTCAGAAGGTAAGCACCCACATGTTGGAGGCACAGGGCACACGTGAGCCCCTTCCAGAAAAGCCGGTCCCTGCTGACTTAGAAATCCGCCCTCTGCTCCTGCCCCAGACAGCGCCTGCTCCGTGGCTCATCCTCCCCTCACAGCACCCTGTGGGCAGGGGCCACCAGGTCCTAGCACAGAGCTGATGGGGGCAAGTAGAAGACAGGGGAACTGAGCACAGACCATGTGGCTGGGGGATGTGTGGATGTTCTTTCTTTGTTGCTGTAATCCTAACCCAGAACCCTTCACTTGTTTAAAAGTAAAAAAGAAAGCAACTGAGAGTGAAGTAATGTTTGCTTCTCCAACATCCTGAACCCTGAAGCTCCATTCCCCCAGCCCCCGGGATTGAATATGGGGTTGGAGGGGTTTAAGGGGTTGTCTTGTTTGTTTTCAGTTGAGTGGTGGATGGGAAGGATGTGCTGCAGTCACTGGTCCTGAAGGAAAGAGCAACACCGCCTTACAGCTTTGTGCCAGGCAGGGCCGCAGTCTGGAGGCGCAGGCGTAGCGGAGACAGTGAAGTCCCGGCCCAGCAGATGGTCGGGCACAGACACTGCCTCCCATTCTGAAGTGAGGATAAAAAGCAAAGAGGAAGTCCTCCTGCCCCAGGCCCTCAGCCACTGGCAGAGCAGGCGGCTGTGGGGCTGTGGTAGGAAGGACCCTGAAAAAAACCATTCTGTCTTGTTCTGCTTTGCTAATTGTTTCTCCTCCTGACTCTGGAGCTAGGAGATGGCATCTGAGGGTCAAGAGCCACAGGGTTGATGACTTTGCTTTCTGGAGCTGCAGAGAGTAGCCAAGTAGGCCAGCTCCCCCGTGGGTAGCATGAGCTTTTCAAAGACTTGAGTGTAGTTTAGAGCCTTGACACCAAGTAACCAAAACTGAAAGGCCCTATGTCCCTGGCAGGCAGGAAATGTGAGCTTATCTTCTACTCCTCGTGAGGCCTGGGGCAGGATGGACACACAGGATGTGCCCAGGAAGGGCTGAGCAGAATGGTACTGTTTCCTGTCTTGGGCGCAGGGAAACCCCCATGGTCACCCACGCCCTTCCTTCCCATTCCAGAAGGACCAGCTGACCCTCCTCCTGCCCTGACTAGAAATTCCGAACCACTTCCTGAGGAGGGCTCAGATCTCAGACAGCAGTAGGGCCCCGGCTCCATAAGAAGCGTTCCTACATTGCCCTTCCACCGAAATGAGCAGGAAACTAGCAGGGACATCATTTTTTGGAAGTAGGTCAAGCAGAGGGAATGGCTTGGAAAATCACCCTCCATTTGCTTTCAGAGTCTATTAAACATGAAAGGAAATTCCCAAAATAAGAGGTGAGAATGTGTCCCTGTCAGTTTCTACAAATAGCCTAGCACTCTGGAACAGTAAAGTTGCGCTGGGCCCGGGGTTAAGGCAGGGGAAGAACAAGGCCACCCAGTGCTGCACCTGGGGGGGAAAAAATCCAGGGCTGACAGTCAGACAGCTCTGACCGTCACTGAAGCCACACTCATAAGGACACATGCTCTGTTTGAGTGCATCGTGTACCTCGTGCTGGTAACCTCACTGGCATTACCGGAAGCTTCCTGGCCTTGAAAACAAGGCCCCAGCATGCAGACTTTCCAGGAAGGTATAAAGGAGATGCATTTGCAGATGAGCCAACCTCGGGGCCTGTGCTGATCATGACTGAACCCTCTCTCTGGCTCAGGAGGCCCTGCATTTCTGTGCTCCTCAACCTCCAGGGTTCTTTCTGCTTTGTTGGCAAGCTCTGATCACTGGGCAGTGTTCCTATTAATCTTGAGTGGGATGGAGTCTCCGCCACTTCCATTTGAAAAAGAAATGGCTTTGCTGTTTCCATTTGATTCGACAGTATAAAATATTTATGATTCCTCTGGCACCTCCAAGCCCCCTTGCTCCCATCGATTCTCTCAGTCGCACTAAGTGCTCCCTTCGAGGGAAGCACTTCCCGTCCATCAGGGACAGGGCAGGATGACGGCATCATGGAGCTCAGCTGCGCCATGTCCACTGGGTCACTGGCAATGCCCCTCTGCCCACCGGGGCTCTCGTGGGTTCCTATCCTGCACAAGGCTCTGGGGTCCTGCTTTTCCATCTTATCCTCTTCCATTGCAAACACACCAGACATTTCCAGTCTCCTGAGTTTGGGTGATCCAGAGTGAGGTGGCCTGGGAGGTCCACTGTGAACCCCAGAAACACAGTCGTTTCTACACAGTGTGAAGGATCCAGGCAGAGCAGTTAGAGCTTCCGGGGGAAGAAGTTAGAGCTTCCTGCTGCCCTGGGGCTAGAGGTTTCCTCTCATGTCTCTCTGGCTCACTGTTGCTGGCGTGTATTCAGTACTCCTACCCTCAATGTCAGTAACTCCTCCAGTCTCACAGTCACTGAAGGGGCAGAAAACAGCACTGGGAATAGGAAGATGCTGATCTCAGCTGACCGCAGGAAAGATACAGAGCTCTGTCAGCCTCTAAACCCTTCTATTCTCAGCTCCTGGGCTACGCAATGGGGGTCATAACAGTCACCACCCTCCTGATCGATCTATCTATGACTATGAGTGAGAGCTTAAAACAGTAAAACAGGGAAACAGTGCCTGGCTCTTAGTAAGAGCTTGGTAAACTTAAGCTATCTCTGCTGGTCCATGATCATTAGGTTTTTTTGACAAGGCATATCAGTCCAGCCCATCAAGGCTGAGGAGATGCCTCTAGCAAATGGCAGGGAAATGCAGCTGGCTGAAAGCCAGGGAACAAAGCACCTTGATCCAAGTGCAGCTGCAGCCCCAGCCTGGAACCCTACTCCTGTCCTGCTTGCCATTAGCCCAAAGCCAACCAGGAGAAGCACATGAGGGATGTGGAGCAGCGGGCTACTGAGGCTGAGCCGACCCACGCAGCACTGGAATCATCCTCTCCACCGGGAGGTTCCCTAAATCCTGCATGTGGAGACCTCAGTTTAGCAGCCTGTTTGCACCTTCTCAGGGCCCTGGGTGCTCTACCTAAGGAGGAGATCTTTCTCGCCCCCTAGACTCCACTATCCAGCTTAACTGTCAGGGGTCCCAGGGCCCTGCACTTTGTCAACAGGATAAACACATAGCCTTTTAAAATAAGAGTTTGTGAGTTAGACAGACTTAGGTTCAAGTCCTGGCTAAGGTCCTTCTTTGCTGTGTACCTGGGCCAGGATATTTAACCTCCGGGAGCCTCCGTTTCCTTATCTACCCAGGGAGGATAATAATGAGCCTGACTTGTACAGCTATTGCTCATCAAATAGGGATTTTATAAGCTATTTCAAGGAAAGAGAGTAGGTGAGTGGGTGGCGCATGCAGATTGCCTGCTAAGTGTCGGTGGGTATGACTGTTACTCATGAGTTAATACACTGAACCAGAGAGCACATGAGCTTTCCTGAGTCTTCCAGGGACAGAGCCACAGGTCTATCAGAAGGGCAGTGGGTGGCTTTGTTCCAGCCACAAGGCGGGGTGCACTTGGACAGGCAGCTCTCTGGGCACCCCTCCAGGGCCGGCAGGGGAGTGCCACCTCGGCTGGCCCTGACCAAGAAAAGCAAAGGAAAGAAAAGCCAGCCACTAGACTGGAAGGCAGACAGAGCCCATGGCGCCCTTGGCTTTGCTGCCAGAGGCCGGCTGGTAAGATGGAGAGCAAAGAAAAGATCCCCAGTCAGATGTGATCCACCTGGCACTGGCACCTAATTCAGTCATGAAGCCCTGCTGTTGTGTTTGGTGGTAGCAGCAGGAGGTTGGTTTGAGGTCGCTTAATTGTATTGTCTGCCCTGCCAGAAAAAATTTTTTTTCAAAAGCTGGAAAACATGAAATAAATGATTACAAGTCACTATGGCCAACCTGGTGCATTTCCCTTAAAAACTCAAAAACCAACAGGCTGCTGCTCTAATGGTCTGCTGAATAGAAATGGTGCCGCCCAAGAACTCCTGAGTGGAGCCTGGGAGAGGCATTACCTACCCACACGTCACGCCTGCATGAAACTTCTAGGCCCCTGCAGAAAGGCAGAGCAAACAGTTGCTTCACAAGGCTGCTGCCGTGAAAGACATTACACTCGGCCCGGCCGGTGCTTTCTCCATCTGTTTCTATTTAGAACGGGACTCGCGCTGCCAAAGATTAAGAATCTCAGTGCCCACAATCCAGAAAGCATAAGCCAAAGGGTAGAAATAAAAACAAATTGAAAAACCATTTGTTGCTAGCTGATTTCTTTGGACTCAAAAAGACTAGGAATTTTTTCTTAGAGTGCTCAGTCTCACAAAGGAAGGTCTTTGTGCAGAAAATCTGAATGAGCTTCCCAGGGACCCTCCCCAAGAATGTCACCGTGATGCTGGCCTACCTTCTCCACCACTACCACAAACTCCTCAAGGCAGCCAGGAACGTGCTGGATTCTTAAGTTTCTGATACAGAGCTGCACCTGCGCGTAGCAAATGTTGGTAGGTTGAATGAATGAATGGGTTACAGTCAATTTTTTGTGATGGCTTCCAAACATGCTTGCAAACTTTTTGAACTGCATTGAGAGATAAGGCCTACATCCCTGCCCTTGAACCTGGATGGATTTCGGATTGTTTTTACCACCTTTAGTTTAGCAGGAGTGGTACTAGATGATTCCAAAGCTAAGTTAAGCTAAGCTAAAAACCCATCTGGCCAACACTTGTTATTTTTTTTAAATAATAGATTATATTGTGCATCTTTTCGTATACTTGTTGACCATTTGCATAAATGTGGAGAAAATAGAACACTTGTACACTAGTGCTGGGAAGGTAATACAGTATAGCCAATGGAAACTATTAGGGGAGCTCTCAAAACTTAAAAATAATGCTACCATATGATCCACACAACAGGGTTGAAATTGTGTGTAGGTTTTTTCTTCTTTTCATAGGTAGGCACTTTTCTAGCAGGTCAAGTGTTTGAGTTCAGGCTGTCCACCTCTAAGGACTGTCAAAACCTCATTGTGCCAGGGATGTAGCTCAGCAGTAAAGCACCTGCCTGGCAAGTGTCAGGCCCTGAGTTCGATTCCCAGTACCAGAAAATAAATAAATAAACAAACAAACAAACCTCATTGCACGTCTCCTCCATTATAGCAGCTTCCAGGCGGCTAGACAGCTTACACTGTGGCTCAGGGCTCCAAGAGTGAATATGAAAGCCTCATGGCCTGGAAAAACAAGACGTCTTTGCATTCACTACTTTTCTAACAGCTTTATTAAAGTGTAATTGACATACAAAGAAGCATTCAATATATACAATTGGATGAGTCTGAACACATGCAGACATCTATGATGGCTTTACCACAATAGAAGCATAACCATATCCAGTGCTTCCCTGAGTTTCCTTGTACACCCCCACTGCCTCATTTGTAGTAATAATACACACACACACACACACACACACACACACACAGACCTGTTGTATAAGTCTCCCCCAGCTTTTTGAGTCTCCCCAACTAGGCCCCAGGCATTGTGGAGCAGAGATTAGCCATTCCTGCTAGGCCCTGTCTGGATCCTGGGCTACAGAGTCCATAAGCCGAAGACAACAGTGCTTGTTTTACACAACAACGTTTTGGGGTGGTTTGGATAGGGTAACAGACAAAAGTAACATTCTTCATGACTCCAGGCAGGAGAGTGGATGTTCTCTAGCCCCTTCCATTAACAACAAGCCCCAAACTCAGGAAGTTGATCTTAAAACAACTTAAATTCCCTCTAAAATTGAAGCCCATAACTTTTATTTACATCTGGAGGCAAGGCTAACAGCTGGTTCCCACTATCACTGTACCAGAGGCCTTCACATACTTGAGGGTATTGAGTAAGAAAGTAGTCTTTCAGCTTTTGCTTTCTTTGGGTCAAAGACTAAAATCTTTGCAGATTATTTTGTCTCTCTTCCTTTTATTTTGTATTTGTCACCCTCTAAAAACAGATGCCAACAGCTTCTGGAGAGGCAGAAGATACGGTCATGAAATGAGAGCCTTAGATCAAAACATCAATCCTTTTGGCATTTAAGGTGCTTTATGGTATGTAAAACATTTTTAGCTGTATTGTATCTGGTTCCCTGTAACTACTCAATGACATGAATGAGATAGAAGTTTATTCATATTTATGAAAGTTAAGCTCATTTCAGTCAGGACCAATCTTATTAATGACTGGGCTGAAACTAACAAACAAACCTCCTTGAATTGCGAGTATATGGACAAGCAGAGAATGAAAGTTGAAAAGAAAAAGATCAGCTGATGTTTTTGAATAGCAAATTATTTTCTCTTCAATGTTCCTTGATTACAATTTTGCTTTTTCAATAAACAAAATCAGAATACTTTTTGAAAAGGAAATACTAAGTCTTTATAAAGTGTTTGGGCAGTGTTGAAATATTTTGAAGTATGTAATTTCAAACATAAATAACTCAAATTGTAGGCACAACAGAAAAATACACAGTGAATTTTCTTCTCACAGTAGTCATTGACTTTAATTTTTCTGGTTCTGGAAAAATGCTAGAAAATTCATTGTGGTCAGAATCAGAAATAAAACTATGTTGAATAGCATTGCATTGACCTAAAATAATGCACATGATTCTGTACTTCTGTGCCAATTATACACATGTGCTAGTACGTGAATAATATAAGAAATAGACCCTAAAGATGCTCCAGGATTTTGTGGGTACCATGTAATACCTTCATTGACAAGTCACTTGATGAAATTTCCAGTTTGTTAGTCTTCTGACAGTAATAGTGTGTTAGCCAGATTTCGTTGCTGTGACAAAATTCTTGAGATAAACAAACCTAAAGCAGAGAAGACTTATTTTGATGCATGATTTCAGGCAATTCAGTCTGTGGTTGGCTGGTTCCATTGTTTTGAGGCCTTTGGCCAAGTAGAACATCATGAAGGAAGGGCATTGCAGAGGAAAGCAGCTTACCTCATGGCAAATGGGAAGCAGAGAGAGAGGGGCCGGGCCGGGGAGAAAATATCCCCTTCAAAGACATCTCCCCCAACACACACAGGTGACCTACATCCTCCAATCAGGTCCCACCTCCTAGAGTTTCTGCCACCCCTCAATACAGCCATCAGCTGGGCGCCAAGCTTTTAACACATGAGCTTTTGGGGAACACTTAAGATCTAAACCATAATAGACAGCAAGTAAGGCTCTATAGAGTAGGCATGGATTCGTGCTTATTCGTCACATCAGACCTACTGGAAAATATAGCAAAGGTGAACAGCTAGACACTGTAGTTCTGTATCCTGAAGAGAAGCAAGAGAGGCAAAGAGTCAGTGGCCCAGAGGACAGGAGTGACGGGCAAGGAGTTTCAAGTGAATAAGACTGGCAGTTCCTCCTGCTTCCTAAAGTTAAGCTCCATTCTCAGGACCACACTGTGAATAGCCAAGATGGACTGAAGGCAACATGGGAAAGGACACAAAGACTCCTATCGGTCTCCACAGTGTTCCACAAAGCATGGGTCACGGAAACCCACATCCCAGGCTCCAGTGGGAGGTAGAGGTCCATAATCTACATGTTTTACCAATAACCCAGGTGATTCTGAGACACACTAAAATGTGTGTCATTCATGTCATTTGCTCAACCACTCAAACAGTTACAAAGAGAAGCCCAGGCCTCAGAGAGGTTCTTCTGAACAGTGCCTGGAAGAGCCAAACTGGAGCCCTTCTGGCACTAGAAGGAAAAATCTGCTCTCCACATCACCATGGCAAATCCTGACTCCTCTGAGCCTCAACGTCCTTGTATGTAAAGTGGCAGGTTGGACTACGTGGCTGGCTGACATTCGATGGAAACTTGACATGAAAGTTGGCATCCAAGGCAGCTGGGCACCGAGGTGCCAATTTGGACCACCGCAACTTGCATAAACTGTGAACCAAATGGTTTTACAGTGGTCTCTGCCTCTCAGATTGATTTAAGATATATCAGAGGACAATAAGCATATGGCACTTTATATTGAGATCAGGCTATATGTTCTGATCGGCAAAAGCAACCGCACATACCGGTTCAGGGTAAGGTGATTGCCACCAGCCACCCAGCTGCAGCGGAAAGGGTGTGGGCACAAACCCTTCAGACTTGGGTGTGTCACCTGAGACCAGGCCAGCACCATCAAAACACTGTGCTTTTCTCCACCCTTTCCGACTGCCCCAAGACTGGCACAGGGCTGACTAAGAGTGAAAGTAACGATTGCGTATCTGGAGGCCAACAGTCGTTTCTAGGGCAAGGGGTGAGGTGCCAGACACAGAAATGGCACCAGAGAGCTGAATTTCTCACAGCCCTGCTGCCCACTGTGCCATGCATCTGAGTGTGTGCCTCACACTCTGCCAGACCACCCTGTGACTATGATGAGGACACACTGATGATCACAGTCTGACTGCAAATCCTTGACATCTTAATCTGTCATTCCGAAATACATGAAGACACCTATTTGGGGTTACAAAGCCTTCTTTTGCCTAACGGTGTTTCAGAAATAAATTTGCAACAAAGGATACCGCATTGTTATGGGGCTATTGTCAGTTGGTCCCATTTATCAATTCATCAATGCCACTTTGCAAGAAATAGCCCCCGCTTTATACATAACACTTCATGGGTAACAGGAAGAGTTCGAGTCTTCCTCGATCACCAGCACACTACATAATAGAGCATATCACCAGGCCTCAAAAACGCCAGCATCTGCCTTGTAGGTAGATGATACTGGAACCAATATGTTCTTAGCTCCCCTCAAAACAAAAAAACAAAAACATTCAATTCCTTCCGAATGTGGGACACAAAATGAGATTCTGTGGGAATCAGAGGTGAATAGCAGTGGAGGCTAAGACAGGGATCTGACGGCTCCCAAGCACTTGGCAACCTACTCTCAGTGGTCTGATAGTCGAGAGGGACCCAGAAGGATGAAACACGGACTCACTCACCAAAGTGCTGGAGCCAGTTTCACTATCCTAGGGCTGTTTTCCACTCCTCCTTTCCTCCTGGCTTGGGTTTCAGAATGGACCTAATTAGCTGGTGTGGTTATCACTTATCAACTTTCACTAGGATAAACAGCGGTCAGGGGATTGTGTGGACAGGAGCCCTATCTGTGAAGCCCCAGTTAACCCCCAGCCAGACACCATCCCAAATAAATCAAGAGCAAATGAAGACTGATGGTTTTCATTCAAGGTTAGCGAAGCACCATTCAGAAAGTTCCTGCACCTAGGATGTGGAACTTGAAGGTTTCTTTCTAACTCTGTCTAGATCGGGACTGCCTGACCTAAAGCCATCCAGTTAACCCCGCTGGATCTCAAGTCATCTAAAAAATGGATCTGGCGTACTACAGAAAAAATACTAGGAAAAAACAATGACTAAAAATGATTATGAAGCCCTGTGCAAATATCAACGTGGTAATGAAGCAATGATGAGCTTTGACCAGGGCCCTTATGTTTCGTGGAATAGCTGCCGGAATCGCTCCTGTTCATTATTAAACTGATGTCTGCCGTGGAAGAAGCGAAGTTCTTGGAGACTGCGCAGTGGGCTTGTGCAGGTATGCAACACTGCCCTCTATCGGCACCCAGCCTGCTAACATGGCCCTAAAGCCGAACAATTCATTCTCTTCACCCACAGCTAAGGCCCTGAGCAAAGACCTATGACCAAACTGCTCCACATACGGCTCTTGGTTCAAGGAGTGTGGTCCACATCCATTAGAAAGCTGCTGAGTGCAAATCTTATTCCTTGGGATTTTAAACAGCCACATTTCCCGGTATGTGACATCAATGGGACATTTAGCAAATGGAATGCCAGGTGGAGCTCCTGCCTCTATTTTCTGTAAGACTCTTGGAGGCCGGCACCCTCTGATGTCTGCATTTGATGGGCTTGTTCACTGCAGGGCTGGCCACGGCTCAGCAGCGTCGGGGCATTCTGCAGGCATCGGAGGTCGGGGGCAGCTGGGACACACAGGGCGGCAAGCATTACACAAAAGCCTCCCATTGGCCAGATTTTGTGGTAATGCACTTTAACCCTCAGCGGCTCACTCCTCTGAGTTGTCTGACTTTCTTACAAGCCATATGCAAGAATGCGAGTAATAATTGACTAGCACTTTCACAAGCGTGGTTTTCTCTGGGCCATCGGAGCCTCCAGAGAACAATAGAGCAGACTTCAGTGCCAGCATTTTAGAGATCTGGAAATGGAGTCATTGGTTGAGGAGCTTGTTCCCGGTGACGTAGTATCATCACGTGAGCCCTCTGGTGTTCTCCATCCTGCTCTCCACCACTTTCTATATGACTAAGTGTACATGCATAAATCCTCTCGGTTACTTGGTGTCAATAATTCACACTCATGTGATTCGCAGGATTCAAGATTATAGTTCCTTGAAATTTCTTTCTTACTCATTGTATTTATGAAAGCTCAGAGTAGACTTCAGGGGTGATATTTTGAGAGCCTTTTTTTTTTTTTTGGTACGAGAGATCAAACTCGGGACCTTGTGCTTTCAAGGCAGGCGCCAGAACCACTAAGCTAAATCCCCACCCCTTGAAAGCCTTTGTTATACTCAAAGTTGTCCTCCAGCTATGGTGACAATGGCTGACAGTAATCTAGCCAATGAAATCATGATTCTCTGAAAACGAATATTTGGATGTTTTTCTTTACATCAAGTTGCCAGTGTCTTTGATGTTCATGCGGCCAGATGTCATATTGCTGTATTAATTGTTGCGATACAGTATGGATGTTGCTCTTCTCATATTGTCATGTGCAAAGCTTATTTAAAATTCTAGAGCTATGATTCCTCATTGAGGATTTTTAACACAGATTTTTAAATAACCAGAAAGTGTTAGGCCTCAAACTTCTGGGCAAGGGGGCATGGCCCTGTCCTCCTGAGCCTGCATGCTCTTACTTGTATAGGTGTTCTCCTCGGTTCCTACCTCACTTCAAATCAGGGCAGTTCATGGGAAAGGAAACTGCATTTCCCCTATTTCCCTCCTCCCTGCATGGTTGACTTTCATTATAAGCCCACAGATACGCTCCACTGGCCAACACCTGAGTTGTTTACCACCTCAGCTGGCAGAGGCAATGATTAGCTC
This sequence comes from Heterocephalus glaber, assembly GCF_000247695.1. The sequence goes on from NW_004624805.1 coordinate 8,625,499, forward strand.
TTTTGGACAGCTTCAGAAAGACTAGCCTCATAACTCTGCGGGGCAAAGATCTGTGAATCTGGCACATCTTACCTTTTTAAAAAAATTAATTTTATTGGTACATCATAGGTATACAATACGATGACATTCATCATTGGAAATTTGCACCTTTACATAATCTGTCTTGATTCTTATTTTTCCCCCTTCCTCTGCCCTCCCTTCAACCCCTCCATCCCTCCCTATCTTTTGCTTTTTGTGGTTTTTTTGGTACCAGGGATCGAACTCGGATCCTTGCACTTGCGAGGCAGGAGGAGGAACCATTGAGCTAAATCCCCAGCCCCCAGCCCTCCCTATTTACAAAGACTTTGTTTCCATTTTTTTGTTTTCTCATATTAATTCCATTCTCTTCTTTCCTTTCCCCTACCCCTCCCACTTTGCCCCTTTGCCCCTTTTCTTCCTATTCCCCTTCCCCTTATTTCTTCCTATTCCCTATATTTCTTCCTATTCCTCCCCTTCCCCTTTGCCCCTTTTCTTCCTATTTCACATTATCTATTGTACATTTTGATCCTTATTTACATTTTCAGTTTCTCACACCAGAGAAACTACTTGGTATTTACACATGTGTGTCCTATTTATTTCACTTGAGTATCACCTCAATGTGCATCCATTTAGCTATAAATGTCTGTAATTTCTCATTTTTTATGGCTAAGTAGTACTCCATTTCATTTTTTTAAACCCCACCTTTTCTTTATCCAGTCTCCAGTTGATGGGCACTTGGGCTGCTTCCAAGCTCTAGCTATTACAAACTGTGGCATATCTTACCTTTGCTGGGTATGCAAGTTGCCTCCTTTCTCACTGAACCAAATACCAGACTCAGTCAGCTGATACATAAGAATCTGCAAAATCTGTCACATTTTCAAGTGATTTCCCACACACCAAACAAACCAATCTACTCTTTTTTCAAAACAAAGCCCTTATCTCATTTGGCTCCTTCATCAAAAACCCATAAAGAGAATTTTTTTTCAAGTAAAACTAACTATGAGCATCCCAAAACAAAACCGTTCCCATTTATATTTATTAAGTATCCTTTGCCTCCCCTACATTAAGCTGTTTGAGAAGAGTTTCAACAAGCCTGGACTCCAACTGGGGCTTTAGAAAGCAGCAACCTTTCTGGAACATTCAAATCCATTCTCTTTATAATATTTCCACGAACACAGAGCCCTGTCCTTAAAAATTTGTCCATTCCGTATCTGCTCTAAATGAGGAATCAGAAGGAAAGGGCCTGTTATCAGCTATGAAAAGGGAAGTCTTAGAGAAGGAGCCTTAACAGTTCCCAAACTGAGCCTTCTCCGTGCTTAGAGATCACCGGTTACGGTGCTGAGCATGATATTTCGGTCTGCACAAACACAGAATACTCAAATTAAGTGAATCACTAGCAAATAGGTCCTTAAGCTCTCCAAAAACCAACCGCAGAACCCTAATGAAACAAGGTGATGACAGGCGAGTTATAACATTCAGCCAGCCAATCTCTGAACACAGGATTTAGCTGACTAGTTTCGGACACGAGAAGAATTATGTTTCTCAATTTATAACTTGTTAAAGAGGGAGAGAAATCATCGATACAGATGACTGGTTCTATATCAAAGAAGGCTGTGGAAGGTGATATTACAGAGCTTCTATTGAGCGAACGGGCAAGCAGTGCTAAACTCACTCTTTCCCGTAAGTAATCATTGGAAAAGAATGAATTTTCAAAAAGTGAAACAATGCAGGGTTCTCAGTGAGTCACGACTCTGTTCACTTGTTTTCTGCCACAGCTTACCCAGGCCGGTAGAAGGGGTTTCATTCCTTAAGCAAAGTAGTAGTTACTTTCTCACATAGCTCAAGTTCTCTGTGATCATTTGCCCACGTGTGGCATGAAATGCTTTTGCTGGGGGAGAGAGTCAAATTGGAAGCTTATTCTAAGGTTTTATGCTAGTAGATAAAACCTTCGCCCCCCAAAAATCTCATAAAAAGCCACTTTTGGCTTACCAGAAGAAACACGTGGTACTTTAGGTGCAGTCTATGAACAGTGTTTTTTGGTTCTCGTTTTTTTTTTTTTTTTTTGGTACTGGGGATCGAACTTGGGACCTTGTGCTTGTGAGGCAGGCGCCAGAACCACTGAGCTAAATCCCCTGCCCCTATGAACAGTGGATGCAGCTACATGATAAAGCACTTGTCTAGTGTGTGCGAAGGCCTGGGCTGGATCCTTAGCACTATAAAAAATTAAAGAAAAATAGAAGCCCCCAAATAAGCACTAAAAATGTCATGGGTGGAAAGGAGAAAGTCATTTTAGCCTGGGTGCACTTTGAATTTGGTTTCTGAAACACCATAGATGAAGTAGAGTTTACGGTTGCTATCAGTTGCTTCCTCGGAAAAGCTCTGGTCAAGGTCACCATTTTGCTCGTAAGCAAGTGTGCCTGAGTTCAGATAACCTCGCAGACAACTAATGTGCCTTATCTGCAGAAAGAGAAAGCTGGATTCAGGTGTCTCCTCCAAGATTCATTCAGTCCTTTTTGCTATGATGTTATCTTCTTGGAGGAATAGCATAACCACATAGCAGTGGAGATCAAAAGACATCGAGACAGCTTCATGAGTCTCTGGTCCACAGAGGGCTCTCGGATTAGACATCTCAGAAGAGAAATAGGGGACCGTGTGGAGGTGCGAATTAATCATCCCACCTCTGAGTCATTCGTAACCTTAGAGAACACTCTCAAACTGCTTTCACTTTAATCCATTTGGAAGTGGCAATAGCCCAGCCAGCAAACTCCCTGCCCTGCAGAACCTCATTTATAAAAATTAATTAGACAACGCTTTCAGTTTTTGTTCCATGAAGATGATGTACTAAAAATGTTAACTAATATTTATTTTTTAAAGCAACACATACCTAAAAAACTATTGTGCTGTCACTTGAAGAGCCGAAACTGACATTATACCTAAAAGATCTCTTAAGCAAGGCTGTAATTTATACTTCACATGTGAAAAGTAAATGCCCAACAGTTGTTCTGGACATGCAGAACAAAATTTCATAGAAATATAAAATCCTGGGCTAGGACGCCTTTCAAAATTGGGTAAAAGGCTCAGCACGTCTCCAGAACAGCAATGCACCCAGTGGACGGCCACTGAGCCCGGGCTAATGATCAATGAAAAGACCATGAAAGCCCCCCTGAGCTTTACAGGACTACCAACTATGAGGTTCCCTTCCTTCCATTTGATCCAGTTCCTCAATCCAAATGGCAGATCCATTTATTTTAATATTTTAAAATTAGAATTTTAATATTTCAGGATAATAATTCTCTCTCATTTTAACATTGCCAGAACAAGATATGATTCTGATGATTTTTTAATTTAAAACTTAATTGTAGCATAACTATTCCTCACTTTGAGAAATTCAACCATAATGTAGACCAGAAAATAGATGATTCAGGCCTCTTATTTTTAAAACATTCTGTAGGGGAATTTTTCATTAATTTCCCAGAGGTACACAAAACTGAGAACTTATTTCCCAGTACTACTTTTAGAAGCATGTCCAAACTTCTGCTGTGAACTTGAGTTAATTGAGCTACTTCTGGACCTGAGGTATAAATCTGAAAACTGCAGCATCGGGGAGCCCAGGACGATCGCCCCATGCAGACCCACTCTCCTCAGAAGTGAAGAGGCAGAAGGAGAAGTAGCAAGGGCCTGGAGAGGAGCCAGGAAAATACACGGTAGACCTCGCCCTCCAAAACGGAAATTAAAGAAAGGGAATTTCCAGTTTGTGCTCTGCGGAGGGGAAGAATAAGGTGGTGTGAAGTTAGTGAAGGCGCTGGCCACGCAGGCCATGCCCTCCCTGGATGTGTCCAGAGGAGAGTCCCCGCCCACAGCGAGGGCTGCTGGGCACTGGAATGAGGCAGTCTCCTTCCTAGCAGGTTTAGAAATCAGATAGATTCTTATCTCCTGGAACGAGAGCTGTGGGGAGAGAAGGAAAAAACCTCCAGAGACCCCTTTCAAATGTAAGAGTCTCCACGCAGCTGTGGTGGGAGGAAGGAGTGACTATAAAAGTGAAGAGGGCTCTCAACTGACTCCCTGACACATTTCCTTTTTCTGTCAAAACGAGAGTTTTCTTTCTTCTTTTCTGAGAGGATGTCTATCCTGAAGAAATGATTACTTCCTGTTTGCTTTTGATAAAAAAAAAAAATAGTGCCCATCACTTCTGGGCTGCTTCTTCTTTTGTTTTTGCAGAGTCCCTAGCAGGGTAGGCAAAAGGTTTCGGCCAGGGCTAACCATGAGCCCTCCTAGAAGGTTTTCATTAAAGCGAGCATGAGAAGGCAGAGCTACTTGGGACCACAGTGTGCAGAAACCCCTGGGCTCTCTAGGAGGCTGAGGCAGGGGGATCATAGTGTGAGTCCAGCTGGGGCAACTTTGCAACTTAGCCAGATCCTGTCTCAAAATGAAAAAATTTTTTTAAAGTGTTTGGAGTGTTGGGGTGTAGCTCAGTGCAAAGGCCTTGGGTTCAATCCTCAGTACGAAAAAAGAAAAAGGAAAGGTTGGGATGTTGGCATCTGTGGTTATTACAGAGGAAACAGGCATTTGAGTACTTGGCAGCTACCTGAGAGCCTTAGTGTGGATCACAGCATTCTGAGTGAGTCCTTGGGAAGACTGCACTTGTGTTCAGCCAGGTGCTTCTAAGAAAATCGAACAGGCTTCTTATCACTCCCAGGTAAAAACTGGGTACAGCAGTGTTGCTTCTAAGCACCTGGTGTTCACACATACTGCTGTGGAGTGCGCAGGATTCTTGTATTTGACAAGAACATTTTGGGAGGAGGGCCGAGAAAGAAGTATGAATCCCTTGCAGACCTCTCTTCCCTCAAAGGTCCATCCTAACCCAGATGTTACCTGCCGGCTCATGAGGTTCCCAGTCTGTCACCCCAGAGGTGCTGACTAAACACGGAGACCTCACCTGCAGAAAGCCAGGCGGCCGTGACAGTAAAGTTGGGACCAGAGTCCACTCTGGCGCTTTCAAAAGACAGAGTTAACAGTGACCTTGAGATCCTGTCCACAGCCCTTTCTGATGAAGGCTGAAGCAAGGGCCCTGTTGTTTGGGGTACAATATGTCATTTTCTCCCAGCAGCAGGAAAATGATGCTGTGGCAGGGAGGACATCATTCGGACTGTCTGGAAACGAGTTTCCCGAGGGACCTCAGGCTGAGGCTATATGCATAAAATGTTCACAGGGAGAAGAGAAAATATTCTTTTCTGTCTTACTTTCTTCCGTCCTTCCTTCTTTCTTTCCTCTTCTTCCTGGTTCTCTCTCTCTCTCTCTCTCTCTCTCTCTCTCTCTCTCTCTCTCTCTCTCTCTCTCTCTCTCTCTCTCTCTCTCTCTCTCTCCCTTCCCTTTCTTCCTTTGTTTCTTTTCTTTCTCTCTTGCTCATCTGAAGTAATCTTTTGTTCATGCATCCTTCGAAGAGCGTCACCTACACACAGAAATAGAGAAGGATATTGAACACTTAGCTCAATAGTGCAGCCTCCGTCTACATAGTAAGTGGACAAAATCATGACAATTGCTATAGAACTGTTTCACTCCCAAATAGGAGTTGGCCCATCTGTAGGTTTCAACACTGTACATACTGAACACCGGGGTGTGGCTCAGTGGTAACACATGTTCTTAGCATGCCCAAGGCCCTGGATTTGATCTCCACCACCAAAAAAGAAAGGTAAGAAATTGTACATATGCACATGTCTGCAAACTTAACACAACTGGCTGCATTGTCACTGAGAAGGGATTGGTGATATTTTTAAGGGAACTACTTATGCTGCCCTTGTAGGTCTCCCTCCCTAACTCTTAAAGTTTTATTTTAGACACAAAACAAACCATTTCAAGATTCCATCCCTGAAGTCATTTACCTTTCCAGTGTGTTTTGTGGTTGGCTGTTGTTATTGTTTTGTGGTGCTGGGAATTGAACCGAGGGCTTCCTGCATGCTACACGAGTGACCTACCGTGGAGCTGAACCCCCAGTGGTGGTTTTGAAGTAATTCTATTCTTCAGTCAGGAAGACAGCACCAAGTTATCTGTGACTGGAACACTCTAGGAACACACTGGGCTTTAGAAGTAGAAGTAAAACCGATAAAACAAGCTCTTTTGGACAAATTCTAGCACGCTTGTATTTAAACTTCAACCTGCCCTGTCTGAGATGTGTGACTTCAAGGTCATTGTTTGCCTTCCCCGAGCCTCAGTTTCCTCGTCTATAAAATTTCTTTTTATTTTTTTTTTGGTACCGGGGATTGAACTTGGGTCCTTGCGCTTGCGCAGCAGGTGGCAGAACCGCTGAGCTAAATCCCTGGCCCATCCTCATCTATGAAATGAAGGATGAAGTCTCTTCTTTGCAAGGCTATTGTGAGATGAACTGAGACGCTATATATGAAGCACGTGGTACCAGCTATTGACAGCCTTTTGGTCTGCTGGTAAGGACGAGTCCCAACTCCAAACTTGTATGCAGAGCCCTGGTGGCAAATTGTTCAAGAAAAGATCTTGACATTAACAAAATAGGCTGGACAAAAACCTAAGACACTAGCCCTCTTGTTTGCCATCTGCCTTCGTGACCCCTTCCTCTTCCTCCTGGGTGTCCTGCAGGGTTCCCAGATGCAGAACTTGGTTTGACTTCTGAAACTTGCAACCATCATTAAAACAACTCACTTGTTCTGTTCTTCCCTTCCAAAAAAATTAAGAATGGCAAGGACCAGATGGCTCTCCTAGAAGGTTCCCACATTAGCGCTTTCTCCCTGCTCTAAAAAAAGTGACCTCTGACCTGATCCAACTAGCAGACCGCTGTGAACCTCCGGGCCCGGGGTCACTTGGGCTCAGTTACATTTATAGCCATCGCCCCATCTGAACCTTCCTGGGAATTGTAAAAACCTCCCAGATCCAAAATAATGAGCTGTTAGGACCCTGCTTCCCGCTTCCAGAGGTCTGTGGAATGTGGGCCGTACCCATAGGCCACAAGGCGCTTGGCTTCCAACCCCACTGATGTATCATCCACCACTTGATGATCTGAGAAAGTCTTAAATCCCCTATTTGTAAAAATACTTCCTTGTGATTAAACTGCTCACTAAATCCGAGTCTTCCTTCAGGAAAAGCTCCGCTAAGAATGCACCGTAAGTCTCCAAAGTAATCAAGGTATTTATTGAATGCATGCTTCCTACCTAACCAGGTTCGCAGAGCATGAGCTCTATTAATCCTCCTCACGTTCTATGAAAAAGTAGGTTTTATGCAAATAAAGGAAACTGAGAACTGGAAGGTCACACAGTTGCTGATTGGTAAAAGGGGGACAAACTCCAGCTGTCAGATATGGGGGTGGTGCATGCTGCTGCCCTACTCCGCAGTTACTAACGGCTCGCAGGGGACTCTGTTAGTGACTCAGAGAAACTAAAGCAGAAGATGAAGAATACAGTTTTGGTTGTTCTTCCCCCCTGAGGGATGAGGATAAGGCTATTTCACTTCTGAAATGCACTTACATTTAATTTGAACACATGGCAAAAGTGAAGAAAATTCTAGATTTCCCAGACAAGTTTTTTTTCCCCTTTGAACTAAATTACTGCAGTGTCTGTTTCCAGAAGCCAGTAGGTCTTCCCCGAAGCTGACTGGCTCCCGGAAGAGTCGGAAAACATAGGGGTCCAGGAGTAAGCCAAAGAGATTGATCCCCTCTGCTGAGACAGCTGTGTGGCTGTCACATGGATTTTGTCTCCTCGAATGGCAGCAGCCTTCGACTTTGAGAAAGGTGGTCTGGGAACTGTATGGAAAATGCTAAGACTGTGAAGCATGAAATGCAGTTTTAAGATCAGCTCATCAGCTCCTAACCTGGTGGCCTGCATGCCATGCTTGTGAGCCACACACACCTGGCAAGCTGGGGCTGGGCCAGTACCTGCACCTGGGGACATCTGCCACGCAAATGGACCTGCGAGAACATTTCTGAAATGCTGCATGTCGCCTCTGGAAGGAGGCATTCCTGGATCCCAATAAATGAGGAATGCATATTTTCAATAGATCACTCATCTGCGAAATTGAATTTTGAGATTAAAACAGAACTAGCCATCAGCTTGCTTTTAGTTAGTTAAAAATCCTCCCCCAAATGTCCCGGTACATCCAATGACAACTGCACCATGACCACGCTTAAGATCTCCCTCTGCGTGGACTGGCGATGTTCTTTTACTCCTTCTCTGTTTGGGGGAAATTTTTGAACTTCTGGGGATGGAATCGAGGGGCTCTGGCATGCCGGAGGAGTGCTCTACCACTGAGCTACATCCCCAACTGATCCCCTCTAGTTTTAAAGGTAATGTACCTTTATTGTAAAAAAATATAAAATGATAAATGTGCCAGCCATAATTTCATATTCTGTGTTTAATACACATTGGTGAATATAATTCCAGTATTTTTATATATATGCCTGTGTGTATCTTGTACCATAGAGTACCAATTATTTAATAACAATCTGCTTTTGTCAAATAACAATATACTGTGACTAGTTTCCCATGTTATTAAATATATTTCTACTTCATTATTTGAAAGACTGACTTATATTCTATCAAAGCAACACACCATGATTTTATTCTACAAACCCATCATTAGTGGATACATTAGTTATCTGCTGCTGTATAATAAATTTCCCAAGACTTAGTACCTTAAAATAGCAAGCAATTATTTTCTCACAGTTTCTGTGGGTCAGAAATCCAGGCACAGCTTAGCGGGGCCCCTGGCTGAGAGGCCTCCCAAGGCTGCTATCCCGGTGTTGAGGCTAAGGCTCGAACAGTGGCATCTGTCCCAAGCTCACTCGTGTGGCTGACGCAGCCTTGAACCCCTTGGCCTTTGGCTTCTGGCTGGAGACACTGATTCCTTCTCATGGGGTCCTCTCCATAAGTTTGTTCCCAACACGTAGGTGGCTCCCCCCAGAGTGAGATTTCCATACCCTGCACTTGGAATCAGAAGCCGCGACTCTTATCGTACTCTATTTGGTAGAGGTCAGTGACGGAGAGACCAGGGCCTGCAGAGCCATCAGACGCCCGTGCAGGCCCAGTCCGAACCCTAACAGCAGGGGAAGTCTCTTAGTATCTTACAGGAAATGACCAGCTGAAGTCTTCAAAATTCAATGTTTCAGGCATCGAACAAAAGAAAACCTCAATTTGATTTCTCAACTCAGTTCAGAATGGGAGCCAGAATAAAAACCATCTGTGGACTAACAGTTTCGTGGACATTTCACTGGCGTGCTGGTGGATTTGAAGAAGCCAGTTCCACCCTGTTCACTTTCCTGCCCCATCACAGTGGGGAGAGCTCGAGTCTGCTGCAGCCTGGCATTCACTCACTCCACTGCCCAACACAGCCCACCCTTCTCATCACACTTTCTCTGGCCCACAACCACCCCTCCCTTCCTATCTGTCTGAGTCTTATCCTCCCTTGGTCTAAATTCAGCCCAGTTTAACCCAGACCTCCTTGCTTCCTCTCTGTGACATCCCTCACCATTGTTCCTGGATTCACTCAAGTCTGTGCTGCTGTTGGAAGACCCCAGCATTGGGAAGGCTGAAAGTAAGGTGAAAGCCAAAATGCAATAACCTAAAAAGAGCCAGGAATGTCCACAGGGACAACTGTCCCTCACGGAACAATGGTAGCTTGTCCGGCGCTACTGTGAAGAGGCATTGGACTAATGAAAGGCCTGAGAAGAGGCACTCGCATAAAAAACAACAATGATAAATGTGAACCGAATAAGCCAGCAGAAGAATAAAAGCAGTGAAAGTTGAGTGAGACAAAAGATTTAGGAAAGCAAACACCCAAGAATGAAATAATCAGGGCTAAGATCAAAACCCAGATTCCACTGAAACACTGATGAGTAAGAGAGAAACACCTAGTCAGAGTGGAGGGGAGCAGCTGGTGACAGAGGAGCACACATCGGATCATTGCTCCTTTGATCAGCCACGCCTTCCTTATCTTCTCATCAGATGGAGGTTTAGTTCTTCTTCTCAGCACACTTCCTTTCTAAATCACTAAAGTGAGACAACTCTGCTGGATCCCAAACACTGGGTATGGTAAAAACTCATGGACTGTGAGTCCAGGCAGAGACCTGAGGTGCACAACCGGCCCTCAGCACAGCACCCCACTGAGCTACACCACCACTGTGGAGACACAACCGAGTGCACACATGGGGGAAATGATAAGGCACCTTGCTGGCTCTCTAACACTCAATGAAACAGAACAACTGAAGTTCTGTTTCACTGCAGCTATTATATACAAGAATGGGAGCTCACGCTGGGCGTGGTGGCACATTCCTGTAATCCTAGCACTCTCAGAGGCTGAGAAAAGAGAGTCACAAGTTCAAGTCCAGCGTGGCAACCTTGTGACCTAAGGAGACCATCTCAGAATTTTAAAAAGGGGGAAAGGGGGCCTAAGGATATAGCTCAGCGCAAAGGCTGCCTGGCCATATGAGACCATCAGGGTGACCCAAAGACTAAGGTGCTCCTGGAGACGGCCCCACAGCAGCATGGTCTTCTTCCTGAAGATCCCTCAGAGCCCCTACAGGGATAGGACAGAGTTCTCCATCCTGCATGGATTTCAGGGCTGCTTATTAGTTTTATGGCCGTTGGTTGGGTGCTGTGGGAAAAGCAGAGAAGAATGGAGCATAATCCCAGTCCTCTCAGTGCTTACAGTCCGGCTGGTGAAACAAGCACATTGACCTCGAAAGTGAAGTGGCGTGTGCTGCCGAGTGTGAGCAGGCACCAAACCAGGGGTGGTCGGCCAGTGGTGGGCTGTGTCTGAGCCTGCACCCCGTCAGCCAGCTCAGCCCAGTGCACAGCAGCGTGACAGGGTGCGAGCAGGCTGGGGTAGAAGTGACCTGAGGCACCTACGTGTGTGGAATCAGCTACCTCAGAAGGGGTGCGGTCGGCCTATTCCTTTCCACCTCCCACATGCCTGCCCTGCACTCTGGAGGGCAAGACCCTCCCACGCTTTCTGTCGCCCCCCTGGTTTGAAGGAAAAAGTGCGTTTAAGTTCTTGCGCATTTTTTTTTTCTCAGCACATTTCAGTTCAACTTCTTGGCTTGTGCTGTCTTGAGCTCATTAAAGATGATTTAAAATATTTTACCTTCCCTCTTTATTCATTTCATTCTTTAAAGCACCCCTTCCCCACTTGGGTTTTATTATCACCTCTGCATTCTAATCATGTTCCCAGCTGCAAATATCATCACATAACCTTGTTTCGGCAATAGGTTTCTTTTTCTTTTATCCTCTAATTGGAATTTACCTTCAAAATCTTGCAAGGCTCCCTTGTGCCGACTCTCAGGTTTATTACCAGCCTTCTCCGTGATTCACACCCTCTCATGTTAAATATTTCTCCCTTCAGGAAGCCAAACACTAGCTTTTTATTTCGGTGTCTCTATTCAGCTACTTGGTTCTTAGAGCCATTTTAAAAACTAGCTTTCACCAAAAACTGTACAACCTAAGTTGTCACAAAAACCAGCTATAATTTCTATACAATGAAATAAGATAGAGTTCACATTGATTCACCCACGTACTAGATATCCACGAAGGAGGGCTTTAAGGAACAGGAGCAGTGTCTACTGTATTTTAAAAAAGAAATTTGACACCTGGTTGTAATGGTGCCCTATGTTTCTTTTCTAAGTAAGAAATTAAAAATAGAAATTTTGTTTTTTCCACAATTCTTTAAGTGAGCAGTGTCCAGATGGCAAGAAACAATTGACTATTGAACTCCCTACAGGAAGAAAGTACAAGCATGTGAGCCCACGACTCAAAGAAAGCATAGATGTCTGTCCCAGAAACAACAGGGAACTTGTCCCTGCCAAGAACCCAGGCTAAGTGCCTTCCAGGAGTGGTGATGACCAGGACTGGCTGCTGCGGAAACAAAGCAGGAGTTGATCCTCCTCCATCATTCTGTTGGGCATTTTCCTACATAGAGTTAGCATGCATCACTGATCTTCTGAAATCTGTAGTCAGCTGGTTAGATTCTCTTTTTTGAAATTAGAATTCTAGAAGTTGATCAATGAGTACAATGCTTCAGACAGGAGGAGTATATTCTGATGTTTCGTGGCACAGCTGGGTATATTTAATTTTTTTAATTATATTCATATATATATATACATATAAATAGCTAAAAGGACTTTGAATTTTTTCACCACAATGATTAAAGTTTAAGTGGTGGATATGCTAATTGCTGAGTTGATCACTGCCCAATATATACATGAATCAAACCATCACATTGTACCTCATAAATATGTGCAAATATTATGTCAATTAAAAACTAAAATTTTTTTTAAATCATAGAGAAGAACTGTACTCTTCTGTGTGTTTGGCTGATAAGTACAAATGACTGGATTCTTCAACATCACCATCATTAGCTGGTGTTTCATTTTGCCACTGGGTGATATTTTGACAGAGTGTGCTAAAGGTTCAAAGGAGAGCAATTACTGCACTGAAGTCTGCAATTCTGTGACATAAAACTCCAAGAATGAGTCAGTTGTCCCAGCACTCAGCCAGGCATCTTCTCTGTTCTTACAGGTGGACACATGGTACCACCGGGAAAGGCTAAAGAAGATCCAGTCCAGGGAGCACAGGCAGGGCATAAAAGGCTCGGCAATGTGTGATGCCCTAGGCAAGCAGTTACCAATAAGATTCAAAACAAAGAAAGGGGTGTCAGAGAATGAAAACCTCTGGATGAAAATCCCCATGCGATATTGTCCAAAACACAAAAAAGCAAGCCACAGAGTAGGGGAAAATATTTCCAAAACATAACAATGAAAGTATCTGAATATGTAGAAATGGTCAAAGAATATCTCTTTTAAATGCTCAACATCACTATTCATCAGGAAATGCAAATCCAAGCCACAATGAGATACATCTCACCACAGTTAGAAGAGCTATTTATCCAAAAGACAAAAAATAACAAATGCTGACTGATGAGTGAAGTAAGGGAATTTTCCTACACTGTTGGTGAGAATGTTATATTCATACAACAATTATGGGAAACAATTTGGAGGTTTCTTTAAACACTAAAAATAGAAAAGAAAAATATTAAGCATTTCACTACTAGGTATATATCCAAAAGAAAACTCAGTGTGTCAAGCAGATATCTGCACTCCCACATTCGCTGCAGCACTATTTATAATAACCAAGATATGGAACCAACCTAGGTGCCCATTAACAGACAAAAAGATACAGAAAATGTGGTATATCCACATCATGGAATGTTATTCCATCATAAAAATAATGGACTCTTATTTGAGGCAATGTGAATGGAAAGAGAAGGCATGACAAAGGAATAATTCAGACAGTGAAAGAAAACAAATACCAAATGTTCTTAGTCACTTATGGAAGCTAAAAAAGCTGCTCCCACAGAAGTAGAGAGTAGACTAGAGATGATTAGAAGGCAGGAAGGGAAGGAGTAACTACAGTCTACAGCAATTAATTATACACTTCAAAGTAACTAAAGAAGAGTTTGATGGTTCCCAACACTTAGAAATGACATTTGGGGAGATAGAAATGCTAATTACCCTATGATCATTACACATTCTGTACTTGCACAGAAATATCACACTATACCCCGTAAGTATATATCGTGTCAATTAAAAATATGAGTAAGAAAACAGGCACCTATCTAAAATATAGAAATAATTCTTATTGTTCAGTAAGAATCAGAAAAATGGCCCAATTTTTAAAAATAATTTGAACAAGGAGATATACAGATGGCATTTAGGTACATGAAAAATGGCCAACCATCAGGAAACTGCAAATTAAAACCACAAGAGGAGACCGCTACCATCCAAGAGAATGGCTAAAGTTAAAAGACTGATCTATACAGTGATGGCAAAAAATATGGAGCAAACTAAAACTGGTGGGAATGCAAAATGGTGAAATCACTTTGAAAACCAGTTCAATGTTTTCTTAGATATCTAAAGATGCACTTCGGGAGGCTGCAATATTGATTATGCCCAAAGCAGGCTATAAGCAGTGCAGGCTGTCAAAGTTAAGCCCACAATTAGCTTGTTTTAAAAAACAAATCTGGGGCCAGGGATTTAGCTCAGTGGTTCCGGCGCCTGCCACACAAGCACAAGGACCCGAGTTGGATCCCTGGTACCAAAATAAATAAATAAATAAATAAATAACTCACACCCAAATTCTGTTCCCACAACTAAAACTTTCTTCCTTAAAAAAAGAAGTTCTAATTACAACTATATATTTTGTCTATTTTGTTGCTAATTCAAAAATGCTTTGTCTTGTTTTTACAAGCCTTGAATACATTAATTTCCATAAAAATCACATAACTACACTTCCTCACACATAATGCCACCCTTACACATAGCTCACCTTTACCCCAGTTGATTACTAATAAAACTAAGTGGCTTAAACAAACCAGCACCTTGGTCCGTTGTGGTGACACTGGTCATCCTGGCGCCCTGTTTTCTGTCTCTCTTAGTTCTGTCTTGACGGTTTTTTTCTCAAACCTACATCATGCACTAAACAAAAAACTAAAGCCTACTACAAAGATCTCCAATAACGTTTCAAAGGTTCCCAATAATACACCCACCTTTGTAAATAGGGAGGGATGGAGGGGTTGAAGGGAGGGCAGGGGCAAGGGGAAAAAATAAGAACTAAGAGAGATTATGTAAAGGCGCAAATTTCCCATGATGAATGTCATTATATTGCATACCTAAAATGTATCAATAAAATAAAATTAATTCCCAAGACAAAAATAATACACCCACCTTACCATATAGCCTTGCCATTAGACTCCTGAGTACAGAAATGTAACCATGTAACCATATAGCTTTATACAGCAATATTCATACTAGCTCTATTTGCAATAGCAAATAGAAAAACTAGAAAAAACCCAATGTCCATCAATAGGTCAGTGGATACACAATGGTAGACTACTCCTCCAGTGGTATACCAAGCAACAATAAAAAAGAATGTACTGGTGATACATGTGGCAATATGGATAAATCCCAAAATATCTATCCTGAGCAAAAGAAATCAGAGAGAAAAGAATATACCCTGTATGATTCCTTTATATAAAACTCTAGAAAATGAAAACTTACCTTTATTGATACAAAGCATATTAGTGGTTTCCTGGAGATGGAAATGGACTGAGGGAGGAATATGGATCAAAGGGAGAACAAGAAATTTGGGGAGATGATGAAAATGTTCTTGTCTCAGCTGTGCTGTGGTTTCATGAAAATACACACCATTGAAAATTTATCGACATCTACACTTCACACATACATGTTGTATCGTACTTTGACTATTGTACTTTGAATACTATCCATATGGCATTTGAAGAGAGAAATGGCCTTGGCTTTAGACTCTTCATTATTAAATAACAAAATCTAAGGTTCTGTTTCTAATTCAAATTTTCCAGTGTAAATCCATATAGGGTGTAAAATCATAGTTAAGTTACCAAAAATATTGAAATTAATTATACCACAGAAAATCTGAATGTATCTGAGAGGATTTGTATTTAAACGGTGAGTTAGATGAAAGGGATGTTCAAATGGGACAGGGGACAAAAACTAAAAATTGGTGGACTACAGTGAACCAGGCAACCTCCTAAAATATGAAGCCCTGGGTTAAAACTCCAGATCCACCAATTACTAGTTGAGGGAATTTAACCAACTATTTTGACATCCATGAATCTAATTTTTTAATAAAATGCACAATACTAGACTGGGGCATGGCTTAGTAATAGAGCAGTAACCGAGCATGTAGAAGGCCCTGGGTTCAATCCCATCTACAATCTACAGCTCAATCTACAGCTTGTATGAGGCAAGTCCCGCGACTTCTCCCGTCTCGGTGAGGTAACTTACTTGTGGATGCAGATCTAGTACATCGTGGGCTGTGGTTTTCTGAGGCCTAGGTCTCTCAAACTCCACAACCCACAGTGGTAAGCATTTCATAATACTGCCTGCTCCCATGACTTGTGTACAAAGGAAATCCAAATGCATAACTAAAGGCAGATTTCCGGTGGCGCACTGGCTTCCCTAAGCTCTGTGGAGTGTGGTGTACCCTAACATGTCTGACAAAATGCTTCTCTCTAACACAGAGCAGGGATACAGTAGGTCTGCGGTTCTGCTCTTTCTGCATCTACGTATGTAGAGACTCTCTCCGCTGACAGGCCAGAGAATGTCACTGCTGTCACCGAGAAGCAGCCCCAGGCACATGTTCATCCCAAATCCACAGCAGCCATTTAACTACATAAGAGGTGTGGTTGGGACAAGAGAGGGGCTTCCTGGGGACCACAGCGGGGCCGTAAAGCAAGATCTTCCCCAACACTTGGCTTTGCTCATCAAGGACTTTATTTTAGACACAGATGTTTCACTCCATTCAATTCCCTACCATTCTTTCACAGTTCTGCTTTTATTTCCAAACTCTTTCCTCTCTCCTCTTTTCCTTTCTACTGTTCTTACATTGGCCATTCATTGATGATTTAATTAAATGCACCTAATGTCAAAGCTGGCCAATGAATTAATCTTGTAAGAATAAAATGGGGAATTGAGAACACAGAGTAGCTAAAAGTGATATCCAGCCAATTTTTAATTTCCTCATTATGCTGACAGAAACAGAGAACACAGTATTGAAAAGATACTCCAAATAAATCATTCAAAGTAATACCAGGACTCAGGAGGCTGAGGCCAGAGATTTGCCAAGAGTTTGAGGCCAGCCTGGGCTACATAGTGAGTTCAAGGCCAGCCTGAACTACATAGCAAGATCCTGTCTCAGAAAAAAAAAATTACTTTAACTCTCTCTAATACCTCTTTAATAAGATAAAATACTTATTAGATTATAAATTAGTGAGTTTCAAAATGGGCAGGCAAATAAGAGGGAGGAATTAAGCAAAAGGAGAAACGGAAGAAACTATATGCTCATATGCTATATTATGTTAATATATTGTAAATGATCATGTTATGTATAATATATAATTGTACCATGTATATCAAAGATAATTGTGTTGCTATAGACTGATTTGACATGATATACATTTGCTATAGAATAATTATACTTTATATCAAATATGTGTGACATTTATTTATATATTTTTTACTCTGAAGAATGAAATTCCATCGTAAGGAGCTTTGCTGAATTTCATGGTTTGGAAAATCATGTATCTAAGCATATAAGCTCCAAAGTGCCTCTGTATTGATGTAATAGAAAAAAAAATACTGATACATTTCAATCTAAATCTGTATTTACCTAATATAATATCTGATGTTTTGCACAGTTTTGCAGAGAAAAATTTTAAGTGCAAGAATTAAAAATTACTCTCAGGATAGTGTGCTTGCTATTTTCCTGGTGATGGATCATGTGATTGTGTCATTGCCTGCCTTGGGGACACAACTTGCAAGATCCAGAGGTACCCTAGGTAGACATATAATAAAGAAAGTTGAACCCTGAGTTAGTAAAACAAGCCTAATTTTGGCTGCATTTGCCTAAGAATCTCACCTTTAAAGTCTAATTTAGGGTTTGGATTAGATTTAAGTTCTGTGTATAGGCAGTGGAAATTTGTTGGGTTTTGCTATGTTTTGGAAGTGTTCCCCAGAGGCCCATAGGTCAAAGGCCAATTAACCTGGGCCAAAACCTTCAAAATTCTGAACCAAAAATAAGTCTTTCCTCCTTTAAGTTGATTTTTTTCAGATATTTCCGCAGCAGCAGAAAAGGATTAACATAGGTGTCCAGCATTTAGCGGCTCCCTTTGTGTGTTTGAAGAATTCCACAGCAGGTCTTCGTGGGAGATAGGGCTTTCTCCCACAATTAAAGCTGGAAGGTGCAGATTTCCCCTTCCCCACCATGCTACCCACAGCTATAAGCATGTGGCCTGGGTTCAGCAGGCTGAGGCAGAAGAATCATGAGTTCAAGCCCAGCCTGAGCAACTTAACTGAATTAGTGAGAACGTGTCTCAAAATAAAAAGTAAAAAGAGCTAGTAGCTCACTGCAAAGGCCCTGGTTTCAGTCCCCAGTACCAGAAAAAGGCAAAAAGCTGAATCCCATAATTAGTGTAGTCCAAGGAAGCAGTGACTGGCAGATACAGGGTCCCTGGCATGGTCCAGGGGACAGCACACAGTCAGCCCCAGAGCCCTGCAGCGACCTATCTAGCATATGCCAGGCATGGCCATGCCTGTGACTCCAGCTGCCCTTCCTCTCTTAGTTCTCTCCCATTTAGTTCCTGCTTCGTTGCATAAATTTTCAGAGTTCCTCTCTATTATCCCATCTATTTCTCTCTGGCTTGAGTCAGAGTTGGTGCTAGAGTAAAAACCAAAAGCCCTGAAAATATACAATACATACAGTTTTTTTCTGTTGTGTGCTTTGCCTTCATACAACATTTGCTTCCACAGTAATATTTATTCTATGCAGAATAGAACAAACCATAACTCAAAGAGATTGTGATATGGAAGAATTGACCTAATAAAAATATTGAAATGCATCTTTTTTTTCCAAATGCAGTATTATTCTTTTTAAATACATGCAATGGTTGGAATGAGCTTATTCTAGTTCCTCGAGGGAAACTATGTGAAAAATACTTTTAAAATGATCTCGATTTGGCAAATAAATGGCTTGTTAACAAAGATCCACTCCTGCAGCTTTAAGACTGTATTGAAAGTTTTGTATCTTGGGGAATTATAAATATTCTGCAGCTAACTGAGTAATTTCAGCCTCAGAGGCTGAAATTTGCCTTCAACAAAATAAATGTGAAGGAAATCAATACAATCCCCTCTTTCCAAAGTATTTTTTCTGGGTTAAGGCTTTGTTTCCTTTTCTAAGAATGGCAATGGAGTGCAGAGAGATTCTTGTTTAAGCTCAAAATATTCCTTGATACTATGGTTTGGAGCTTGAATGTCTTTCAAAGCCCGTGTGTTAAAGGAATGGTTGCCAGAGTGTGGCATTGTTAACAGGTGGTCAAAGCGTCACAAGGTGGGGCCCAGCAGAAGGAAGAGGGGCACTGGGGGTGCTCTTTTGAAGGGGATATTGGAATGCTGCTCACTCTCACTACTGCTCACTCTCCTACTTCTCACTCTTTTTGTTTCATAGCCACCATGAGATGACCAGGTGTCTTCTGCCACATTCTCCCACCATGATGTACTGTGCTGCTGTAGGCCCAAAACACGGCCAACTAACCATGGACTGAAACCCCCAAACCATGAGCCAAACTAAACCTTTCGTCCTTATAAATTGTTTAATCTCAGGTATTTTGTCACAGTGATGGAGAACTAACACACTAGATAATTCATATGTTACTAAAATAGTGGAGAATTGAGTGCTAGTCCTTATGAAAGAAAGTTGGGAAAACAGAATTTGCTTTTAAACTTTTTCTTTTCAGTGCTGGGGATTGAACCTGGGGCCTCAGACCTACTAGGCGAATGCTCTACCACTGAGTTTCACTCTCACCCTGAGAGTCATCTCCGGAAAGAAGAGTTCCGGGAACCACCTGAGAGACAGTCTCAGCCTGGGCACTATGAGGGGACAGAGTGAAGACCCTGGACCCATGGGAGACACGGGGAATTGAGGAGGAAAGCAGGCCTGCAAGCGGAGAGAGTGGAAGGGAGCCGTGACCATCCCCATTTTGTGAGCTCAGCTCAGCTCAGTTGGCGTCAGAATTCCTACCCATTTGGAAGTAATTAGGAGCTAGTTAATAATAATCTGCTGTGATAGGAAAAGCCTCGATGAGGCAACATAACCATTCTGCCTTTAAGACAAGTTCTTAAGAACAGTAGCCTTCCCTGGTTCTTCTAACATTCAGACTCAACATCAGCTCCTTATTAATTTGCTTTACAGCTCAGACATCTAAATTGTGGTTTAATTACGCTAGTATTTAGCCTTAAAAGAACCATAATTACTCCTGGTGTTGGCCAGGAAATAAGCACTGAGGTTTGGTTTGCTTGCTTGTGTTTATTGTTGTGGCTGCTTTTTACATTTTCCCTCCATGAATCTGTCCTTCCAGATCATTTATCATTTCTTCGGCTCTTCCTGAAATTTGCCACAATCTGTCAATATTTCCCCCGCTGCTAACAAATGCCTCTTGTTTAATTTTTCCCTTGACTCGCCTGTCTGTTCTGAGGAGAATGAAGGAAGCTTGAATATCAGAGCCTGTCAAGCACAGAAAGGTAGCAAGAATCCATATGCGGAAACCCAGCAGCCTGAGAGCCAGATTCTCCCAGGGACTCACTCGGACCCTCTCGGCCTTCCCCTAGGAGCTGCAGAGCCTCGAGCACGTCACTGTCAGGCCAGTGATGCTGGGAAGGTGGTGACATTCAGCGAGGAGCCACGTGAGGTGGTGCAGACCAAGCCAGAGTCCTGGAGTTGACATATCCTTGCCGTGGCTTCTGCCTGGGATGAGACTCTCGACATTTTGGGGTTGCACTTACCCACTTTGGAAGGTGGCTTCAGAGTACGAGAGATTGTCTTACTCCCTCCCTAAGAGCAAATATCACTGTGGATGTTACAAGGGGCACAGCGTCCTCAGAGCTGTTTGAATCTCAAAGCCTTCCCTGCTAAATGGCCTGAGTCAAAATCCAAGCCCCTCCTTTTGGGTCTGTAAAATGAAGATAATAGTAGCATCATAATTTTTTGTGTGTGTGTGAAGATTAAATAAAATAATATATGTAAGGTACCAGGCACGTTGTGGATACAAAATAAGTGCTAGCTCTTTAACACTTCCTCCTCAGTGTGTACTATGAAGAATTAATTTTAAGAATTAACATCATGTTTATTAAATGAAATATAAATTAATGTATTAAAATTATGTATCTGAAAGTGCTCTATTTACTATACAGAGAAACAAACAGCATTTTTAAAGATAAAATAATATATAAAACAGGAAAGTTTCATTATTATTACATAAAACTTTAATTTTGACTATGTGTTGTAAAGCACAGTATTTTCAAATAAGCAGTTAATGATTTAAACACATGTGCACACACACACACATTTGTTGAGAGAAATCACAGACTAAGTATTCAAAGAAAGCAGATAATCTAAAAGTCAATTCTAAAAAGCCAGCTTCTCTTTGAAATGCATTTTATAAAGTCAATAGAGGACAAGATCCTTTAGAGTAAGAACATTATTTACTCTTTGGTGTAGTCCCAAATCCTGGCTTCTGGTACGTGTCTGAGAAACTGTTTCTAAATTCAGGTATTAACCGAACAGTCCCAGTGTGGGGGTGGTTTGGGAGAATCAGAGAACAAACGTAAGATCTGGAAGCTTAGGTGAACCTGCGACACTCCGAGGGACCTGGCCAGCGGGAACGCCCCCCGCGGGCCTCCTTGGGTCTCCACGGCCACCTGGGTGTCATCAGCGGGGCTGGCATCCTCACCCCTGGGTCAGGCCTTTCTCCTGCTCTGCAGAGCTGGGACTGCCTCACCTCCACAGCCCCGGAGGACACACTCTACCCTCTCTGGGGGCAGCACAGGGACCCCAACACTGATTATGCTCCCTCCTTGGTCCCAGAGCTCATCCTTGGCTGTTCCTCTGCTGTCTGTTGTTGCCAGTGCCATGGACGCTCCACCTTAGCCCACTCCAGGCAAGACCTCTTCATAGCCTCCTGTCCTTTCCATCCGTCTTCCTGTTCTCCCTTCCACAGCAACTCCGAGGAACATCGCCGGTCCCACTTTCCCGTCGCTCAGGCGGCCACCACATGCCCTGCTCCTCGAAGACCAGGCTCTCCGAAGTGCCCACCTCGGCCTCACTGCTCCCTGCGGTGGCGCTGGCTCATCGAAAGCCCTCTGCAGGTTGGCGCTCTTGGCGTCCCTCCCTTTCAAAGCACAATGTTCTCTTCAGGTGGATCACACTTTTAAACTTCCTTTGACCTCTTAAACCTTCTCACGCATTCTATTTTGGTCTTGAAGGTCCATCATCCTCTGCCCTCTCTTCCATCCTGGCCCTCAGGTTACCCTGACCTTGGCTCATTCCTCTCCTCCTCTCTCTCTGCTGCCCCGTCCTCTCACTGGGTGCCCCCAAGAAGTAGTCACCATGTCGGTCTCAGGCACTGCTACCTGCTTAGATCCTTGAATTTCCTCGTTAGTGAAGGCCTTGAGGGTGACACTTGGTAGAGGGGAAGAGGGTCAGGGCTCCAGGAAAGACAAGGACAGATCCCCAGTGCAGGCCACCCCGTGTTTCTGTGACAGCTCCCAGGAGGTGGCTACTAAATGAGCCCAACAGGGGGAATCACAATCTAGGGAGCTCTTGTGCAGGGCAGGAGAAGTAGGAGGTCTTCTCCAGCTTGGAGAAGAATGAGGTCTTGGTTTTAGAAGGGCCAGGGAAAGTTCTGGAAGGTCCAAGGCAACCCCTGTAGGGTCTGGGCTCCCAGAACATCATCAAAAAGTGGGGCCAGCTCTCAGCTGCAGAACACAAGCCTTCCACAGCAACTCTCTGTGTTCATGACATCCAAGGCAGTCTCTCCAAAACCCCAGAGATTTTGCACAACTGAGCCACAGGGGACCAAATCTCAAGAGGAAGATACTAACTAGTCTTTCTATTAATGCAGTCTGCAGGGGATTCAGTCATTAGTTGCAGTACACCAAGAGAGGAGACCCTTCATATGCCTTAGGTACGGTGCACAACTCGGGGCCGTCAGCCTGGCTAAGACACCCTGATGTTATATTCATTACTTTGTGATGTTGCGTCTGTACACCAAACCCTCAGCAAGAGAAAGAGCAAGCTAAATATGTATTCTCAGTGACAGTCCTGAAAATGAATAGCAAATTTATATCTTGCTTGCATTTATCAGCGAGGTAGTCAGGAAAATATGTGCTTCCCGAGAGCCCCAGAGGCAGCTGAAGAGGAGCCTACTCAGTAAATAATGAGCAGCCCCTTGCAGCTGTCTTGACAGACAATGTCTCCACACCCAGCACTTGCTGCAGCATGACAGAAACAACTTGCTTAACCCAGGGCGTCAAGTCCTGCACCTGAAGAGCGCCTCTCATCTACCACACTGCTGCTCCTCAGACTCAGCTAGAAGAGAAAATAGATCCCATCTTTGGAGAACTCCATGGACTCAGACTCAGGCAACAGCCAGCATTCCTGCACAAATATCGCTGTCAGGTATGACATTCACTTCCCCATCTCTCGGGGGCACCGTCCTACCCAAAAGCCTTTCTGTTCCACGCAAAAGGCAAGCCTAGGACCAGTTACTGTCCTTAGCACAAGCAGCCTCTTCCTTTTTCTTCCATGCCCTTATTCCTTTCCTCAAGTTGCTCATTCTCAACAGAATGAGTCCAAGCTCTGGCTGTGGGGGAGCTCTGCCTGCTTCCTCACATCACTATCAATGGCTGTGTCCAGATCAACCTTGACACTCACCTCCTCCCTCTATGGGAGCACATAGTGAGTGCCATCCACAGACCACTCCACAGGGCCCTACAGTGAGAGCCATCTACTTAGGTCAGTTTTCCTAGGGAATTAGTGCCTTACTGGGCTGACTCATTTACATTTGTATTTTTGTTTGAAAACATCTTTCATAGACACATTTATTCTACAGCTTTGCGATATGAATGAGTGAGGAAAACAGGTCCATTTGGGGGCCTAGCAACTCTCTAGGTGGCTTGATAAAGATGGCTGCCTCACTTCCCACTGTGGAATCTCTAAGTCCAATTAGCTCACAAGCCCAGGGAAAAATATCTTACTAGAATGTGTTAAACTTTAAGTACAATTAACTACCTTCTGGATTATTCACAGGCGTTTCAACTCAATAAACCACTACTTGAATTCATTCTCCATGTATCATCCACCCCTCACACACACAAGACATAGACACACTCTCTAGATAGAAATCAGTTTCTCCCTCCCCCTGGACCATTCTCCTGCTCCTGGACTCAATTTGAAGAACAATGGAGGAGGGAGGGGTGAAAGAAGTATCCTTCAGAGTAATTCTGTACTTTGGGATACCAACTGTCTACCACAGAAAGATTATATTTTTACTAAATGAGGTTATATTACCTTTAAATGAGCTGCTTTTTTCACTCTTGCATGAATGAGAGCTCCAACGCAGAATATAACTATAAGAAATATAAACTTTTGTCTTACTTTTCTCACTGCTGAGACAAAAATACCCAACACCCAAAGTTAAAGGAGGAAAGGTTTATTGTACCTCACAGCTTGTAGAGGTTTCAGTTCATAGCTTGCTGGTTCCAAAGCAGGGAAGCATGGCAGAGGGGATCACAAAGGAGAAACAGTTCATGGTGGGCAGAAGGCAGCAAGGTAGCAGTGAAGAAGCAGCAAGAGACAGCAGCAGCCATCTTTCTGTCCCTTGTGTTCTATCCAGGGCTGGTAGCACTCACACCATGATGGGACACCCTTAATCCTAGCATCACACTGTGAGTCAGTCCCAGCATCACACACCCTAGATCCAACAACCCCCAAAAGTCTCACCTAAGACCAGGCTTTGGAGGACATCTAGACACAGACCATAACAACTTTACTTCTATTTGAGTATTTCTTATTTCAGGAAGAATTTTTTTAAATATATAATACAGGGTAACAGAAATTGAAAGAGGGAAAAATGGAAGGAAAAACAAGGAGGATAACATAAACTGAGCTAGAGATGGAGACAATGTAGTTGCTATAAGGAATTTGTTACTTACAACTACTGGGCTATAAGGCAAGGTCTATATTTTTTATTAGCTAATGACAAAAGGGTGATATTCAGTGTCTATGTTGTTAAAAACAAACCACTGCTTAGGAGAAGTGGAATTTTCTCTCCAGGAAGTTGGGGTAGGGGGTTCCTTCTCAGTAGGTCAATATTCTCACAGCAGATTCATAATAAGTTATTGGGACCATTTCTTATGACCCTGCTCCCTATACCACAATAGCCTTCTTAATAGGTGTTTTCTTAGGGGCTCATTGCTGCACCATGCAAAACTTCAGGTTCCAGCCAATCCTGATCCATCCAGGGTATAAATTTTAGAATGTGTGAGGAAATGAATGGGCTTGGCATACTTTAACCCACTGAGTTGATCAACACCCCACATAAACATTGGGTAATAATAAGTATTCCCTGGCAAATGCAAGCATGTATTTGTCAGTGTACGCCCATGTTCCATCACAGATGAGCTGGGGTGGGGGGAGGTTCTGATATCTTTGTGTACATATGCACACACACACACACACACACACACACACACACAGAGAGAGAGAGACCATGGTCCCAAAGTTCCAGTAAAATATTACACACACGGATGGCTTTTTAAATAGGTGGAACCAAACGACCACTTTGAGCAAACTTGTCACACCAAAGGAGTGTTTCTTTCTGAGAAGATCTGCTCCCTCAGTAGCGTCCAAAATGAACTCCTTAAAAGTATGAGCCAAGGAGTCATTATTTACAAACCAGACTTTAAACCAGGTAGCACCTATCAAATATAGTAACTTTAATTTCTTAGTTTTTCTAGCGCAACCAACAGTTAGGTGGCTGTGGGGATCACAGCTCTTTGACTTCTTGTTCTCTCTGGGAAGATAGGAGAAATGTACTTTATTCTTCTCTCAGAATCAGGGGTCATGATATGACTTACTTTGGCCAGTGAAATAGGAAGATTAATACATCACTCCCAAACAGCAGATTTAAGAGTTAGTGTACAGTTCTCCACGGTTCCTTTTCCTCCCTCAATAATCACTGAAGGGTAGGGAGGGAGCATTCTTCAGCCGAGGTCTGTGTTAGATCCGTGCGGGTCCACTTTGACAAGTACCCTGCTCTGTGCTCTCTCTCACTAGCCAGGCTGTGTGGTCACCTGGCACAACATTTCTTACTTGACAGCTTTTGTGTATGCTAAATTCTCAGCCTGGGATGCCTTCTCCTCTGCTATCCCTTTGGCATCCATGCAGATAAGGCCTTCTGGTGAGACACAACTCCTGCCACCTCTTCCAGAAGACCCTTCTGAACTCCCAGTTTATCCGTGAACTGCTCTACAAACACATAACATGGCTCTAGTGTTGCACATCAAGTTGAAATGGTCTTTTCTCCCTCATTTGGTTTTGAGCTGGAAGCTTTTTCAGAATCCTTGTATTCTCCCCACCACGCCCCAACTCAGCACACAGCACATATAATATGTGCTCAATAAATGTCTGTTGGTTGAATGAATGCTGGACTTAATGAATGAGTGAATAAAGTGACTGTGTACAGTTGAGGCAAAGAAAAAAAGTCTTATCCCCAAAGGCGATACCAAGAGCTCAGGAGACCTTATTTCTCCTAGTTACCAGGCAGCCCATGATGACCAATCAATAAATGTTTATTGAGTGAATACTGGGTGTAAGCCTTTATTTTTCTACTTTCACCCAAATTCATTATTTAGGCTCTTGGAGTTTTGTGTATTAGCACAAACACAAGGCATCCTAGAGACAGCCCTAGAGCTTCTTTAACGTGGGCACACTGGGCAAAGCAATTAACTCCTCTCTTTTTTCATCTGTTAAATAAGAAAACCAGTCCATGCACCTGTCAGTATTTAAACCCTCCCTCTCCTAAAAATCAAATCCAGATGAAATTTTAAACTAGGAAGGCAAAATAGTTGGCCAGTGGAGTAGCTTATTTGCATGGAGCCTAAGAACAAAACCCCTGTTGTAACTATCTGAAGGAGAGACTGCAAGCACCTTGTGCCTCTCACTTTCAGGTGCAAGGGTGCTGGCCATTCTCACAGCACGTCCAGATTGCCAGCATCCTTCACCCTGGCGCTCCAAGTCAAGACTCAGGACGCCACTTGGTGTCTCTCCCATGGCATAAACACGCGCAGACACTGAGCTGAGTTTCAGATTGCTTTGTGAAGGAACAGAAAGGGGTCAAGACTTCAGTTTTTATCTTCATTATTGGACTGTTTATACAACCACTGCCATGGGGACTCTTCCTTATTCACGTTACTTAGTGACAAAAACACCACCTTCTTTCTTTCCAATAAAATATATTAAAAAGAAAAGGAAAAAAAGCTAGGTCAAACTTCCTCAAAGTCTCAGGAAATGAGAAACCACAGACAAAACAATTTAAGATCTTTCCAAGGGTAATATGAACTTTACTTTTTATAACAGCTCTTCTGAGAGGGAGGGTGGGGCTGGGCATCGTTGTACATTTTACGTTCTTTTCTGGATAACTGGAGGAGCCGTGAGAACAAGCTGCGGTCACTTCTGTTATCACTGGGACTGCTGGCCAGCCCCGCTGTGGTCACCCTTGGGAATGTGAGTAATGGGCAATAAATGTTGGACTTTCTCTCAAGATGAAAGTCTGTATTCTAAATGAGCCGAGAAGAGAAATCCAGTCAGGAGTACCACAGAGTCATAGGTGCTCAAAACCATGAGTTAAAATAAGAAAACAAATGCTGAGATAGACTCTCCTTGGAGACTGAGCTCACTGTCACACTGGGGAACCTCCATGCAAGTAAGATCAACACCTCCCAGCTCCATCCTTCTCTAGCTAGAAGTTGAGACTCCTAATGATGCCAGCTGCCAAGGAGAGAGAACATGACAAGGCTCATTCCCCATGACAAGAGACTCAGGTAGCAGTTTGGTTTTTCTACATCGCTGTTTTATCTCTAACAGAGACCCTAAGCATCCCGGAATCTGACCCAGCAAGACTGGAGTCTGATTCCTGGCCTAGCTTCCTAGCCAAGCTCACGTCTAAGTGGGTAATCAGATCCCACAGCCTGCAAAAGCCAGGAGCCGCTGGCCGAGCAAGTCAATTGCTGGGCGCCTTTCAAGAAAACAAGGGATGTGGGATTTTGGGAACACACACTTTCCGAATATAGATGCTCCCCAACTTACAATGGGGTAACGTGCCTACAAAGCCACGATAAGTTGAAAATATCATGACAAAAATACATGGACTACATCTAGCCCACCAACCATTAGCAACACAACACATGTAAAGCGTGGATGTTTACCCCTGTGAGATGTAGCCTGGAACTGCCAATCGCTACTACAGTTTCGTATCACATATTGCTAGCCTGGAGCAAAAAGTCAAAATTCAAAAAAGTGCAGCTTCTACTAAATGCATAGCACCTTCACATCATTGTAAAGTCAGAAGAGCATAAATTAACACCCTAGATTAAAACCACCTTGATTTCTCAGTTTATGATATCCCTTGTTGGGAGATGGAGATGCCAAACATGGCTAATAGAAGAACAAGCGCGATTAGATTAGTGAAAGCATGTTTCATCTTTATTCAGGCATTTGTTGGTTTAACTCTTCACTGAAATGCCTACAGCCAAAGATGGACTCTGCCTTACCGTGCCCCAATACCAAGAAATACTTACAGCTACAGTGGACCCTTGACTTACAAACTCAATTCAGTTGCAAGGGCCATTGTAACTCAATTGGTCAGTTGAAGGCTCAGCCCCTCTACACAGCCTTCAGAGTCTCTCCTGTATACAGGCAGATCTCAATGTCCTTAGAGAGACACTGGCCCAGGATTTCTCAGTTAACCCCACACAGGAAAGGATGTTGTCATGTTCCTTCCAGAACTCTTTAAGGGATAAATGTGTATCTGAGGCCATCTGGAACCACGAGCAGCCAGCATTCAGGTCATAACTCAAGACTTTGGTTGTAAGTTAAAAGCAAAATTCTGGTCATGACCCAAGTTGTTCATATGTCAGGCCAGTCGTAACTCAAGGGTCCCCTATGTATATAAGCAAATTGTATAGAGATAAGTTAGTTTTCACTGGGGTTCAGGAGTGAATAAGGATGGTTCATTCTGCCCTTTTGTTCAAAGCTACATCTCTCTCAAGCAACAGAAGTCACTGTAGAACTTGTTTGAAAGCTGTTCGGAATCTACCCCATGGGTGGGCTCTATCACTATACTCAGTGATAGAGGGCACTTGTGTGCTGTACACAAGGCCCTCCGGATTGGAGAGAGAGGAGGAGGGAGGGAGAGAGGGAGAGAGAGAGAGAGAGAGAGAGAGACAGAGAATAAATCACACTGAGTGAGAATCTACCTCATAGTTGTATCTTACCTGGTTCAGGTAAATAATCTCAGCTCTCCAGTTTATCCACATGCATGGCAAATAGCATTCATGTAGAACATACAGACAATAAAACATATTAACCCAAACACACAATGTGTGCATAAATATCTGACACGCAGTGAGTGTTGGTCCATTCACAGAATTCCCACTCAGGTTTTCCGTGCTAAAGTCTCAGGGGCACAGGTGCTGAAAGGAGAACAATTTGCAAGTGATTATTTCACCATCCAGGCGTATCAGAGGGAAAGGTTCATTATGCTCTCCCATTCCTTTCATCATTAGATTGGTCCTCTCTTCTTCCTTCCTTTCTTAAGTCCAAGTGGCCCAGCCCCTACTTGCTTCGAAATCTGTTTTAAAGAAGGAGACTATCAGCTACTCCTGAAGGAAGCATTCAGAAGTATAAATTCTCTACATAAAAGCATCACACTCCTAGTAAAATAAGACGGATTTATTTTTCTTTTGTATATCAGCAGCATAATTCGTTTCTACCATTAAAAGTCTGGTACAGAATACCAAGATGCGCAGTTTTTTCCCTAGCAGAAACATTAGATTAATTCCTCCACTTAAAATGATTTAACTTCCCTGCAGATGTCCTAAGCAGGCTTGGGGTATGTTCAGAGGCTCTCAGCAAATTAGCTATAGTTATGTCCTGGGATGAGTAGACCCTTTGAATGCCTAAAGCAGATTATTTAAGAGAGAGAAAGGAAGTAGACCAGCACTAGAATAATAATGTGTTAAACCCTCTCCAAGCATTTGTAATGCTGCAAAATCTTGATTTAAAGAATGGCTTATTATTTCACAGATGCGGATAGGCCAAAGGTCACATTGTGTCTCTAAAAACAACTGCACACAGAAAAGACTGAGTAGAATGCACTTTACCATGAGGTGTGTGTTAATGCTGTCGCTCACATGCCTTCACAAGATAGTCCACTATTCAAATTCAGTAGCAGGGCCTGGTGCCCTGGGCCACCATTGACATGCAAGAAGGAACATGTGTATGCCCATTTTTTTTTAAGTAGTCAGTAGATAATCATACTATATAATCAAAAAACTATTGAAAGGAGCCAGGCATCTCTATAAACTAAGTTCAGCACTATAATCAAATAAAACTTAGAATAGTACGTTGGTGTGTGTGCTACATTATTGTACATTATAGCAATTAAGAATAAAGTGGAGCGTTTATGCAAAGGAATTTCATTAGTATCACATTTGTGCGGTTGTGTCAGTAAGAATTGAGTTTGGCTGCTAGTGACAGAGAATCCAAACTAGCAGGGGTACAAAACTGATAGACAGTTAGTTATTCCTTTTACACATAAAAGGATTTTTGCTGGAAGATTTAACTCTCCTCTCAGACATTGGTATGAGATAGTGATCTCTAAATTTCTGGAATCAACTTCTCTGCATTAGCTGAATTCAAGGTTCAATTGACCAGGTAGGGTGCCCCATTGTCCTAGTTCACCTGAGACTATCCCATTTGAGCACTGAAACTCTGCATCTGGGAAAAACCAGTGGACAAAAACTGTTTGCCCCCCAACCACCAAGTGCCTCCCTAAGGTCAAGAGAAAAAGACATATCAGAAAGGACATATCAGTCAGCTTTCTGTTGCTATGAGAAAATACTTGAGAAGATCAATGAAGAGGAAGAAAGATTTATTTTGGCTCATGGTTGCAGGGGTTTCAGTCCATAGTCATCTGGCTCCAATTGCTTTTAGGCCTGCAACACAGTAGAAACAACATGGCAGCGTGCATGGTGGAAGAAAACTGCTCACCTCACGGTGGCCAAGAAACAGAGAGACAGAGAGAGAGACTGAGTCTGAGAGGACTGACAGGAAGGGGCTGGGAATAAAGGTCATGCCCCATAACCCACTTCTTTCAACTGAGTCGATCTCCTAAGTTTCCACCACCTCTAGGTAATGTCATCAAATTATGAATTCATCGGTGGATTAATCCACTGACCAAGTTTGACTCTCAGGATCCAATCACCTTCCAAAATCCCCACCTTGGCACATATGACCCTTTTGGAGGACATTTTAAATGCAAACTATAGCACAAGTTATCTTTATCAAAGTTCTACAAGACCTCCACAAGTGGCTACCTGAGCTGTCCTGGTCAGGGCCTGATAATAGCTTTTGTCAACCTAACCAGGCTCCACACCTGGTTCTGTCCCCTACACCACCTTTCCCCCTGAACAGATTCTTGTTAAATACCCATCATAAATCAAGCAACATCCGAGCCCAATTCACACTGCACCCTGTTCCTAACAAGACTTGATGCCCCAAGGACAGGAAATGCTGCGATTTCTTTAGCATAATTTTCTTTTCCTCTTTCTTCCATAGGAATTTAGGTTGCCATTAACTAAAATGGAGGAAAAGGGCATGAGCACTGTGTCTGAACAACTGATGACAAAACTCGAAGTCCTTAGCTGTCATGATATTTGAAAATTATGGTGGATGAAGGAGAAATGACTTTAAAAGATTTTCACAAAAACTGTTAAGTGGGGAAAGATTAATTTGCAAGATAATGTGAACTGAACAATATGATCCAAGGCTAGAACAGTATTTGTATATTTTTTATTTGATATATTGATTTTTTTAAAGGCTGGAAGAAAATGCGTCAAGATGTTAACAGTTTGTACCCTCATACAATAGGAGTAACGGAGAATCAGGTGTGTTGGCAAAGGCGGTCCTATTTCTAGGCTGACCACAGAAGGACCTAGCTGAGGATTTGTTGTCAAGAGGAAAGAGCAGCCGAAGACGAGTGTTGGCTGGAGAGCAGTGGTGGAAGTAAGAAAAGAGAAGGAAGCAAGAGGAAGTGGAACGGGGCCGGGAGGGATAGATTAGCTTTGACACATGTGAAGTTTTAAAGACTGAGGAGCCTTTGGGTCAACATTCCCAACGGACAATGAGGATCACAGAACTAGAGCTCAGTGGAGCAAGAGCTCTGGGTAGGCAGGTTAGGAAGTTAGCCACCCAGAACTGAGTTGAAACTCCAGGAAAAAACATCAATGCCCCCACCAAAAAAAAAAAGAAAAAAAAAAACATCAATCCGAGAGAGAGTGGTGTGGGAGGGAGAATAAAAGAAGAAGAACATTCCATCAATGGTTGAATGCTGAGAAACACCCACACCTGGAAGGTGAGAGAAGAAGGGAGACACGGACTGGGCAGCTGCAGAAAACAGGGCAGAATAAAGATACGGTGGGCAGCTTGACCGATTCCGTCTCGAGCTGACCTGCCACTCTTGGGCCTGGTGGGGCTCCTAGATGACTCATTTCATGCCTCGTGGGTTGTTTATGGACACTCGCTGCCTTGGCAGTGTTTCATCTGCAGTAAAGACAAGCCTGGAACTTTCTTTTTCTCCTCCTCCCTTCTTTTCTCTAACCTCGTGGGGTAAGAAACAAAGTGCAAGTTAGAGAAAAATACGTCTACTGTTCCCCACTCCCAGTAGCAGCTGGGAAAGAGGTAGAGCTGGAACCTTGAATAAAGTCGAAAGCTTTGGCTAAGACTCTGAATTAGACATCATAATTACTGATCAGGAGACTTCTCATTTCCTGAATGTGACCATACCAGTCATGGTCATCCAGGAGCAAGAGACTAATTAACTCCAAAGGAGCTATGGGAAATTGCTTAATAATTATACCCCAAAGTTGCACTCATTCAATAGAATGATGATAAGGGGCCAAGGATATTCAGACCATCGCCTTTTTCTTAGGTGGCAGGATGTTGAAGGTATATTTTTTGTTGTCTGGGAATTGCAGCTAAAATCCACAGTTGAAATAATCATGCTGGCTGTCTGCTCACCTGACGCCCCAAGTCCGCTTCCAAGTTCACATGATTGACAACAAAACCTCGTCCCTTGTAGCTATAGAACAGAGGTCTCCACTTTCTTGCTGCCTGTCACCTGAGTGTGGCTCTTCAAAGTCACCACGTTCATCACCACATGCCCCTCTCCATCTTCAACACCAGCAACAGAATTCCCTATTGAATTCCTCTCACACCTCACATCTCTTTCCAGGACGAATCAGCCCTTTCTAGGCACTGTCTTGACTGGCCACACCCTTCTCAGGCACTCTCCCTTTCTTACAGTCAACTGTGCCATGTGACATGACTTAGTCTTGGGAGAAAAATCTACCATACTCACAAGCTTGGGCTTCGTACAGGGTATGCATACCAGGGGCAGGAATCCTGCCTTTCCATTCTGCCTGTCCCAGATACTCCCTCCAAAAGCCAAGCCCAAAAGGATCCTTTGAGGAGAATGAGAGTGAACACAAGAGAATTCCAGGTCCCTCTGTGAAAAAGCTCCTGATGTAACAGCTTTGCTGCTCTGCCCCTAGTGCCTTCAGGACAGACAGACAAATACATCCCAGGACATGTCCAAGAAGCCAACGTGCTATGGGTGAGCCAGAGGGGTGGGTTGAGGGGTGCGGTCAGAATATATCAAGCCAGGTAAGGTCCCCACCCCAGGACACTTCCTCCACAGCACCCATTCTGTGGCCTTCCAGAAAAGAAGCCTTCTGATGCCACCACAATAGAACCATGCATAGCCAGGAAAGGACCCAGCAGCAACAGCAGACTAAAAGCACCAGCCCCTTTGCTCTGATCACACTGCCCTCTCATTCATCTATGCAGGGCTACATGAAGGAGGCAAAAGAAGAGAAAGCCAACCTTAGCCGCTCCCTGCTGTAAGTCCCACAGTGCCTGGACAGCTCGGAGAAGGAGTGATATGAGCCCTAAGTGTGATCATATATTAATTTTAATTGCCCAACTGCATCCTTTTGACACCTGGTAATAACTGAGAAGCTATGGGATCTATGATTGAAAGAAAGCAAACCAAGATTTCACAGAGTCTATTGGAAAGTCCCATTTGGAGCAGAAATTCAGACCACTCCCTGTATCTTGTCCACCAAGAACGTATGGTTTCATAATCAGTTGCATGTACAGATACTCCAGACTCTCAGAGAGAGGTCTGAGCTCTCTGAGGAGTGGACATGCTTGGTTTCAGCTACTGAAAAAGGTGAGAAACATTCAGAGAGTGGCCTTGTCACCACAGCAATGAACGAGGAATCTCAGGAGTGTGTGTGGGAATGTGTACATGTGCACACACCTGGTGTGTGTAAGACAGTGTGTTCACATATGAATGTGCGTACACGTGCATGTGAGGAGTGTGTGTACTTTGGAAAGTGAGTGTAAGTGAGGATGAATGTGTACACAGACAGGAGATGGCCCAAAACAGAAGAGGAAAGAAATGGAGTAAGCAGGACTGTGAATGGTGAGCTCTAACCGGCAAAAGAAAAATTAAAAAAGGAAAAGTGATAGCACTAAATTGTCCCCCAAAGAGCACATGTTCAAAGGATGGAATTTTTGGGATAGTGATTGTGTCACAAGGGCTCTAACTTCATCGGTGGAGTAATCCAGTGATGGGATCCGATGGCATTGCTGGGAGGCGATGGAAGCAGGACCTGGAACCTAGGGCAGTTGAAGAAAAGGGACCGGGGGGAGAAAGCTTTGGAACTATCTCTAATTCCTGGCCTTTTCTCTGCTTCCAAACTGCCACAGAGTGAGCAGTTTTCCTCAGCCACACTTTTCTGCCATGATGTTCCTGCCTTGCCACAGGCCTTTAGCAATGAAGCTGATTGACCATGGACTGCAACCTCCGAAACTTTGAACCAAAATGAACCTTTCCTCCTCTAAGTTGTTTTTCTCGGGTATTTGGTCACAGCAACAAAAAACAGAACTAACACAAAGTTCTAGTGGGAAGAAAACAAACATAAGGTACTATTATGGAGATCTCCGGGGTTACCCACTGTGACAGTTAAGACCACTGTGATTGTCAGCTTGTTTGGCTTGAGAGCCACCTAGGGGATTTGTAAAGCACACTTCCGGTTGTGTCTGTGTAGGTCATGGAGACATAACTTTGGGGACCATATCTAGCTCCTCACCCCTTCCCCTTTCCCTGCTCTGCTCCTGGCCCGTGAACTACACAGCTTTCCTCCACCACACCTTTCCACTGTGATGTGCCTGCCCTGGAGCCTGCTGACCATGGACTGAATCTCCCAAAGGCATGAACCAAAAAAGCCTCTCCTCTTTTAAGTCGTGGATGTCTGGTTGTTTGTCCAACAGTGGGGAAACCGACTAACGTATTCACTTTGTTCTCTCTCATGCCATTTGTCTCTGGTTTTGTTTAGTAATTTTGCATGGCTATTGTGTGCTGGAATAACTGCTGTACTACTGAGCCAATTTCTTCCAGCCGTCCTGCTTCCAGGGAAGCTAATGAAAAGAGACAACACCAGAGTCTTCCCAGCAAACCTGGGGGAGCTTGCCCACTGGGTCCCTGTGCTCTCAAGCTGACAGGGCAGCACAAGCATGATCTCATCTCCATTTATTTTTTTTTTTTTCCTTTTCTTGCAAAGAGCACACTGTTCTCTTTGACCTCTGAAAAAGCTTATTTTTCTATTTTTTCCCTATTTCCCTGGATCTTTATGGGAAAAAATAAAGATCTAAAATGTATAGGTACTCATTTTAGGCACAACTCACACAAATGGCTGTACAGCAGGTTTTGATTCTATGAAGAGCACAGCTTCTGTTTCTGTCAGTCTTACATCTCACTAAAACCATTTTTACCATTATTTCTTGTCCTCTGCCTTCCCACCTGGATCACTTAAACACCACTCCTGAGAGGCAGCTGTTTCAAGAATATTGCACTGTTTATTGAGTTCAAGAGAATTGCGATCGTCGGCAGCACTGACCTTTGCAGACAGAATTGGAGGCACTTTAATTCCAATTCACTGACTTACAGAGGAAGCAATTTCTCCTCTTCAGGTCTCTCCATCCAGGAACACGAGCAATCAAAGTGTCACCGACTGGGAGCTGCAAGCATTCTCAGCTACCATTTGCGCCTATCCTCTTGCTTTACACTTGAGGAAACCAGAGCCTAGAGAGGTTAGTTGTTCATTAACTAGTCACCCAGGAGCAAAGCTGCTAGTAACTTTCCTCAGTCCTGATTCCCTGCTAATGCTCTTCTGGCCATGCAGTCTTCCAGACGCAAGTCAGCTCAATCACAAAACACAGTTCATTCATCCAGATGTTGGCCTTGCCAAACATCCTCATTTTTTGCCAAAATAATTTCTAGATTGTCTTCACTGGATACATAATTCAGAAGTAAGATTCATTAAGCTCTAACCAGGTGCTAAACACTGCGCTATTTCATGTCCATGGCCACATGTAGAATCACATTACCAGTTATCCTCTTCCAAGAAGCTGTAAACTGTAAGGTAGTATTGAATGGAAAAGTGGTAGAACACTGATAGAAGAATTTGTTTGTTTTTGCAGAGAACCTGTCCTTCCTTAGTATAACCTTAGAGATTAGCAGTGAACAAAGGATAAAGAGGGCTTAGAGAAATTTTTTCTTTCTTTTTTTTTTTTTGCCACCAGGGATCCAACTCGGGACCCTGCACTTGCGAGGCAGGTGGCAGAACCACTGAGCTAAATCGCCAGCCCAGAGAAATATTCTTGAAAGCTGAATTAGGTGGCTGGCAAGTGAATTATAGCATAGGTGTGCGAACTTGTGTGCTGGGCGTGTGTTAAATGAAAAGCTAAGTTGCATAGAACAAAGGTGGAGGGCAGGGAAGTGCTGGGGGTAAAAGCAGAGTCCTTCCAGGAGTGTGGAAGAGACAGGGCACAGATGAGGACAAGTGACTCATGTGTGAGGTGTCTTCACCCGGACACACAGGAGGCAAGCCAGGCTTGGACAACCCTCCTACCCTGCTATTGCTGTTTCTCTCTGTAACTTCAGCAAAGTATCTCACCCTTAGGACACCCCTGAAAAATGCTTAGCGCATCTCTTCGTTTTTAGGAACTGGGGTGAATTTTCTAGTTTTGGTGCGTTTGACCAGTCTCAGGGAAATTGCTACTTTCTAGTCCTACCCTGCATTCACCCTGACCCTAGACGTGGAAAGGAATGAGTACCCAATTCATCCTAGAAGGAGGGAGAGCAGCCGCAATCAGAGCCCACCCGCTCACTGGATCCCATGCACCACATCTGCTGTTTAAAGTAATCAAAGCAGCACACCAAAGACGAAGGAATGTCGGCAGGGCCGGGTGACACGGCACCAAGCAGAGAGCCCCTCCGGGAGGTGTGGAAGTGAGTCTGCCGAATCAAGGTATTCTAATTAAACACGTAGTTTGAGAGATGTGTGAAGTACTTGGCAGAGAATCACTGAAGTAGGAAATTAATAAGGTTCAAACCTAGTGTTAAATGAGCCTTCTGAATTCCAAAACCCAACAAAGTCTTTTCAGTTTGTTCTAATTTAGCAAGAACCATATTTGAGGGCCAAGGAGAGGCGAGGGCTCTAGCTGCAGAGATTCATGGGGCTGTTGCCTGGGTCGGGTCCCTTGAGTGAGTATCCGGCAAGGCAAAGATGGGGTGCGGTGAGAGAGGCCAAGTGTGTCAGAGGAGGATCTACTCTTGCTTCCACTGAAAATGTCGATCTTTTGTTCATTGTGGATTTTTTTTTTCCATTACTCTATTAAAATGTCATTTATTTTGCTTGCTGGATTATTTTAGGTCTTCCCCCAAATTTAGCAACCCATGGCTTGTTTCACTCTTGCCTCGTGATGGTGAGGAGACGCACGGATGTGAGTGACAGAAATCCACATGTATTGCGCCTTCAGCTGTGCTCCTGTGTCGAGCAACTTTCTGCCACCGTAACAAACTCCTGAGTAGATCGACTCGGCCCTGTTGCTTCCGGCCGGGGGCCACACAGGGCGCCACAGCAGAGGCGTGAGGCAGAGGAGGTCTGCGTGCTGCATGGTGGCCAAGAAGAAAAAGAGTGACAGGAGGGGGCTGGAGTCCCAAATCCCCGTCAAGGGCATGCTGCTCAGCCCTGGCATGCCCAGTGATCTAACTCTCCCCAGGCCTCACCTCCCAAGGGGTCCACCACTTCCTACTAGCGCCACAAACTGGAGACCAGTGTCACACCACGGGGGCCCGGGCAGACATTCAAGCTCCAGATTATAGCATCCTGTAAAAAAGATGTCGGGGTCCTAACAGTCATTTTCTCCCTCAGAAGTGGCCTTTTTTTGGAAGTAGAGTCCTCAATATGAGGTCATAATGGAGTCAGGTGGATCCCTAAGCTCTTATAATGGTGTCCTTAGGAATGGGGGAAATTGGAATGGGGGGGGGAATGTTATCCGAACTTGAAGGTAGAGATCAGAATGATGAATCTATAGCAAAGATTGACAACAAACTACTAGGAGCCAGGAGAGAGACGTCAAACAGTCTTCCTCCCAGTCCCCAGAAGGCCCAACCCTGCTGATACCTTAAACTTGGACTTGCGGCTCTCGAACTGTGAGAACGGTGCCTTCCCATTGTTTACACCTCTCAGTGTGTGGTGTCTGTCATGGTGGCCCTAGGAAGCTACATCTTTAGCGTTTGGTTTTGGTGGTGGTGGTGGTAGTGGCTGTTGTTTATTTTGAGACAGAGTAGGGCTAGTTTCCCAGAATGCACTTGAGCATACCATCCTCCAGCCTTGACCACCCAGAGTCCTGCATTACAGGCTTGTGCCACTACACCTAGCTACCCATGTGTTTTGAAGATTGCGCAGACTGTACGCATCCAACTTTGAGCCCTGCACCAGACTTTGTGCTTTCCCGAAGCTTCTACTGGGTACTGAGCTCCATAGCAGTTGCTCTTATCAGGAAGAGTGTGTGAGTATTGAAATGAGGGAGTAAAGTGACTTGAAGCCAGGCTTGGGTCCAGTCAGAACAAGCCAAAGGTGCACAAACCAACCTCCTGAGCACATCTGACAGCTGGTCTTTATGGGGAATTTGTACTTGATTTTTTAAAAGAAAAAAGCACAGAGGGAGGAAGAGGGGAAGAAAAAAGGGAGAAACAGAGGGGAAGAAGAACAGCAAGGAGGAAGATTTGAAAGGCAGTGTTTTTCTCCTTAGTGTCTTATTTCAGATTTTGCCTGCCCAGGAGCCAACTCCAGTCCACACATTGGAGTCTTCCCGCCCTGACATATACAGATCCCGAGGAAGGAGCCTGGTCCTACAGTGAAAGCCAGGCTTGCAGCACCAAAGTTCAGTTCCCTTGTGAAGCAAGGGAAGCAGCTTTTATCTTCTCTTGAATTTTCTAGATTCCAGATCCTGGTGGGAAAAGAAGAGGATCATTTTCTAGGCTCAGGGAGGAGGGCCTCACACTTACTCTCTGTGCCAGGGGGAGGCCAGCGCTGCCCGGGCTGTAAGCTAAGGGGCCCAGATGGGCCACAGCCTGTCATCGACGCTGTGCAAGAATGAAGTCAGCCAGCATGTGGCAGTTAATTCATTAGAGTCACTTATTTTACTTGCAAAATCTCCTTTTCTCATCTCTTTAAGGTTTCTCATTAATTGCTTGAAACTTGCTGTTGGTTCTACTTTTTACCTTGGAGCACCACAAATTGGTCTCTTGCCTACTTGTTCCTCTACTAGGTCACTAGTGTGTGTAATGGATCGCACTGCATTCACAGGACCCTGCCTCCCATTTCTTTTAGAGGAACAAGCCAGAGATAAATAAGCAGAAACTCAGAGAGGAGGAAATCAAAGGCTAGCCTTTGGGCCCAGCAAGGCTGCCACAGATGTCTGTGCTGGGATACAAGGTCTTGTTGAACAATTAACAATGCCACACTTTCCTTTTCGTCTGGAATATATGGCATGGATATCATTAATTAAAACCTGGGCTAAGTGGTGAAAGAAGCTATGACTACTAAGTGTGAGTCCTCGCTCACAATGGACAGCTGTAGTTTAAATGAAAATAGAAATATTGTAACATTTTCTGAAAAGCTATTCAAAGACTGTTTTTGTAAATTGAACTCAAAGAGTCAGAATCTTCTGGGGTGGAATTACTTAAAATGTACACATCTGCTCTCACTCCACCAGATCAACAGAACTAGAATCTCTGAAAGTAAGTTAAACAAAATTGTACTTTTTTTTCTAGTGCTGAGGGTCACACCCAACAACTCTACCACTGAACTGTATCCCCAGGACTTAGTAAAACTGAAAGGTCAACAAGATCCCCAGGTCATTTTTATGTAGCCCGAAGCTTGTGCCAAAGAAACTATGTAGCACACTACAATATGAGCTGATATTGCTGTAGTTTGGATCTTGAATGACTCTCAAAGGGCTGTAAGGTGAAAGCTTGGTCTCCAGCCCATGATGCTATTGGGAGGTAGTAGAACATTTAGGAGGTGGGGCCTAGCAGGAGGAAGTTAGGTCATTGGAGAGGACCCTTGAAGGGGAGGAAGTTAGGTCACTGGGACTCCAGACCCTGTCTGGCTCTTTGCTTCTTGGCCACAGGAAGTGTACAGATGTCCTCTACTGCATGCTCCCTACCATGATATTCTGCCTCTCCCTACCATACCTCTGTGAACTTCTTTTTGTTTCTATATTTGGCTAACTTAGATAATTTTTGTTCTCTCTGCCTCAGTCTTCCCTAATCCTAGACAAAGGCCTAATATTTCCAAAATTTTAGGGTAGATCCTAGCATTCATGATATTACACAAGTGAAATAATTACTTAAAGCTCCTCAGAGTTAAAAAAGCTTCACACCTAGAGATAGAAACTCAATACCTAAGAAGTTAAATTTAATCATATAGCATTGCTTTGTAAAACTAAAAGAGCGTCATCTGCCTTCTGTCAAAATATCAGTGACCAATAAATCAATATGGGGCAAAGATGGTTGAGATCTCATTATCCTAGAAATCAGTGATTCAACTGGGAGCCTCCCATGGGACAGTTGGTGATGGTCTGAA
This sequence comes from Heterocephalus glaber, assembly GCF_000247695.1. Next base: position 8,666,237 of record NW_004624805.1, read on the forward strand.
GGTGTTTTTGGTTGTCATACCTGGGAACCAGGTATGGGTATGGGTATTGACTGGGCACAGGATGGGGGGCTGCACAGGGACACAGGACCCAGGACACCACTCAAAATGAGGAGTTATCTGTTCTGAAATGTCAAGTGCCAAGGTTGAGAAACCCTGCCATAAATCATAAGGCAGTTTTTTAAAAGGTCAACCATATTTTCTAAGATTAGATGAGGACTGGGTGACATTACAAATAAGAAACAAAATAGAAAAACTCTGGGAAACAAGAAGTAGAAGCTAGAGAGAAGAAACAAGAACTTGAGGTTCAGGCTATGAGTATAGCTCCATGGTAAAATGCTTCCGCAGCATGCAGGAGACCCTGGGTTCAAAATGCAGCAAACCACCCCCCCCCCAAAAAAAGAACCGAGAGAGTTTTTTGGGTAGTTTGACACTCAGAAAAAGGGAAATGAAGCTTATACTAAACACTAACATTATGGGCACTGTTAGTTTTGAATTCATTCTTCCCTTATCCCAAAGTGTAAGGTTTTAGCTGGATGTCTGACCACCCCACCATACTCTATATATCCCAGCTGCCCCTGCATAGACATTCCCATGTGACCAGATTCTCACCAATGGAATGTGAGCTGAAGGACATGTGTAACGTCCATCTTAATAAGTAATTGCGTCCTTAAATGTCTTCCCCTTCTTAGAGACCCAAACCACAGAAATGCTCTGACCCAGCCTCGGCCATGCAGATAAGAACAGTGCTCTAGAGCAGAGGTCTGTGAGCTTTTTCCTAAAGATCAAGATACAATCATTGTAGGCTTTGTGGTCCATTTGCTTTTCATTGGAACCACTCAACTCTACCTATTAAAGCAGCTGTGGATAGCTTGTTACCAAATGGGCCTGGCTGTATCCCAATAAAATTTTGTTTACAAAAAAAATCCAAGGGTCATCTTTTGCATAACCCAGCCATCAGGGATGACAGAAGAAGAAGATGAAAGGGTCACAGGTCTCTGGTGCACTTCACTGAGTAAGATACTCCATCCAATTAAACCTTTATCAGGGACTTTTAGCAGAGCAGAAAACTGAACATCTCTGTTTAAATACTGTATTTCTGGGAATCTTTGTCACAGCCGTATAACCATTACCCTGGTGGACTGTAATTTTGAGACTGAGTTAGAAACCTTACATATTTTTTCATTTAATCTTTATAAAGACCTGTTGAGATAAGTATTATTCTACTTTATAAATAAGAAACTGAGACTCAGAGAACAAGTCTCAACGTTGTTCAAAAAGGTAAGACCTGACAAACTTGGGATTTGTGATTTTATTTCAGGTCTGTCTTCAAGATCATGGACTCAAAAAAAGGCAAGATCTGACTCTTACCATTTTTGTAGTAGTTGATCAAGACACGTTTGTGGATCTCAGATGGTTTGCATCTTCACTTCCTTCAAAGGAAGGCAACTGTGCCACGTAGGGGTGAATTCTCTCCATGAAGCATGCAGGGACTGGACTTCCAAATCAGACACTGTCACCTCATCCTGCTGCCCTTCAATATAACGAGCACAAATATTGCACAGGTCATGGTATAAGATGCAGACAGGTAGTCAAATGCCTTCTAATCAAGCTGGATCATGTAGCTGAAGTCAAAGATTCTGAGTGTTCTGCTATGTTAGCTTTATATTTAAACACTTAGTGACTACCTGCCCCTCTGTGTGCCTTGAATCATGCAGTGAACAAGTGATTTAAAGTAACCACTAGATTATGCCCAGGAGGGCCTGTCAATATGGCTTCCTATCAATTGCCACTTTATATCAAGGCTAATGGAATGAAATGTAATATGAAATTCTAGTCTGGAGGAAAATAAAAGAGTGGTTGTCCATTGATTAAATCTACCTGAAAGTCTGATGTATTCATTGACCAAATGTTATATTTCCGAATGAGTCATGTGATTTGAAGAGGTTGCCAGTAAAACGCTGCTTGAATTTTAGATGGAACACTGAAAACATTTGTTCTCTGGCTTGGTCCTTGTGATCCTAGGAACAGGCACTACAGGAGCTGCAGGCAGCCTAGGCCATGCTGTGGGCCCAGCTGAGCCTGTCTGTCCAGAACTCAGGACCCCCCAGCCTAGGGGGCTGAGATCACAGACCAGGAAGATTATGGGAATAAACTGGCCCAGCACTCACATTTCCCAAATGAGGAGACCTTTCTGCTGTACCATCTCTATCAGATCCTGATGACCACACACTTAGCGCCTTTAAACAACACTGATTTGTTAGCTCATAGTTCTGGAGTTCCCAAAGTCTCAAATGCATCCACAGGGCTGCTTTCCTCCTGAGGACCCCAAGGGGAAATTCCTTTCCTTTCCCTTTCCAGCTGGAGACCACCTGCACCTTTCCACTTCCCTGCGTCTTCAAAGCCAACAGGTTGGCACCTTCTTTCTCTCTAACATCCTGCCTCCCTCTTACAAGGCTCCTCTGATTGCATGGGGGCCAAAGATAAATGGGGATAAGCTCGCTATCTCTGTCTGGAACCCTAAGTGTCACTTTCAAAGTGCCTTTGGCCACATATGAGGTGGGATTGAAATATACCACAAATGCTTAAACTAAAAAATTTATTACAATGAAAGATACATTACCATTAACTGCCCTCAAAATATTCCCCTCTGCTTTGAATACACTTACTCCATCATTCTTGTCACTTTTTGACACAGTACTGGAAACCCTCTTTTATGAGTGTCGAGCGAGGTATGATATATGTATGGTGAATGCTGTTGCTGAGGGCCATCCAACAGAAAGGCAGGTTTGTAAAAACATAATACTGAGCCCTCATTCACTTTATTCACTGGATCTGGCCCTGTGAGACTTCTGGCTCTTCTACAAAGTCAGAAAGGCCATGAAAGGTGAACATTCTGAATAGATTCAGAGTACAGGCAGCCAAGACAATGCAGCTAAAGACTCAAGAAGGAGGATTTCCAGAACTTCTTCAGAAAGTGCCGAGAACCATGGGATAAGTGTGTTTGAAGCAAAGGAGAAGATTTTGAGGGGGACTAATGGCAATGTGTCTTTTACTGTCATAAGGAAGATTTTTTAATTTAAATATTCGCCTTATGTTCCCATCACACCTTGAAAGGTAACAGGTGCATATGTTCTGGGCATTAGAACATAAACATCTTCAGAGGAACATTACTCAGTCTACCAGTCTGTCCAAAGCGGTTGTGCTGTAAACAAACCACTGAAAACATTTGTCCTCGACATCAGTTGACAGACACTCAGGTATCTCATCAATCTCTGGCAAATGAGTAGAGCTCAGGGCATGGGCACAGGGGTGGGGCCTGAGTCTGAGTCTGGCTCGGCCATTTACCAGGTGTGGGCTGAGTCAAACCATGGAAGAGTTGCTGATGTTGCTAACGCATCAAAACCTTAGAGCCATGGCAGGAAATGAGGCAGGGGAGACAGTAAGAAGTGAACTGTCACACTGTGGAGCTGCATGCAAAATGTGAAGGCAGGGCTTTCTTTCCTTTGCCTTGCTCGCCCTGCGACTTTATGCCCAGAATAGGGGCACCGTGGTAACTGTGTGAAGATTGGAAGAATGAGTGTCCACCTTCGTGAGCAGGGTCATGCTAGAACTGACCTTGGCAGAGAAAGGATTCAGTAAATATTCGTAAGTAAGTGAATAAATGAATTCTGCTAGAGATGTGGTTTGTGGTTTTTCTGACTTCCTCTTTAATAAAGATTGCAAACTCAGATGCCTGTGGAGCTGGAAGGCTCTATGAGAGAAGGTGTGGCTGGGCTAGGAGACCAGTTAGTCCTATCGTTACTGCCATGGGGAATTTTGGCCTGGTGCTGTCAGGTTTTCTGATTTTTTTATTTAAAAAGACACCTAAAATCCAGATTTCCAGAAGAGACCACCGGATTTTCAGTCTTTTCTCAAATTATTTTAAAGGCCAACTGTAAGATCTGCCGGCCAAATTCAGCTTCAGCTCTCCATTCTTCCATGTTTCCTCTTCAGTATTTCATAGTTTTTAGAGGTGGGTGATGAAACAGATTTGAATTACTGGCTATCAGAAATAAAAACGGTAAGGGCTGGGGATTTAGCTCAGTGGTTCTGCCGCCTGCCTCGCAAGCACAAGGACCCAAGTTCAATCCCCAGTACCAAAAAAAAAAAAAAGATCAGAAATAAAAATGGGAGAAAAGTATGATTTCAGGCACCCATAAACACCACACACACACACACACACACACACACACACACACATGTGCTCACGCACACAAGCACACCACAGTAAAAATATCCTGTTGGCTTCTTCCCTAAAATAAATGCTAGGAAACTGAGAGGAGAATGATGAGCCTTTGGAGCTGGCAGCTCTGCGATCAGTCTCAGCACCCAGAAACAGGGCCCTCGTGAGGCTGGAGGTGTTGCTAACAAATAAATTAAGCAATGTCCCAGGACCCAGATTCTAGAACTCATTCAAGTCTTCAACCTGCCCTATAAGGTAAGAAACAGCTTAAAATTTGTGTAATCTTCATAAGTGAGTGCACATTTAATGTGCATGGATATATTTTATTCAACTATACATTTTATACTTCCTGAAATTTCTGAAGACAAAGTGTTACCAATCCTCCCATCTGGACTCTCTTTGTACTCTCAGATTTGCAGGCTTATTATGTGGTGGCCGCTCTTTAGGGTACAGGGTTAACCGGACAGAAATTCAGAAGATGTGAACTTCTGTGAGCTGATACCTCGGTTGGAATGGCAGTTCCAGGCTGGAATCTTTTCTTTCTGGAAACTTTCAGTTGACTATGGATGAGGCCATGAATGTGTAGGATAAGGGAGCTGGGTACGAAACAGCTCTTAGGTCCTCCCTGATGTGATGGTATCTCACATTATGACTGAGTCTCACTGGATGAACCCATCCACCTCTTCATGTGTCATTTATGGCCTTTCATGATGTCTCACAGCGTCTTCCAAAAGTGGAAAAACCAGGAGTGCAAAGATCCAACCAAGGAGATGAAAGAATTTGCTACTTCCACATTCTCACTTGATCTGGTCAGGATTATGGGGAATGGCTTCTGCAGCAAATCACCCAACAGATGCACCCAAATATTGGTACCATTTCTGCCCAGTTCTGTGCTCTGGGAAGGATGCTGAGGAAGACTATTTCTGATCATAGACAAACTCAGAAATCTCTTGCTCCTTCATCTTCTGAATAAATGATTCATGGAATGCATGCTTTTTAAGAAATTGAATGCTTCTGGGGGTTTTTTCCTGGAACTCCCTGTTTCTGAATAGTCTCTAAAGACCAGTAATAAATATACTGAGCCATATAGCTAAGTGATTATCAGAATACCCTTATGTGTCTGTTACATTTGTTTCAGGAAAATTCATTAATAAATAATCATATTCCATAAATACGCCAGATAAAAGAAAGGTAATGAGGCTCACATGTAACAAGTCAATACTAAGAATAACAAATGATGACTTTTTATGGGATTTTCCTGCAAGTTTTCTGAAAGTGCCCATAAATCTTTTCCTTCACCTACTTTTATCCATCACTATTTTCTCCTGATTAAAAATTTATCCTCCTAGGGCCAGAGATTCAGCTCAGTGGTTCTGCCACCTGCCTCGCCAGCGCAAGGTCCCAAGTTCGATCCCGGTACCAAAAAAAATTAAAAATTACCCTCCTACAATTAAAAATCAAGTCAATTACCCAGGTTTACAAAAAGGTGAGTCTCCTGACAGTGCAAGTTCTCTTGCTTAGTCAAAGCTGCCACCCTATTCTCTTCTCAGGGCCACTGGGTGTGGCTGAGGTTACCGGGCAGGGATCCGGTGTGACTGGAGGAGCTGGTAAGGCATTATGCTGAAATGGCTCCCCATTGGCTTCCGCTTCCATGCCTTGCAATTCCCACAGGGTCTGGCACATAGGAGGGATTCCAGTGACTTAGCTGAGTCATGATTGGCCAGGGACAGGTCACATTCGTTTTGTACAACAAAAGCTATCCAGCTATCCAAGACAGAGATGAGAATTCACTGGACTTCCACAGCTTGTTGAAAATATCCCCTAAGCTGAAAAGGTATCATGGGAAGTAAAGGAGTTTTGAAATCTTACCGACCTGGTGGAATCCAAGAACCACATTTGCAAACCAGCCACATGGCCTTGCACAATGTACTTAGGAGTAATACCCCTGAGTCCCGGATTTTATTTGTCAAGTGGCTACCATAAATACACTATAATGCAATACAATACCCTACGAGCCGGTTAACAGAACAGCTAAGAGGTAAAATAAAATATCATGTGTAAATAGCCTAGCATAGAACTGTAACCCATGTCCCCTACTAACTCTTTGGCTCTGATTATTTTTACTTCAGATTCCTAAGTAAGACAAGGAGGAAAAAATGTCCAATAAACACCTCAGAACATTTTTTTCTGATTATTGAGTACATTACACAGTGATTTCTCAAAATTGGGTGCTGGGGGGAAAGGACTGAATCGTTAGAAGCTGGAAAATAAAACATTCTAAGCTGCAAAGAGTTCCTATTGGGAATAAAGAGTTGGAAATTTGCATCCATCTTTTTCATAAACTGACTTTTGTTTTAAACCCTTGAATTGTATGGATCTGAAAGAAAGTCCCCCACTCTCCTGCCTGGAGATTTGAGCTGACCACTGACCTGAATGCAGTGTTTTACATTGAGAAGCTAATTTATTTGATTTAACTGAGTCAAAGCCATTTGAGAATTTTTTACATTTTTAACTGACACAATAATTTACCTAATATTGATGGGGTACAGGTGATATTTCAGTACATTAATGCTGTTAGATATGTCTGATCCTAATGGCATAAACAGGCGCCGCTATTTACCAATAATAATAATTCATTTTTGGTTGGTTTTTTGAGACAGGGTCTCACTTTGTATTCCAGGCTGAACTGGAACTCACTGTGTAGCCCTGGGCAGCCTCAAACCCGAAATGATCCCCCTGCCTCAGTCTCCCAAATGCTGGGGTTACAAGCGTGAACCACCAAGCCCCACTACTAATTCATTATTCTTTTGAAACAAAAGTCAAAACTGAGAATTAAGTCTTGCTAACTAGGAAAAATAAGATGTCTTCCCTTTCGATGATTCTGGGGGAGGGTGCAGTGCTGGTGTCTTTGCACTGTGAACGCGAGAGAGCATTGTGCATACTCTGGAAATTATGGACCTAGCAGCGTACAGACAGGACCTGAGTTCTTACCAGAATATTCTTCAAACCAGAGCAGTAAATGCCTCAGAAAGTGAGGCTTGAGCTTCACACAGACCAGCTTCAGCCTGGAATATCAACTATCACGTGCACTGTTATACATGAATAAGCGACCCACCAGGTAATGATATCCAACCATTGGGTTCCCATGTAATTGTCCTGTTGGAGTCACAAAGCAATGTCACACACCCTGTGTGTACAGGAGTGGAGTTCCCCAGGAGGTGTGGGCACCCCTTTGTCAGTTGTTGAAGGAAGAAGTAAATTCTGAGAGAGGAACCAAAGACTTGCATGTGGAATCCATACAAGGCCGCGGGCAAAGTGTTTCCCCCTCTCTGGGCCTCATGAGACCTTCAGCTGACCTCAAGTCTGTCCTGTGTACTCCACAGAGGAGCTCTTCTGAAGGGGCAATGGAAGAGCATGGTGGCCGTGAAGAATCACTGTGCCTGGAGCAATGGCCGCAGTAACCACAGTATTGGGGCAACAGGTAGAAAGACAAGGACCAGTTCAAGAGCACAGGTCAGATGGCACCAGGAGACATCTCTCAGCCGCAGTGAAGTGCTTCGTGGACAAGGCTCAAGTCAGCACTGAGTAATACAGGAAGTCCAACCACGTCATATAGTCTCAGATCCCTTAGGACTAAATGCTTTGTTTATTTGTGAGTTGTTTCCTTAACTATGCTCATCTCAACTGACCTAGTTAAGCTAGTTTCCAAACCACCCATCCTAAAGAGCAGAACCTGAACAGCGTAGAATATGTATACAATACCTAATCAACAGAATCTGGCATCTGTATCAGCCTAGTGAACCAACCTTGAGATTTTATACTTGCTTAAAAGATTTATTTCTACATTGTACCTTTTAACACAAAGAGTTAGAAAGGGGAAACATGTGTGGAGTCCAGGGCAGTCATGATATTTATTCACCAGATACCAATTATGTCTTCACTATAAACATGATCCTGAATTATGCCTCGGTAGCAAAACCGGCTCTGTGTTTTATGCATAGAAGAAGCCCGTGAGATTTCCCAAGCTCAGCTCCATTGAAAGGAGGGTTACCCTGTGAGGCTGCTCACTCTGTGCCTGATCACATTTCCAGACACCAGCCCATCAAAATAAGCAGAGGATAAAATGACTCAGAGGCATGGCTAATGCACAGGATAAACACAAGCTACTGGGATGAAGAGCAGGATTAGTAAGAAGCGGGAGGGAGGGAAGAAAGCAGGCCCTGTTGGAACTGAGGAAAGGAATCACGTACCACTCAACGGGGGGACCACTGCTGCTCAACAAGGCAGGTGCATGGGGCATGTTCAGGTATTAAATCATTACTAGGGCTTAGGGGCCTGAGTAAGAAGGCATTTCCACAGACTGATTCACACACTGCTTATAATTCCCTAACAGTGTTTGGTGTTCTGCAGTCAGAAAGATCGTGGAAATAGTCCATTGGAAAAAAAAAAAAAAAAAACTAAGCATATTTATTTCTCCCCACTAAATGAAATGGCATAACCACCATTTATATTTTTTCCAGTGCCATCAAAAGGTCTTTGTTGTTTCACAGGACATTATATAAAACATGGTGTAAGGAGGATTCTGGCTTATGCAGGCACAAGCTTGGAGAGATGGACGTCAAGCTTCCCACAGACCATGTTCTGAGGTCTCGTCCAAGAATCTGGGAGGAAAAACAAAGAGCAGGGTGATGAGCCTTAGAACTTTCAGTCCCATTCTTTACAGAAGTCCTTGAATCTGGGAAGGGGAGATTCTCAGATTGTCCTTAGCCCTTGTGTCTGAAGGACTAGGCCTTCAGTCTTCAAAGGCCATCTTGGGAATAGAAGGGAGATATTGTTCCTGTGTATCCTTGAGCCCCTCCAAAAACCAGAAGCTAAACCACAGGCTCTGCTTCTAGTGCCATTTGGATCACCAGGCAAGAATTCCTGTGCCTTAAAGAGGAGTCATGTGGGAGGTGCATCTTTGTAATTTTACAGCGATGCACCTTCAGTTTTTTTCCCATTGCTTTGGAAAATGTGTTAGAGCTCTGTACCATGAACTAAGAGCTAAATATGTTAGTCAGCTTTGTAATACTGTAATAGAATACCTGAAACAGTCGATATTAAAAGAAAAAGGGTAATTTTGGCTCATGGTTTCAGCAGTGTCGGTCCATGGCTGCTTTGCCCTGTTGCTTTGTGCTTTGGACAGCACAACACATTACAGTGGCAGCACATGGTGAAGGAGGCTCACCTCACGACAGTTGGGAGGCAAAGACAGTGAGGAAGGAGCTTGGGTCCCCAAATCTCCTCCAAGGATGCACCCACAATGCCCTAACTTCCTTCCACTAAGCCCTACATCTTAAAGGTCCCACCACCTCCCAATAGTACCACAGGCTGGCAACCAAGCCTTTAACACATGGGTCTTTGGGGACACCCATCCAAACCATAGCACTGTTTTCCTATCACTTCTGAAGAGAGAGAGAAAGAATCCCTGCAGTGGTCCCTAGCTCAAGGAGAGATAATGATGTCCACAGATCAGAGCAAGATTGGGGGAAAGCATTTGCTCTGTGTACAAAGAACCACTGCAAGCACCTCCAGTCCCCTTTCCTGGGCCTCTGTGCTGCATTCAACACTGGTTGCCTACTTCTGCTAAGTTACTTTGCTCGGGGTGGAAGAAAACAACCCCAGCCCTCCAGGAGCTCACAGATTGCAATATAAAAGGTAAGAGTAAGCTGTTAGGATCACAGATTAATGTAGGAAAGAAATGAAGAGCTCCAAACCAGGAAGAGGAGCAAGGAGTCAGAACTTAGCAAGGACAGGGGTAGTAGATTAACACTTATCACAATGCCCCAGGTAGAATGTGTACCTACTGTTCACAATGACCTGCACTGAATATACACAGTACAGACCAGGAATATTCCCCTGCCTAACACCTTCTCTTCACTGAAAGTACTCACCTCCTCTCCACACACTACCTCCTAACAATGTCCATGGAGACATAAAAGGCGTGGTTAGCAGAAAACATTGCTGGGATGTGGGCTCAGATTATCAAGGTTTTTGTCTCAGCTGCCACCTTCCCTTGTGAACTCAAACAAGTGATTTACCTTATCTGGGTCCCTTTTTGCCTCTACAAAATGAAAGGAATTTTGGAGGATCTCTGAGTTTCCTTCCAACTTTGGAACTCTGCATTAGTCAGCTTTCTATCACCACTAGAGATGATCAAATTTAAAAAGGGAAAAGTTTATTTTGGCTCACAGTTTTAGCGGTTTCAGTCCATGGTTGGTTGGTGTCTTAGTTACTTTTCTCATTGCTGAAACAAAATACCCAACACATAAAGTTAAAGGAAGAAAGGTTTCTTTGGCTCACAGTTTGAGAGGTTTCCGTCCATAATCAGCTGTCTCCAAGGCAGGGTGGCATGGCAGACCAGGGAGGATGCAGAAGAAGACAAGCAGCAGAAGCAGTAGCAGCAAGCAACTGCAGCAACCCTCTTTCTGTCCCTTATATTCTATCTAGATTACTCGTCCTTAGGGTGAGTTGCACTCACACCCAGGGTGCAGCACCCTTAATCCCAGCATCACACCATTAATCCCAGCATCACTTCCTTAATCCCAGTATCACACACAACCTAAGTCCAGCCACCTCCCCCCAAAGCCCTCCCATGAGGCTTTGGAGGAACATCTAGATACAACTATAATAGTTGACATGCTGCTTTGGGGTCTGTGGCAAGGAAACAGATCATGGTGAGAACACAAGACCAAGAAAGCTGCTCACCTCATGGAAGCTGAGAAGGAGAGAAAGGGGAAAGGCCCCACAATTCCCTTCAAAGCATAGCCCCCAGGATGTAACTTCCTCCCAACAAGCCTAGTCTTAAAGTTTCCACCAACTCTTAGTAACACAAGCTGGTGATCAATGCTTCATTTAACACATGAACCTTTTGGGAATGTTTCAGATCCAAACTACAGCATCCTCTACATGTTAATGTAAAATAAGTGATTTTGAAGACTTTTAAGATCAAAGACATGAGGAATATAAATATGCTTTATTAATCACTGTCCAAGTGCCAGGAATTTCCATGGAGACATAGGCCACAATACAACAGGAAAGAGAAGTAAAGGTGATCACTTCTTCTTTAGGCATTCAGCCATGAGTTCTCCATTTAAGAACTTCTATTCACTTGCAAGCCCAAGGACCCAAGTTTGATCCCTGGTACCAAAAAAAAGAACCTCTATTCAATTTTATTTTGAATTCAATCACATTTTTCATAAGTTTCAGGTTGTTCCGCACATATTTTGCATGCACTTATATAGTTATGCATTTTCCATTAGGTTCTTAGTAGTATTTCCCCCACATACTCTTTGGTGCAGAAAATTAATACATAACTAGAATCTCACCACTGGCTGCCTTCGAAGGGAGGCTGCCTTTGGGGATGATCAGAAGGTGTCTACTACTGCTGCTTCCTGCTTGCATGGCTGAACAAGCACTGCAGAAGCAAGTCTGAATGTGTGCCCACTTTCCAGATGAAGAGAGACAATAGAATCGATAAGCCAGTAATGTCATTCAGAGGGATAGTTTAAAAAAATGGGATGTTTAACTTTATTTAGACAATTATTGCTGGCTGACTTTTTCAGAGTGTTTTTGCAAATGTTTTCTAACCTCTTTCAGGACGATGTCCCACAGAAATGATATTCACCAATTCCAGGCCAAGTCTTTCAAGAAGTAGCCCTTGTTTTGTGTCATTTAGTTGTTAATACGTTTTTCTTGCTACGGTGAATAATGAGATACGGTCTGTGTAGCTGGCACCAATAGTATCTTATTTCATACCACATTCTAGCGATGGTCATTGCTAGCACAATACAAGCCTCTTACCATTATGACCAGCACTAAGCTATTTGACATGTACCAAATTGTAATAATTTTTGTTGTGCTCTGTGGGAAAGAAAGTATTTTCCTTCTGGAAGTGATTTTAAGAAGCCAGACTAAATGTAGTGACCTTGACATCCAAATCAGTGGCCAGAAAGTAAACAAAGCTCTTCCCAGAGGGGACCAAGCTTGCTATTGTTGCTCAGCACTAGATAAGCCTATGCACAAATCTAATTACTTGCTATCTAATCTGCCAGCCTCAATAGGTCACCCTTCATTACTTGGGAGCATTTTAAATTTACAAGGCATTTGGAAATGCTGAAGTCTTGAACATCATGATTACTCACAAAATCCTTTATCACAACATACTCACACCTGAACAACTTGAACATTTCCATTTTCAATTCTAATCCCTCCACTTTCAAAGGAGAAACAGAACATTTCTAACCACAGAGGCCTCGAGTGCAAAGACTTTGAAACACAAATTTGACCTCAAAATCACACATATGAAAGTTGAAAATATTGTTACTTGAGCCAGGCATGGTGTTACATGTTCACCATCCCAACACTCTGGGAAGTCAAGTCTGGAAGATTACAAGTTCAAGCCCAGCCTGGGCAGCTGAACAATTTAGCAAAACGCTGTTTATAAGTAAATGAATGAATGAGTAAACAAATAAAGGTGGCTGGAAATGTAGTTCAGTGTAAAGAGCCTGGTTTCAAGGCCCATTATTCAAAAATAATTTTTTACTTGAGAAATCGTAAAAACTACAACATTAAAAAATGATGAGGGGCCAGGGATTTAGCTTGTGGTTCCACCACCTGCCTCACAAGCGCGAGGTTCGGAGTTCGATCCCCGGTATAAAAAAACCAACAGCAACCAAAAAAACCACAAAATGATGAGCTTAGTAGTAGAGCCTAGAATGTGTGAGGCCCTGGGTTTGATTCCAAGTACCCACAAGAAAGGGGGAGAGAGAGAGAGAGAGAGAGAGAGGGAGAGAGAGAGAGGGAGAGGGAGAGGGAGAGGGAGAGGGAGAGGGAGAGAGACAGAGAGGAGAGAGGGAGAGGGAGAGAGAGAGAGGGAGAGAGACAGAGAGAGAGGGAGGAGACAAAGCCAAGTAAATGCTAATTCCCCCTATGTCATCAGTGCACACGCTGTGCATGTGTTGAAACTGCACACTGAGCCCCACTAATATGTACAATTAATGCATGTGAATAAAAAGATTTTTTAAAATTTTTACATCATAAAAACTGCACCACAATTGCATCATCCATTTCTCTTTTTGACCTCTGATATAGTCCACTTTCTCAAATACAAAAGAGGGGAAATTAGGAAATTTTCATCAATATTTTATAACAGAAAAGAATGAAACTTAAAATTAAAGGGCATAGGTTAAAATCTGACACTTTTCAAGCTGTAAAGCTGGGGTGCAGCCTTGATCATGTGTAGACTTGTCTTGCTTGTCTATAAAATCCGAATAATAATATCTACCTCATAGGATAGCTACGAAAGTTAAATAATAGGTGTGGAAATGATTATTAGACATAAACTGCAATTATTACACGTGTTGGCCATTATTATCACTTTTCTTCATTTAGAAAGTCATAATGCCAATGTATGTATGGCCTCAAATTAGGTACCTCAATAGATCGGGAAAGTACTCCATTAGGAAGAGCATTTTTTTTTAATATATATATGTATTGGTACATTTTAGGTATAAAATACATTTACATTTATCACTGGGTGTTTGTACCAGAACATGATGTATCTTAGTTTTTATTTTTTCTCCCATTACCTGTGCACCCTTCACCCCCTCCACCCTTCCCTATTAGGAAGAGCATATTTTAATTAACACATGTTATAGTTCCTTGGAACTCTGTCTGTGACACTCAAGGGCACTAATTTTAGATTAACTCATATGGTTCAAACATTAAAAGCCCCAGGAGCCCAAAAATACTGTCGAGAAATCTTGCCATGGTGACTTCAGAATAATTAAATGAATAAGCCAAAGTCCAGCCCAAAGAGGTGCCACAATTCTGTAGAGAGACAGGCTTTGGGGCTTCCTTTCTTTTTTTTTTTTTGGTACCGGGGATCAAACTCGGGACCTTGTGCTTGCCAGACAGGCGGTGGAACCACTGAGCTAAGTCCTCAGCCCCCACCCTGGGCTTTCTTTGTTTCACTGATACTTGGATAAAGACTTCCTACTCCATGAGGAAAGCCCTTCAAAATTATTGAAGAAAGAGGAGACTGATATATATCTTTTCAAAGAAACACATTTTGCATCTTCATTGATGGCACATGTCAAGGTAAAGCAACCCAATATTTTAAGGAAACTGCTCTGTACAACTTCTTTAAGAAATTCCATGAAAGAATAAAAAGAAACTATGTCTCAAAGGAGGGAGGATAAAGGGAGAAAGGCTGTATAATCCATGTTTGGGATAATTTTTCATACAGAAATTTCGGAATAATTTTAATTACAGTGTCTTCGTTTGGGTTATTTTTACTTCTCTGATAAGCTATGATGGTGTCTTTCTAAAATTATTTTTTGATAAGGAGAATTTTTAAGGCATATTTTCCATTACCTCATTTAGGTCAAAAGAGAAAAAATAGCAAGTCAAAGACTTATGGGAAGAGCATGGATAGCAGTTAAGCATCTGCAGCGGTCGGATAGGCTGTTCAAAGGCATATTTTATTTCATTCTGTTGATTATTATTGGGCTGTTAAAATCAGCACTATTCCAAAAACAAAAATGGAACAAAAACCAGAAAGGGCCAGAGATATAGCTCGGTGGTAGTGTTTCTCTAGCATGTGCAAGACCCTTGATTCAGTCCCCACCATCACCAGAAAAACAAAACAAAATAAAACTAAAACCAGCACTGTGTGTTAAATTGGGTTGTACACCATCACAATTCAAGGAAAAGTAATTCATAACCAGCTTTACCATTTATCACTGACAGAGGGACAGGCAGTCCCTTAACATTTTTATATTCACTGTATCCTTAAATCCCCCCCAAAGCCCTTTGAAATGGATGCCATTCATATTCATACTTCCTAGTATCAAAAATTAAGGAATTTGCCCAAGGTCACACCCCCAACAAGGAAAAGGCTTCAGGTCATCTCAGGGGCCACGCAAATGACCTGTTAACATGCACGGATGCTAAAATGCATGTAGAAAGTGCTGATCAGGTATCAGTTGATTGTGGCTTTGATAGAACACTATAAAAGTGTATTTATCTATAAAAGTCATCTGTAGTATGTATTTTTATAGATTTGGGCTTAGAAACTACCAAACATTTAGGCTAAGTTGCACATATGTTATTTGAGTAAATAATGTCAGATAGCCAAACAAAACCTAGAATAGGAAAATTGAGTCTAGGTGTACTTCTAATAGGCGATCTGTTTTGTAACATCACTTTATCTTGGAACAGCTAAGTTACATAGAGGACTGGTATCTAAGACAAGGTAGTAAAGAGAATCTCTCCTATGTTTAATACCTGGTGATTTAAGGGCGAAATAGCACAACCTCCAATTCACTCACAAGCTTAGGTTCGGTCCTGGATGTTACATTTATGGTATAAATTTTTTCATTTTGATTTAATGAAAGAAACTCTTATGGGCAATGCCTTACTGAGCTGGTATGGTCAAATATTTATTTTTAAAAACCTATTGATTTGCAGATTAAAACTGACCACACATGAACTTTTCTTTCCAATGACATTCTTATTTAAGATATTGATTAAAGACTTTTCATGCAGAAAGCATTTTTCTTGTCAGTTCAGTTATGCTGGCTTTTGTAATAAGCTAATTTGATTTCCTTTTTTAACCTTTGTTTGATTAGGGGAACAGACATTTGCATTAAAATTCAAGAGAGATGAAGTCTATCATCGATCTTGACTTCCTCACGGACCTCTTGTACTCAGGGAAAGATGATTTAGAGAATGTCAAGAGTCTTGGAACAACCGTAATGAGATAGGAAAAAAATCACTTCAGACTTCTAAACCAGTGAGGGCTTATTTGACAGAAAGGGCAATTGCATTTGGTAGATATGTTTTAGAGAAATCAAATTCAGGAAGTTTAATTTTGTTCTCAGGCCAAGTCATTAAAAGATCTATGAGATAAGCTACCATTAATAAAGTATTTGCTGGTTAAACCAAAACATTTCATAACAGTTGAAGAGATTAAACAAAACATGCATGTTCTTATTCCTCTTGAAGTGTGTTATTTATTACAAAAGAGGAAAAGTAAGTAAGTTCTTAATTTTTTATAAACATACTTCTGGTGAAACATTAACCTCAGACAAGTTTGTGTGTTAATCCTCTATTGCTTTTTCTGAGAACTGTGGGGATCGAACTCATGTAAGCCCGAGTCTTTCACCAGTGCACCAGAATTAATCCTCTTTAACAATGGGACTCAAAGCTCTTTGCAAATTCTGTAGAATTTGCCCTGGCCTCTGTATCCTTTTCCAAGACTGAAATTGATGTATCTTGTGGTCTGAATAGCATAGATCGATTGCTCATTCTTACAATCACCCTCAAAGATCTCTGTTTGTATGTTTTCCTAAAAGTAGAAGGTCCTTTCATTTTCTGAGGACTCCCTTTGGAATTGGGATTTCTAACTCAAGGGGGATTGAGCGCTTGCAATGAACCCAGTGACATGTGAGATGTCACATGGACAGGGTGTTAGATGCCCCCCCCCTCATTCCTTTTGCTTTATCTGCTCAGAACAGTCTTCAGGGGGTCCCCGTAGCAGGTAGGAAAACTACAAGTTGAGAAAAAGGAACAACTTGTTGAAATTCTATCAAACAATTGGTTGCAAAATTTCTGGTCCCTGGTATAATTGGACTATTCCTTCCAACTCGAATGAATAACTTCTCATGACTCCTGGTTACTTGGAAGAATATTTAGGAGCAGCAGGCCATTGTCAGTTTCTTTGTAACTCTGGATAAATCGTGAACTTTGTTTAATGAAAGTAACTTTCCAGTATCCATTATTCTGAGAGAGATGACACACCTTTAGGACCAAATTTCTAGATTTCACAAGTTGCAGTTGTGGTTAGACCATCTTTTTATTAGTTCTTGTGTACGTGTGGTGCTGAGGACTGAACCCAGGGTCTTTTGCATGCTAGGCACATGCTCTACCACTGAGCTACACCCTCAGCCCTAAGTTTTAAATTAATATAAATTAGTGTACTTCCCCTTTAAGTTAACCCAGGCTAAAGTTCTAGGAAACTTTTTAAAAACTCAGTTAAATCTGGAAGTAGAAGATACTCATACATGGCATTAGACGTCAGTCTAATACTTCATTTCTTCTGTGGGTAATGTTTTAAAATTATATATGTTTCAAGGACAGACTATGAACTAGATTATGCATATGTAAAGTAATTTTAAATTAAGAAAAATAATACAGCTAAAGGTACTTGGAAATTTTATGAAGTTAGGCTCTTTTACAATAAGGATGGCAGTTTTTTATGTCTAACAAATAACTGAGGACAAATATTCCATTTATGGTCCCAAGTTTCCATGCCGGTAGTGGAATAGAAGTATCCATAAAACATGGCTGAGGAATTTAAGAGAAGTATTTTCATATATTCCACATGAGCAAACCATTAACTGTTGTCTGGTGTCCTGCATCCAAAAGTATCTATATTGTTTTATATTGTGTTAAAATCGATATAAGATCATATAAAATTCATCCAGAGGATAATAACACATTTATGTATACTTAAGGCAATTTCAGTTGAGACATTTATTTGGACTTTAATTTTAAAAATAACGCTGCTAAGCCTCAACCCACATTGTTCCTCCAGTCTCGTGGCAGTGTGAATGGTTCCAGGCACCTGGGAAATCCATCAAGCTCATCCCGCTGGAGGTTTAGAGGGCAGGCACATCATTTGCTCAGTCTTTGCTTGCCCTTCAAATCCACTAAACAGAATTCCTTATCTCATAACACAGAGATTTTACTAGAGTGTTTTACGTGCAATTTATCAGCAGAGCTGCCAAGATGTTCGAATGTGTTTTAAAAAGATGGGAGCTGGTGGCAGCCAGGCGGGAGGTTTGGAAAAGCACCTCCTTTTGCGTGCTCTTGTTTTCCCTGCGGTCTCCGAAGTTCTGTTGATTGCAAAGCACCACGTGGCTGTTCTCGTCTCAACCAGCTCCTTGTTACTCAGAGCCAGTAATAATTGCTAAATATGACAAATGTCCCGTGGAAGGTCACAGAGTTCACTGCAACCTTCGTTCCGGCTCCAAATGTTTTCAAGGTTAATAGATTGATTTCGAGCTGAGATATGATGCATTTATGAAATGGAAGAAAATGAAAAATTTGGCATTGCCCACAAGCGGGTAGTTAAATGATTCATTTGTTACATTTGGACGGTAGCCATGAAATTCATTTGATATATATCACATGGTTATATTCTAACCTAGACATTGGAAAATAAATTAATGATACATTTTAACATTAGGCAATTTTACACACACACACACACACACACACACTCCTCACTATTAGGGCTCAGGGATACCAGGAATGGAAAGTGGAGCCCAGCCACTTTCTAAGACTGAGACTCCACACAGATACAGTTAAAGCTGGATTGCTGCTCGTGTTGGCTGCTGATGGCTCCCCTTGGCCTTCTTGCCCAGAGCGGGGACAAATGCAATCTCCGACCTAGTCCATGTGCTGTGTTTCCTGGACTTCGGGGAGCTCAAGTTCCAGTCCACAGAAGCGCCTGTTTTGTCCACCCCCTTGACGGGACCTGAGGAGGACTCTGGATCACAGATGACCTCTCCCACAGCCTGCCTGACCTGCCCGACGCCTGCTCCTGGGCCCACATCTGGTGAGGTTTCTGAGCTTGACTTTCAGGTCGGGTTTGGTGAATCCGGGGTCTCTGCCTGCACTGCTGGCCTGGCCTGGAGTCTCGCCCAGCTTTGCCTGAAGCTGGCCCACAGAGTAGAGGGCAGGGCTTCCCGGAGAGGCCTCCCAAGCTCGGCAGGCTCAGGGCCCTGACACTGACAAGTGACCAAGGCCTGAGCTTTCTTCTTCCACCTGTTCAACCAACTCACTCCTCTATTCCACAGGCCTGGAAAATCAACTTCACCCTCCGGCTTGGTTGGCTTTAGTTGCATGTTCTTCTTGTCTCATTTCTTCATTAATTAGCCCAACCACAGCAAATACCATGCCCATCTTCTTCCAAAAACAAATCCAGTGACTTGCAGGTCCCCTCCCCCCCAGAATGCACACAAACCTGAGGCTGGGGGTTTCCTGCCCATTGTGCTTGTCCCTGTCTCCGGTCCTGCCTTTCCCCGCTATCTCCAGCTTCTTCAGCTGCACAGCTCGGCCAGGCCACTTAACCCAACCTCCGATTTTCACCTCTGTCCAGTGAAAAACAAAACCTTCCTTATGGGTGACTCAGAGGACCAGCCACACATGACAGGAACTTCCTAAGACAGTCCACAGCAACAGCAAGGGCTCTGCGTGCTCGTGAGGAGGCGTCGCTAGCAGCTTCGGGAAGACCCTGTGCCTGCCCAAGTCCTGTCACTTAGGGTCAGGGCAGGTCTCAGAGACTCAGAGATCGAGGTGAATGTACTCTGAACATTTAGGGCTTGGGCACACCCTCTATTTTACAGCTTCCTAGTTTTTAGGTTATGATCATCTTGTTTTCCCGACTGGATTAGAAGTCCCAGGAGAGCAAACAAAAACCTTGGACCCTGTGCCCAACATTAGGGAGATTTGGGCCTCGCCTGCTGTCTTCATGCCGTGAGACTTTCTGGGGGTCCCCAGGGTATTTTCCTCCTGCGGTGGTCAGATCCGCCAAGCTCAAGGCTGATGAACACAGCCTCCTCCTCAGGTCTGCCTGCACCAGCCCCCCCGAGCCGCTCTGCGGCCACCTGTCACCTCGGTCCCTCTGCCCAGCACACCTGCTCCTCATCCTGAAGCTTTCATGTCCTGACTGTCCCCTCACTGCATGGGGCCCCTGAGTCCTGCTCCTTGTGCTCCCCAGGGTCCGGGAGAGCTTTTAGGAGACAGTCCTTATTGAGGAAAATGGTTTTGCTGGGATTTCACCCCATTAGAAGGGATGCAGGAAAATAATCAAGAGTGACAGATTCCACACAACCCAGGCACCCGAAGCCAGTTCTGTATCCCTGCTCTGGTCTGAAAGGGACCGAAAAAGAAATGTGAGAAGAGATTCTGAACTTGAAATGTGAGAATGAGGAGGGAGTTGGAGGAAATTTTAAAATAAAGGAGCAAAAGGTAGGTACTATATTGCTTTCAGACCGATCCTGTGGTTTTTGGTCTCCAAACACAATGGCTTGATTTGGGTACCTTAAGGCTTTTTTAAGCATAAGAGTCTACAGACATGCCCCTACATCAGGGGTACATGTACATTCACATAAACTTTCAAAATTGAAAAAATTAAGACAAACCAACAAGGGATCCATTTCACAGTGGCCGCCATTTTCCAGGGACATAAGGTGGAGCAGTGACTCTGGAACTGGTTTTCTAGATGATGCCACAGAACACCAGTCCCAGGAGTGACCTTGGGGATGATACAATTCAATTTCCTCATTTTACAGATTAATAAAAATGAGGGCTTGAGAGGCGAAATAATTTGTTGGGTGCCAGAGAGATGTTCACTGTTAGACCTGGAGTTAAGACCTAGGTCTTTCTAAAATAACCTTTCTTTCCGTTCTGAACAGCGATCCTCATTTGCCTCAGGTGTGAGCTTAAAGCAGAATCTGCCCTCTTGAACCCTACTGTTTGTAGCCGGCTGTCTACAAAGAGCCAGCTGGCTTGGGTATAAACATGTTTTGTGGTGTCCATCCCTTCTGTGCTGAGTATGTCACAGGATGACTGAGAGATCTGAAAGGAAATCAGTTACTACCTTCCGTCTCTCTGGTATTCAGTACTTTGATTTTAGGATCTCTCTCTATGCACCCCCTGCCTTGGTCCCAATTTCATCCAAGGGCCATTTCTAAAACTTGAAAATCTAGTAACTGTGAGCTACTGTGGAAAGCAGTACAGAATTCTCCTGTTGCAAAACTCAAGTAACAATACAGATTGGTGTCGCTGCCTGCTAGTGCTGTTAAATTTTACGCCTGTTGCTTTCTTGCTGTTTAATTTCATAAGATCACTCACCTTGGGCAGAAATTTATGGAGACAATAGAGGATCTTGGCAGAAATGGAAGAGAAACGGTGGCCAGCAGGTGGGAAACATGGATATAGCTGACAAATTACAGGATTGCCTATTCAGTCATGAGAACAGAAGCACGTTTGTGAATGGATGTATGGGAAGGATATTTAACGGGATGGGAGAAGTCACTTTAACGCCTGCTTTTGCTGCACTCCGATGCACTGCGCCAGTCGCTGACTATCTGGATTGGCTCTCCAAGCAGAAAATAACCTCATCTCTTATTCTTTTAAGGGCTGGAGCAGCTGAACGGGGTCTCTTTTTAACAGTTCTGGGAGCAATCACCATGGTATTGAGTGCCAGAAAAGTTTGTCTTAGCAGGTCTGGCCTGAGGCTGTGGGGAACCCGGAGCCAGGTCAGAGTGAAGCAGAGAGACTGTGAGCTTGTTTGAGCACAAACACATGAAAGGAGGGGTGCAGACAATGGAAAGGTCTGAATAAAAGGTGAACTTGTTTCACTCTGAAAGTGACTAAACTTGGCGTCATAAATGGCGAGATGATGAGGAAAAGCTCAGCCGGTGCTTGTATTGCAGCCCATTATTACAGGAATGGAAAGTTCTCTTTCGAACTGTAGCTGCCTGAGTGGACTTTGGAAAGCTGGGGATTCAGGCTCGTTTCCTGGGAAAGAAGAATGGAGAGGAAGCCTCAGCTCTGGTCTTGCTAATTCCCTGTGCCAGGATGCTCTTTGTCCGACCGGACACTGAAGTGTTAAATGTAAGCTTCTCTCTCTCCTGGGTTTCTCCCAAACCCTAGGCTTCCTCCGTGCAAGTACTAGGGATCGCATTTCCTCAGCGACCCTCACTCAGCTCAGCCTCCTTTTCTCCTAGGCATCTGCACCCGCACAGGAAGAGGCGTCCAGAGCCCACGGGCCAGGCTGCGTTGGCCTCAGACTTTCTGTGAGCCTGTATATTTCTCCAGGGATGAATGGTGCATCTAGAACATGTTTCCAAATAGCTTTCAACTTTTCTTAAATAGAACTCAGGAGTTTTGCTACACTGTAGATTTCTGGCTTGGTTCATATCCTGCAGGACTCCCCGAGGGTCGATCTCACTTAATTATTTCCCCAGACATTTTACAGCTGAGGGGGCGGAGACAGGAAAACAAATAAAGAAGGTGCCCCACAGTCAGCTGTAAAGAGAGCAACAGAGGGAACATGGAGGGAGCATGAAGGGGGCTGTGATGAGTCTGCCTGGAAGAGGAAGTTCAGGGTGAGCCCTGCAGGAAAGCAACATCTGAGCTGGCTCTCGGGGCGAGGGGAAGAGAGGGGTTTCAGACAGGAAACGACATTTGCAAAGGCCCAAAGGTGTGAACATTTGTGACACATTCAAAGAATAGCCAGGAGTTTGATCTGGCCAGAGTGTGAAGTACCTGGGGGCAAGATGCAAGAGGCGGAACCGGAACTGGAACCAGAGAGGCAGGGCAGGGCTGGGATGTGAGGGGCTCTGCCTCTGGCCCCAAGGACCTGGCTCTTCTTGTGCTAAGAGTAGAGAAACTGCTTGACTTCACAGCTCCCTTCTTCTTCGCAACAGGAGGACGTGCCTGCTTCCTCCTTAGAGGGCTTCTGACTTCCATAGATCTCCTTAGCATGTTCCTCCAAGCCATTCCTTTTCCACTTGGCCACCCGGAAGAGCAGATGGCATCACTTCCTGTGATGGGATCTTGATGACTAAGTCTTGGCCACAGAAATGAGCAGTGTTGTGGACACCACTTCCAGAACCCTTCACTGAAGAGCTCTGAAGCTCTAAAAGCTGGGCCTCCCAGATGGGAGAATCATTGGTCCGGGCTGTCCACCAAGACCCAGTCAGACCTGAGTGAGGAATTCACACACTGTCAACCTAAGAACTGGAGAGTGCCTGCTACAGTGTTAAAGATCAACAAATTAGGGTGAAGGGGCTCTCAGGGGAGAAGTGGCTGCTTGCCTGATGGTTCATTCCAGGGCACAGGCAATCCCAGCAGCTCCAGCCTGTGAGCCTCGGCGCCCAACTCTGTCTGGCTCTTCGGTGGCAGGTGTTCTGTGGTCCCCTTGGGGCTGACCACCTCGTCCAGGCAATGCAGAGCCAGGTGTCCAAGTGGAGCTGCCCAAGGTTGAAGAATGCTCAGATCCTATCTGCATCAAAAGCACAGTTGATTCCTTCCCGTAAGTGTCCTTAGGGAGTTTCTTCCCGGGTTTCATGCCTGAGGGCAGGAGCATCCAGAAAGGGGCCTACGTGCATATAGACACAACTGAGGCTGAGGTGGGTTGAAAACACCCACTGCTGGGGTCCGGACTAGTCCTGGAGAGAAGGGGCCCTAATGTGACCCGGAACTCATGTGCTCAGGCTGTGTTCCTCCTCCCGTCCTCCCCCACTCCTTACGAGTCGCTCAAGGGTTCACTTGTGCTGTGTGGCTCTTTCCTCATAGCTACTGTTGACTTCATCCTCACTTGACTTCATCTGTGGGTACAAATATTTATTTAGGAAGCGTCTGGGAGCTATAGTATAAAAAAGGACTGAGCTTTGTTTCTCCCAGAAGAGAAGCCTTAATGTAACTTACAGAAATTTCCACTGCCTGGACAATCAGACCGAGTCAGTTCTGAAGAGCAGTAAAAGAATAAAATGTCAAGGTGGAAAGGGAGACCTCATTTGGAAGCTTAACACGTGCCTGTGGTGGATGTGTAACGTGGCTTCGATGGCTGCTTTGCTGGCTGCGTATTTAATAAGAGCTGAGTCCTTTGTGAATCCAGAGACTTAGGCCACTAATGAGAAATCTTTCAGGGCTAGTCCTAAAAGATTTCGTTCTGTGGGTGTAGGAGTCAGGAATGTGAAGCTCCTTCACAACGTGATGCGTCAGGTTTTCATGTCCCCAGTTCTGGCGCCTGCGTGATGTGGCAGCTCAGAGGACCCAGGCTGCCCTCGGAGAGGAGCCTCCCTATCTGTAGTGCTCCCACCCTGTGCTCTCTGATCTCACGGCTTACAAAGCATCAATTGAATGAGTGCTTTCTTGAAAAAACTCATAACATCATTCTACAAGTTATAGTATTGCCATATTGTAGTCTTCTACTTAAATTTTTTCATTATTGGTTGTTGAGACTTTAGACAGGAGGGCACCAGTAATTCCATAAAAACAAGAGTTCTGAAGAAGGAATCTGGCCAATGCCTTCACATCGAGGTGTCTGACTCCTTAGAGAAAATCCTACCTCTCCTGCTGAGGAGTTGAAGAACCTTAAGGGACTCAACCTCTGTGTGCCTCAGTTTCCTTCTCTATCCAGAGTTATAACAGTATCTACCTCACGAGGCATGAAGATTGTATCCCTTCTTCAGAATTATTCATTCCCTCCTTTCTTCCAGGTTTTCCTGTAAACAGCTTCACCTCTCTGACTTGGGCATGGCCGTGTGAGTTGCCAGAATGGGGCATGTGCAGGTGGCCGCCTGGCTCATCTGAGCAGAGATGTCTGGGACAATTGCACCTTCCCATCAGCCCTCGGGGTATGACCCTCATCCTGAGACATCAAGTCTCATGAGTGGTGACCTTTTCCACCGAGGGTTCCAGAAAGAGAAGATTTTCGGCAGAGCTGCAGAACATTCAAAACTTTCCGAGCCAAAAAACATAAACTGTTTCTCATCTTTCACAGGTAAAGAAGTTCCAAATTAAGACAGATATTGGACACAGATCCAGACATACCCGCTGTTACGTCTTCTGATTAGATTAATATGCCCCTCAGTAAATTACTCCATTGAGACCAAAGGGCTCAGGGAAAAGAGACTAAAAGTCCATTCTGTCTGCTGAGCAATAAGATCAAAGTACCCCCAATTAAATCCACAAATGGAGTCCTTTCTCACTAAGTGGTGGGTGTGGCTATGTACACGTAGTCTCAAGTTGATTAAAAACAGCAGTTATGTAGAGACGTGGATTGCCGGAAGCACCACCAACCAGGGTTAGAAGGGACCAGAAGGATTCAAGTCAAAAAACCGCTTTGGGATCCCAGGTTTCTACAGGTGCGAGCAATCCCAGATTTTACCCCAAAACCCCTGTCATTACTATATCACCACTCACCCATCAGACCTCTATGAGCACAATTCTCATTCTTAAGTATTTATTGAATGATTGATGATCAATTATTGAAATTTATACCTTGCATAAAGTTAAATATGGTGACCGAAATAGAGACTCACTTCTCCCGTCCTTATAAATCTTAGTGAGATGTCTTCTAACTTGTAAGGGACCTGCTTGTTTATCTGGATTTGAAATCTACCTGGATGAGGAAGCATAGACTGAAGGAGAGTTTAACACAACTGGGTCATATTTTGCCCAATATTCTTCCTCCTTCAAAACAGAAGAGACAAATTTTCTGGCAGAGACGGTGCTAGAACTACAAGAACCTCCCCAGCATCAAGGGGCTCCATCTGAACCCCTTCCTAGAGAAAGGACAGAGCATCCTTCCCTAGCTTTTTACAGTGTTCCTGCAGGCTGACTTTTGAATTCTAAGATAATTTATTTTGGAATTTAAAAGGTTCCTACAAATAATGGAGAGTTGATTTTATAGCTGCAGTAATGAAGATGGAAAGGTGATAAAAATCGTCAGGAATGTATTTGGATCTCTTTGAAAAGAAAGGGCAGATGCTTTTAAGATCTGAAATGTCCCCTTGGAAAAAATGCAAGTCCTAGAATGAGCACAGGTCCTTCATAAACCCCCTCATTCTGATTCCTATAAAGCTTTAAAGCAGCACTAGGATGGGAATTAAGAGTTGAAGAGTTTTTTTTAAATATTATCAATAGGGCCAGGGATTTAGCTCAGTGGTGCCGCCACCTGCCTTGCAAGTACAAGGTCCTGAGTTCAATGCCCGGTACCAAAAACAAACAAACAAAAAAAGAGAACGGAAGAGACCAGGCTGTATGGCATCTCAGATGACAAAGTAGAGGCTCAGAGAGGCCCAAGGACTCCCTCCCCCCGAAAGGTGGCTCCTCACGCCCCAGGACCATTGCTCTTTTATTGGTTTTACCAAACCTTCATAAAAACATACCTATCAACTTCCAATATGTAAATGGAAGAGTGAAGATATAATTACCCCTCTCCTTCCCTCCAGGAACCTGGCAGGCAGAGCTGAATAGTGAATCACCCTCATCCTGTCCACCCAAGGCCAGGACCATGCAGGGCCTCAGCAGTGCTACTGCCCATCTCTCTGGGCAGGGAGAGAAGAAGGGACCCAGCCCACGCCTTAGGGACCGAGACGGTCACCACCCACACTCGTGGCCCAGGAAGCCCACCCGGGGGAAGGCGAGGGCTGGACAGGCAGCATGACCATGGGCTCCACACGAAGATGTGAAAGGCAAGAGAGAGGAAGATGGAGGAGGAGGCAGGGGGAGGCAGGACAACTGCAAGCATCAGCCCAAATTGATGTCGCAGACCAGGTCCGACTGGCATGGAGTAAACCAGGGAAAGGCCCCAGCGCAGCTCTCAGGGGAGATGGGGTGAAATGTCGGGAGAAATAGGAAGTGACTTCCAGAGCTGCACAAAGAACCTGCTGAAGGCAGAGTTAGGGATGGGGGTAAGGCAGAGAAAAGTGAGAATGCAAAGAAACAGACATGAGCGAGAAAGGATTAGGGAAGAATGAGAAATGCAGACGGTGTATTAATGAGAACCAGAATCAAGAGAAGACTTGAATTTAAATTTTAAATGGTCTGTCTTCTCCCAGGAAGTGCATTATATCAAATAACAACCCTAGCAAACTGCTGGGTACCAAAGTTAAGCTTCCAAGGCTGGGGATGTAGCTCAGCGGCATGGCACCTGCCTGGCCACTGGGGAGTCCTGAGTTCTATTCCTGGTACAAAAAAAAAAGTTAAGCTTCTGGACAACAGAAACATAAAGAACAGAATTCAGAGGAAAGAGGGTTTCAGAGAGGAAGGCTAAATAGGTTGAAAGATTTCCTTTTCTTGTATAGGCAACCATCAGAGCTGGTAAATCAACTAATTTATTTAAATAAACCTCCTCCACAAAAAAAAAATAATAATGAAAATGAAACCAAATCAAGTAGAAGGAGGAAGTCCGCGGGCACAAGGAAAAATTTACTAATTTCCACACTGATTATAGTAAAGAATCAAAGAATGATGATCAAAAAAGTAGAGGTACTGTATAATTTAGGCCATAGTCTTAGGAATACAGACTTCTAGTGATCTTTTACATTTTCAGAAAGTTTTTCACATCATCAGAAAAAAAGAAAACACAGGCCACATAGTAAAAGATAGAAATTAAAGCATGAATAAAATCAGGTAGTGTATCGTTACTTCCAACAAAAGCAAGATGTCATCTCTACTTCTAGAAATGGATATTATAGATATATTCAGATTGTGTGTGTGCAAAGAGGTGGACTCCTGAGTAGGCTGTGGGGTCAAAACACTGAGAACAATTTAAAATTCCATCAGTAGGAGTTTGGCTCCATGAATATTACATGTTCGTAAAACAACACCATACAGCAGTCAGAAAGAATGAGGCCACTTCAAATTAAGATTGTAGAACTATGTAGAACTATGTGTATAATATCTAACCATTTGATGAGAAGTTATATCCACCTCTAACTTCTGTGTTGTGTGTTGCTGATGTGGGCATAGACAGCCTCTCAGGACAAAGAACTGGGTAAAAACAGATGGAAACTGGATCCATGTGGGATGAGATTAAGAAAGTAACCTTCCCAACATACTCTCTACATTTCCTGAATTCTGTCCATGTGCATATTTTATCTAGTCAAAACCATATACATTAAGTAATTTTTTTTTGGTACCAGGGATTGAACTCTGGAACTTGCGCTTGCAAGGCTCACACCAGAACCATACAGTAAGTAATTTGTAAAAGGCAAAAACATCCTTACCACCTGGTTGAACTATTGTGCAAGACCCAGTTTATAACGGATTTGGAAACAGAGTGTTTGACTGTGAATGATTCCCCGCCAGCACCATCTGCAAGTACCTTCTGTGTGAGCTGGGCTTCCATGTGGTTGGGTGTTGCTTAGATTTTTGACGCACAATGGACTTGGACAGAGGCCACCATCTTAACAAGAAGTGGCCCAGTCCAACGGCCAAAAGCTTTCTTCAAGAGAAAGGTAGAGAAGGCCCAACACTCATGGCCGTGCCAGTCAGAGTGAAGCACGAGACAAGGGCCTGGTGTGCTCAGGAGGCCACTGACCCAGCCCACAACGCTCCAACCGAACACTCTTCAGTTTTAAACTTTTCCAACTGAACATCCACTCCCATTAAGAGAGCTTGCCTTGCAGATGTCATTTGAAGTTAGAAAACATTCTGGCTTTGCTTGTCATTGTGGATCTGTTCAGTTTATCCCTTCCTGCTAATAGATGATAGTCATTAAACCCAGGCCCAAGGAACAGTTTACAGGAGGCCACTCACACACTGCGATCTCCCTCAGTGTTATTTCAAGACGTGAGAAAAAAGTCACAGCTGCCAGGGGAGAAAATAAAATTAGAAGGGCAGCCTCTCCCTGGAGAGCTGAATTTTGTCCTTTAAGGCCAGCAATTCAATCTTTTGAGAAGCACATCTCTGATCTAATCAATGAAGCTTTCATTTCTCATGGCAATACCCTTGCCTGGGCACTCAAGAAATCAGAAACTAGAGTCTTGTACACAAGAAGTCAATATGGTATTTTTCTACCAAGTTGACTTGTTCTTACAAACCCACTCAGTTTTCTGTCGGTGGGGTGATGTTACACTGTACCACCGGGTGGCCACACCGTCTATCTGTTTAAGTTTGTCCCACTAAGTAGACATTGTCTCGCCTATCTGTGGCTCGAAGATAAGCAGCAGCCTCCAGTGTTCCGACCTCCCATCTCTGTTTGTATCATCTTGTGACTTCCGTTTCCAAGGTACGCCAAATAGATGTTCCAGGCCGTGGGGTTCTGATCCTATTTACTTAGAATAGCAAGTGACTTTGCAGATGTTGCTGGCCAATAAATGGGTCAGAAATCATGAATAAGACTCGATTCTTCTTCTTCTTCCTCTTCCTCCTCTTCTTCCTCCTCCTTTTCCTCCTCGTCCTCTTCCTCCGTATGCTGGAGAATCAAACTCAAGGCTGCGTCCATGTAGGCAACCAATCTGTCACTGAATTATATACCCAGGCTCCCAGTCTTTCCTCTTCTTCATCACCTAAGTTTTATGTAAAATGATAGAAAGATTCAGTAAAATCTGAGTAACTACATGGTAGAGATATAACCCAGTGGAAGGGTGCTTACCCAGCATGTTCAAATCTCTGGGTTCCATCCCCAGAGCCACAAAAAGAGAAAATAAACTAGCTAACTTGTATACAAGGAAATCCACAGCACAAGTGTTTTCTATATAATTTCTTTCTAGGAAATTCATTCAGAGACCACGGAAATATCCACAGGACCAGATGATCGCATTTTAAGCTCACACATTCCCAGGGCTGAGTTTGCAGTGTTACCATGAGTGGTACAGTTTGCGTCGCACGCAGGGGAGTCTTGCCGTCCACAGACAGTGGATTCACAAGGCCTGAACCCTCCCCAAGTCCCTCCTCAGCCCAGCTATGGCCTTTGACTCGGGGCTATGCAGCGGTTCTCCCTCCCCACGGCCCTCGAGTGCAGCGGAAGCGGGCGCGCCCTCATACTTGGAGTTGGCAGCTGCATTTGCCAGTCATGGTGGTAACCACGTCAGACTTTTCATGAGGGCTCTGCGCCTGCCACAGATCGTGGCAAGTTCCTAGGCGACTCTCTCAGTCTTTTTTATTTTAACCTGCTGCGATTATTATCATGAAACTTTTCTGCAGTTTGGTTGGAGACCAGCCTTCTTTGCAGGTTAATTGTGTTATAAAATAATATTATTACAGTGTTTGACACTGTTAGATTTATTCTGATCGTTTCATTAGACACGATTATAAAAGTCACTTGTCACTACCACACGTTTAGTTTTTTTAAAGTCTCCATCTACTACTGTTTCATTCAATTAAAATATACAATTATTCTAAATGAGTAGCGTGGCTCAACAGTCTCGTTAGAGTCTCACTATCTAACAGGACCGCTTTCCTCCCTCCATCCCGCTGGGCCGGTTGACCGAAAGTCGGCCTGATAATCTCACGGCTACGGTGCTCCCTCATAGCAGCCCAGGGCCTCAGGGCTCCTCGGGCACTGCAGGATGCAGGGATCCTGGGGGGATTTCGGCCTGCTGCTTGCTGAGCACATGCTCTGCCCCTCGCTGACGGGATTCCATGCTACTGTTCTGCCCAAATGAGCAAGTCCAGGACAGTGGAAGAAAAATGAATCCATCCTGTGGCCAGAGGAGGAACTGCCTAGAAATTCTCCCAGCTCCTTCATTCCTTTCAGGGGATGGCCGCCCCCAAAGCTGGGTAGTAGTTGTCTCTCAGAAGCAAGGAGGGAGGAGGCGGTCAGATCCAAAGCCGTCTGAAGGAGTCAACAGCCTAGCGTAGCCGTTTAATCAGAGGACTGTGCAGAAGACTGTCATATCTGCCAGGGCACCAGTTTGTGGTTTTCAAAAGGGACAAATGGGCGTGGGCTGAGCGAGTGGCATAACAACCCAGGAAGAACTGAAATTGCCACGAAGATCATAACCACACACCTGACGCTATCTGTTGCCTGGCCGTTCCCTACATGAGCCACATCGGCAAGTCCGTCTGCAGATCAAGGACTCAGCAGTGCCTCGCCCTCGGGCCAGTCTGGTGGGTGGGGCACAGGGAAGAGCACTAGACAGGGAGAGGCAAGGAGCTCTGTCCCACTTTATGAACCTGGAGGCCGAGGCCCAGAGCATTCTTGAAACCTAAAGTAGGAATAACAAGCCCCATCACGAGGGGCACTGAGCCGAGGACGGAGGGTTCCAGTCAACAGTGATTTTCCTGAGATCAGTGTTCCCAGGACAATAGGGGCTTGGCAGGGACAGGAAGTGGCATCTGCCCTGGGGTATTTCACAACAGATTTTGGATGAGGCGAGCCCAACACCTGTGTGACAACGGAACCATGTGGCCGTATTTGCAGACTCTCATTATAGACCAGCAGCTGCAATCTCTCCAAGTTTCACCGACAGCAGAGCGGATACGGAGGGGCTGGGTCCTGCAAGATGAGGGGGAAAGGACGAGCATCCCTGAAGGAGACCAGGGCCAGCCGGGAGCAGGGCTTACCACGGCCACGAGGTGACCGGGAGAAGTCCAGGCAGAGTGGGGAAACAGAGCTGCAACAGAAGACCAGCCCAGAGTCAGGCTGCAGTGAGGCCTGGCAGAAGAGAAGGGAGGGCCCATGAAACGCGGAGGAATAGGGTTCTGAGACGTTTTCACCCCATTGAGACTCAGCGCGAGCGACAGCGAGGCTGAGAACGCTATGTGACCTGGTAAGACGATAGAAGATAATGCGAAAAAGTGTCTATGAGCCACTCTTGGGAGTGGGAATAGAGGAATTATTGCTCTGCAGAGTGTTCCGAATCAGCGGATACATTATTGACGGCGTTTGCTCACCACACGCAGCTGTTCGTCATAAACTTCTAAGTGTGGTTTTCTTGATTCTTCCCATCAATTAACATCAACTCCTCTTCTATAGTTTGCAATAAATGTTCACTGTTGTGTGCTTGGTTAGGTTTTTTTCTCTTGTGGTGCTCTAAAGCTCCCGGAGTACAATAATTTGTAGAATCTACCTTATTTGAGTCAGTACGGTATTTTTCCTGAATTTTAGTTTCCGCAGAGCAGCGGAAAGATGCAATTCTATTTTAGTCCACTAGATGGCAGAGAGCAACTGCTTCCTCTCCATCCCGATTCAAAAAAAAAAAAAAAAGAAAAGAAAACCACGTATGGAAAAATTAAGTACAAGATTCGTACATTTCTGTTTGTTCTCTGACCTCACATATTTTCATACTTCAAATCTAAATTCCAGTGAAAATGGTGTGGGAAGAGTTTTCAGACTGAGACAAGAGTACATGTTCTCTTGAGTTTGTGTGTGTAGTTTTGTCTGTTTGATTGACTTTATGTCTTATGTATTTCCCAAGTAGGAAATGGTGGATGGAACAGATAACGAAAGTGGTAAGCATGGTGTTATGAAATGAGACTATACTGATTATAACGTGTGGATTCATTGAAGCCTTTTAGTGAGTCGCAGTTAAGTAGGGTGTGGGTGGGGAGAGGAGTGGAAATGTCCCGATGTAAGGTGTCCTTAGAATGCACGGCAGTGACGCTGGCTCTCTGCTGTCTTGGTCGCTCTTCCTAAAATGCCCTGGCACCCCAGACAGGGCTGAGGAACATTGCTGAAAGTAATGTTTAAAGGAGGCCTCCTGTTTGTTCAGCTTCTGGATAAGACGGTACTTAGATCAAGTAGGTAGAAAGCACCTGGCTGTGGACTTCAAAGCGGACTCTAACATTGCCTGGCCTTGAAAGGCAATGAGGCTTGGTTTAAGTCGCTGCCCTCTGAGGGTCTGTTTGTTCACCCACGGTGAGCATCCTCCCACTGGAGCATTGTTACCATGCCTACCCTAAGGGGACTTAGAGCCCCAGAGCTTGTGAATACCACGCCTTCTTAAAATAATCTGACCTTCAAATTCTTTCTCCCATTGTCAACCTGTATCTAGAAGGTAAAATAAATATTATTTTTTGAATATGAAATTTTATCTGAGTGTTTCCAATTCCCTCGGTAAAGTCTCTACTGTTTTTAGGTAGCTACCCTGGGGGTGTGGCTTCTGCCACCAAAAAAAAACCCAGAAAGATACAATTATTTAAATCTACTGAGATCATAATCAAAGGATCCAATCTACACACATTTTTGAATTTCTGGTATTCTCCATCACTGGGTTTTTTTGTCTGGTTTGGTTTGGGGTTTTTTGGCGGTACCGGGGATGGAACTCAGGACCTTGTGCTTGCTAGCAGGCTCGGTGCCACCCAGCTACATCCCTGGCCCTGTCACTGGCTTTTTTATGGTCAACCTCACTAGAAAAAACTCTATCGGTTATCTGGAGTCGTGTTTCCACACAGGGCCTCGTGTGCGTGCTCCTCCCTCCCCTGAACCTCCCCTTTGTTGCTGGGTATATTCAGAGTGGAAGGAGCCTTTATTATGTGAAAGCAGAAGGTACCTGGCCCTAGAAAAAGAACCTCAAATGTAGCATGGAGTGGCAGCCCCTGGGTCCTCCTGCTCCACATTTCCGCCCATCTCAGCTTTGTGGCATAGCTGTGTGAGCCTGGGGAAAACAGGAGCGCAAAGCTGCCCGCAGCTTATGGGGTTTGGCTGGGAATGGAACCGGAAGACGGGAGCCTCGCGGGGGGCTGGGAGGAGCCCGAGGGCCTCTGCCTGTCCTGGTCACCCCCGTGTCACCCTGGGGGCTGGGCAGCTGCTCCTTGCCTCTCCTCTAAGAACTTGGAGCTGCTTTTGTAACTGCCTTTGCCACGGCTAGCAGAGAAACGACTGCGGCCAAGAGCGTTAGAGTTACTGTTAGTGTGATTTCACTTTCCAGTTTTCTGGGGAAGCAGCCGCGTGTGCCTGTGAACATCATGACCATATATAGAGAGAAAACCGCTTGGGGAAAGAAAAAGCTCAGGAGAAGCCTGAGTCAGACTGCTGAGGTAGGAGTGGCAGCAGCCGGGCCAGGAGCAATCTGTCCCAGGCAGACTCTTACTAATTGTTCTGTCTGCAGCTGACTCAGAAGCCAGCCCAGAAATGAGAAACCCTGCAAACTCTCAGAAATCTAACTGCCTGAGAGGATCTCAGGTGGTTGATAAAATTCTGTTCAACTGACAAAAGAGATTTTTCTTACCCTTCAAAATAAAAGATGTTACTACTTTTATTTCTAGATTTGCTTATTTTTTTATAGAAAACGAAATTGTCCTAAAGAAAAATAACAGTTATGATCTCAGAAAAAAATCTGTGACCTTGAAGTTTTGCTGAAGGTTAAAAAATAATGCAAATGTAGATCATAGGCATGAAACAAGCTAGCTGGCAAGTCGAAATGCTTGTTAGGTAAGGGTACACTGATTGCTTTGATTTTATTGCAATCATAGTTAGTGGCAGGCCAGAACAATAGAACGATCGCCAGTTTTGACCCAGGGAGTTCAAAAGGAGAGAGAAGACTCTGGGATGAACGTCTAGGAAGAGCCAGAAGTGTTTCCATCTATCCTGACCCATTGTTTTCCCAGCATGGACCTGACTCACACTACCTCACTTTTCTACTCCTAAATGCTCAGCGAATCTGTCTCCACTCTGCTCTCACTGGCTATTAAGATCGTCAGTGAAGATGCCCTTACAGGCTTTTGAACCTCTAAAAGAAATATATTCTTGTTTTTTCAACATGTCTGTCAGAGCCTATTATCATCTGACAATCACTATGTAATTATATACGTGAGCATTAATTATCAGGTGATAGATTATAGCTCTGCAACATGGGAAATTTAAACATTAAAAATAACCAGAATAAGCCCATGGGCTTGCTCTTAGATTCTATTAAGATGGGCAGGGCATAGGTATCATATGGTGTACAGATCCACTGAGAAAGCACCTCTCTGCCGTTGCTCTCACTAAAGACGAAAAGCCATGTTCGAGGGCCTGGGAAGGTAAGCTTAGTGGGGGAAGATTTGCCAAGTATGCTCAAGGCCTGGGTTTGATCCCCAGCACTGCCCCACCCCACCCCCAGAGCGATGTAAGAAATCAAATAATTACACAGTATGCCTTTCCTGTGCAGAGAGAGAGAAAGAGACCATTAAACAAACTCTCTTGTGCTTAAAATAGAAGTTAAGGTTCTCACTGTGGGAAAGTGAAACAATAAAGGGTCACAAAAAAAGGAAACTGTGACTACATCTTTGCGGTCCTATTTTCTCCAAAGACCACAAAGATAATATCCTGCCAGATCTCTTTCTTAGGATAAACACAAGACGGGGAGAAAGCAGGGGACGGAAGATACAGTGTAGATCATTTCCTGCGGCGAGCGATCTTCACTTAATGGATTTCACATCCTTGTGCAGAGCCGTGTTGGTGGTTGCAACCTTGGACTGAAGACAGCACACTTTATCTGACCCGTGTCTTGATGAAAACTTGAGACCCCCACCCCTACCCCCACCCCACAGTGTTTTCCCTTTATAGAAAATGCTGCAGGACATGGCTGAGACTGCACTCAGGAGCAAGTGCTCGATGCCAGAGGAATTTCCAGGTCGGAGTCAGCACCGTGGAGGGCAAGTGTTCTTGTTCAGGCATGCTTCGGGGTTTGATCATCGGTCGCTGTGCAAGGATCGGAAACCCTCCCCAAATGTCTCACCCCATGCAGCGGATGAGTTCTCTTCTCCGGGACATCTACACAGCAGGCAAATAGAAAGCAGTGTCTAATTCAGCCTGAGCTACGGAGGTTCCTGAATCCAGAGCTCTGGGAAAGTTTGCATCCAGAACACGGTCTGAACCTCCCTGCCCTTCCGATGTGCAACTCTGAATCCGGGGTTTTTCCCTCACCTTGAGTGCATACAGAGATAAACAGCCAGCGGGACTCCTCAGGCCCTGTTAGGATTCGACCATGTCCCCTCCAAAGCTCAGGGTTTGGAGCTAGTGGTCAACAGTATTAGTGGTGTTAGGAAGGGGAGGGTTTGAGAGGTGACTAGGCCATGAGGCTCCTCCCTCCTGAGTGGGATTAGGCCCTTGTAGAGGGACTTCCTGCAGCATTTAGCTCCCTTGTTCTCCCGCCTCCCACGGTGTGGAAAAATAGTTTCCTCCCCCACCAGGGTGCAGGCAGGAGGCGCCATCTGAGAAGCAAGGGCAGCACAGGTCAGAGAGCGAAGCAGGTGACCCGTTGGCTTTGGACTTCCAGCCTCCAGAACCGTGAGAAAACACATTTCTGTTCTCTGTCAATTACTCATCTGTACTGTTTTATTTTTATTTTTTTTAGTACTGGGAATCAAACTCAAGACCTCGCCACTGAGCTACATCCCCAGCCCTCATCTGTACTCACCTTTTTTTTTCATTAAGTCTATTGGTACATTTTAGGTATACAGTATGCTGACCTTCATCATTGGGATCTGGTACCTTTACATGATGTATCTTGGTTCCTATTTTTCCCCCTTCCCCTGCCCTCCCTTCACCCTCTCCATCCCTCCCTATTTACAAAGACTTTATTTCCATTTTTTCCTTTCCCCATATTTATTCCTTTCCCTTCTTTCCTTTCCCCTACCCCTCCCACTTCCCCTTCCCCTTTGCCCCTTTTCTTCCTAGTTCACATTGTCTATTATACATTTTGATCCTTATTTACACTTTCAGTTTCTCACACCAGAGAAACTATTCGGTATTTACACATGTGTGTCCTATTTATTTCACTTAAGAGTATGGCCTCAGGGCCGGGGATTTAGCTCAGTGGTTCTTCCACCTGCCTCAAAAGTGCAAGGTGCTGAGTTCGATCCCTGATACCAAAAAAAAAAGAAGATGGCTTCAATGTGCAACCATTTAGCTATAAATGTCTCTAGTTTTTCATTCTTTATGCCTGAGTAGTACTCCATTTTTTTAACATATTTTCTTTATTCAGTCTCCAGTTGATGGACAATTGGGCTGTTTCCAAGTTTTAGCTATTACAAACTGTGCTGCTATGAACATGGATGCACATAAATTGCTGTGGTATGATTCTTTTCATTTTGGGGGGAAGATACCCAGCAGAGGAATAGCTGGGTCAAATGGGACCTCTAATCCTAGTTCTTTGAGGTATCTCCATACTGATTTCCACAATGGTTGCACCAGTCTATACTCCCACCAGCAGTGGAGCAGGGTTCCTTTTTCCCCACAGCCCCACCAGCATTTGTTATTGGTTGATTTCATGATAGCACCCATTTTTTCTGGGGTGAGGTGGAATCTCAGTGTTGCTTTCATTTGCATCTTTTGAATGACCAGTGATGTTGAACATTTTTTCATATGTTTATTTGCTACTTCTACTTCTTTGAGAAATGTCTGTTCATTTCAGATGCCCATTTTTGGATTGGATCTTTAAGTTTGGGAGGTCTGATTTTTTTAAGTTCTTTATAGATTCTAGATAGTAGACCTTTGTCTGAGGAAGAGTTGGTAAAAATTTTTTCCCACATTGTGGGTTGAACTGTTTTGTATTTTTGAAAAAAACCCCAAAACTTTATAAGCAAATAATAAAAGAATCCAGTAGTTATTTAATTGTGTATCATTATCTTCATGGGAGTTACTCAGAGTACAAGACATACACCAAAAAGATTCTTACAAAAAAGAAACCAACAGATAATAACATAATGCTTTCTTTTCAATGAACTAAATACAATAAATTAGTGGCATGAATGAAACCAATTAAAATATATATTTAAATATTTTGAAACAATATAATTTGTAATTTGGAGAAGTATATGAACTTCTCCCTATGGGCTACTTATCTCTCCTCTATTTTGTTATTTGTGTTTCTCATATAAAAGAAACCATGCAGTATCTGAGCTTGTGTGTCTGAGTTATTTCATTTAATGTTATGTTCTCAAGTGCATCCATTTACCTATGAATGCCTCAGGTTTATCCCTCTTTATGCCAAGGTAGTACTCTATTGTGTATAATTACCATATTTTCCTTATCCATTCATCTGTTGATGGATATATACACTGTTTCCAAGATTTAGCTATTATAAATTATGCCGCTATAAACATGGGTATGCATGTATCCCAGTAATATGATTATTTTAACTCTTTTGGGAAAATATGCAGAAGAAAAAATAGCTGGGTCAAATGAA
Organism: Heterocephalus glaber; assembly: GCF_000247695.1. Next base: position 8,704,148 of record NW_004624805.1, read on the forward strand.
ATTTCTATTTTTAATTTTTTGAGAAATCTTCACACTGATTTTCATGGTGGTTGTACTAGTTTACATTCCTAACATGAATATAATACAGTTCCTTTTTCACTACAACCTAGCCAGAAATTGTTATTGTTAGACTATTTGATAATAGCCATTCTTTCTGGGATAAGATGGTATCTCTGTGTAGTTTTAATTTGCATTTCACTGATGCTCAAAGGTGATGAACATTTTTTGATGTATATTGGCCATTTATACTTCTTCTTATGGGAAGTGTCTATTCATTTCAGTTGCCCATGTTTTTATTGGGTCTTTTACCTTAGAGGTATAATTTTTTGGGTTCTTTTTTTGGTACCGGGGATCAAACTTGGGACCTTGCGCTTGCGAGGCAGGCGGTGGAAACACTGAGCTAAATACCCTGCCCTTAGGTTCTTTATATATTCTTTATGTTAGCCCTCCGTCTAAGGAATAGCTGGTGAAAAAAATTTTTCCACATTCTTTACTTTGTCTCTTCAATCTGTGGCTTGTTTCCTTTGGTATGCAGAAGATTTTATGATATTATCTCATTTGTTGACTCTTAGTTTTATTTTTTTATCCATCGTGATTCTGTTCAGAAAGTCCTTGACTGTGCCTATGTCTTCAAGAGTTGTACCTATTTTACCTTCCAATAGATTGAGTGTTTCTTTTTAACATTTAGATCTTTGATCCATTTTGATCTTAGTTTAGTACATGGTGAGATATTTGGGTCTAGACTCAATCTTCTGTGTGTAGCTATCCAATTTTCCCAGCATGCTTTATTAAAGAGACTATTTTTCATCTGGTGTATGTTTTTGGCTCCTTTGTCAAACATCAAATACTATATGTTCCTGGGGTTGTTTCTGCTTCTTCTATTCTGTTCCACTGACACACATGCCTGTTTTTGTGCCAGTGCCATACTGCTTTAATCACTGTAGCTTCACAGTGTAACTTCAAGTCTGGGATTGTGACGGCAGATGTTTTGCTTTTGTGACCAAGGATTGATTTTGCTATTCTGGGTCTCTTCTGATTTCATATAAATTTTAGGGTTTTTTTCTCTAGCTCTGTGAGAAATGATGTTGGTATTCTGATTTGGATTGCATTTATGTGTATATCAGTTTTGGAAGGATAGACATTTTGATTATATTAGCTCTGCCGAACCAAGAACAGGGAATATTTTTCTATTTTCTGATGTCCTTCTTAATTTTCTTTCTCAGTCTGATATAATTTTCATTGTAGAAGTCTTTCACTTCCTTAGTTAATACCTAAGTATTTAAATTTTAGATGCTATTGTGAATATTGTTTTCCTAATTGCTTTTTAATGAGATTGTTATTAGTCTATACAAATGCTAATGAGTTTTGTGTTTATATAGTATCCTGCTACACTGCTGAATATGGTTATCAATTCTAGGAGTCTGTTTTTTTTTTGGTATTGGGGATCGAACTCAGGTCCTTGCGCTTGCGCAGCAGACAGCAAAACCACTGAACTAAATCCCCAGGCCCTTCTAGGAGTCTTTTGGTGGAGTTTTTTTTGTGTCTTTTAAGTAAAAGATCATGTCATCTGCAAATAATATTTTAATTTCATCCTTTTGTATACATATCCCTTTTACTTCCTTCTTTGTCTTGCCTGATTGCTCTGGCTAATGTTGAACAGCAGTGGTGATAATGGACATACTTGTGTTGTTCCTGATTTTAGGAGGGAGACTTTCAGCTTTTCCCCCATTTAATATGACAGTAGTTTGGTCATAAATACCATTTATCATGTTGAGATAGGGTCTTTCTATACCTATTTTCTTCAGGGTTTTTATCATAAATGGATTTTAGATTTTGTCAAACATTTTTCTGCATCTATTGAGATGATCATGTGATTTTTGTCCTTGCTTTTGTTTATATGAAGAATTGCATATATTGACTTGCATTTTTTGAACCATCCTTGTATCCCTGGGATGAAGCCTACTTAGTCATGGTGTATGAATTTTTTTGATGATGTGTTGCACTGTTTGCCAGTATCTTGTTAAGGATTTTTGTATCGATGGTCATCAGAGAAATTGGCCTCTTTCATGGTTGGATCCTTGTCTAGTTTTGGGATCAGAATAATGTTAGCTTCTGAGAATGACTGTGGAAGTACTCCATCTCTCTCAATTTTGTTAAAAAGTTGGAGAAGCATTGGTGTTAGATCATCCCCAAAATTCTTGTAGAATTTGGCTGTGAATCCATCAGGTCCTGGGCTTTTCTCATTTGGTAGTTTCTTCTTCTTCTTCTTCTTCTTCTTCTTCTTCTTCTTCTTCTTCTTCTTCTTCTTCTTCTTCTTCTTCTTCTTCTTCTTCTTCTTCTTCTT